>QEPC01001707.1:1078039-1109267 GCA_003113815.1 Sphenodon punctatus | reverse complement strand
AGAGACAGTTGATGAGACGAGCTTGAACAGAGGGAGAGAGAGAGGGAGTAGAGAGATAGAGTTGAGTGTCATCAGCATAGAGGTGGTATTGGAAGCCATGGGAAACACCTGTTTCCTCTTTTCTATTTTCTGTGGCACTGGAGAACAAACGTCCACCCCCTTTTCATGGCATTCTGCTGTCATGTCCCCCTCCCCCCCCCCCAATTCTTTCAGCTTTTCCCTCATACGGTTTGTCTTCCAGCCCCTTTATCATTATTGCTCTCCTCACAATCTTTCCCAACTTGTCTACAACTTTCTTGAAGTACAGCACCCAAAAACAAAGACAAATCTCTCCCATTTTAGGAGCAGTACAGACTGGAGGCTAATAGTGTGTAAAAATCTGTTTACAAGTTGAGGTGGAGTGGAAGGGAAACAGTGAGGCGCTTCTGTATGTGCTTCAGGCAGCACACTCCACTGGACCCCCCAAAGTCCTACATGTCAGGGGTTCCCTGAAAGATTTTCTGCTTCCCCCACAAGACTTCCTGATTGCTTCCTCCAGCTCACTTCTGCCTAAAACTGCCCGCAAACTAGACACTGCTGCTCTAGCTGTACCTCCCAGCCATCTTCCAAAACAATAGGATGGAGATGGTTCACCTTCACTGTTAACAGGAGAACCCCCTCCCACTCGTGACTATTGGGGGGTGGGTACCCCAATATCTACCGTTCCTTAACTTTGGGGGGAATTAGCTTAATTTCTTAAACCGGGGGTCTCCACGTGCTCAAAAAAGATCAGTCTGAGGACAGGTATGCTCCACAGTCAGGGTATGTTCCCCTCCCAAAACAGGAGAGAGAGACAAATGTTCCAATAAAAACTGGACGAGGTTTATTGGTTTACAAAAAGGCAAGGTTATGTAAGGCAAGCTGTTCTCAGGAGGGGCAGGGTATAAATCTAGAAATAAATAAATAAAACACACACAACACCTATACCGAATACAGAAACACAGCCCCGGTCTGGCTGGCGGGATACACGAGGGAATACAAGCGGCTACGGGGAAAGTGAAAGTAAGATAGGAGAAAGGGTGGGGTAGTTTGGTGAAGGCACAGCGAGAGAGAGAGAGGAGAGAGAGAGAGAGAGAGTCTAGACCTATGGTTTACCTCTCTTAGCTGATTGCACAAGGGATCAGCAGCCCAGGATCCAGTGAAGTTCAGGGGGGTAGAAGAAAGAAGGGCAGACCAAAGTCTGGGAGACCCCTTAGCACAGACACGTACAAAGCGAACCACACGTATCTGCGTTCCAAGATTTCTCTCTTTGATGAGGAAACCAGGGGCAGTTATAGGGCTTTGGACAAAGGATTTTGGGAGGCTACGATGGGTAGTTGAGGGTGTACAATGGGCTGACAAGGGGAGAAACCAAAAACTTCTGCTTCCATCACAAGAAGGGCTATCCTAGATGCATAAGATACCATTGACACATGGGGGAAAGGTAAATAAAAAGTGGCTAGCAGATAGTTAGGGAGGGGAGGAAGAAACTTCCTTGATACAAACGAGGCACCAGGTGTGAATCAAGTGCCACAAAGCGACACCTGGATTCTAGGGTGTTGGCTTCCAGGGTGCCTACAGCCTTCCTTGTCTTGGGGAATGTTGCTGTCATGAGTCATGATCACTGGTGCTTTGTTAACAGGAAGAATGCCCTTTTCCTTAATGGCTCCATCCTCCCTTCAACCCTTCTCCCAAGTTCAAGCCAATATCCCACGAGTGACCTTCTTTTGCCAAGTTCCATGGCGGCTGGGCCCCATCCTGGTTCTGCCTTTTACAAGCCCCCCCTTTTGCTCATGTATCTCATGTGGGAGGGGTCATCCTTTTGAGCCCCTTTTCCCATGTCTGCTGGCCTTTAGTCACGTCTAGGGGCTGTCCTTCCAAGCCCTCCCTTAGCCCGAGTTCGTTGGCCCTTGATCACACAGCATGGGGGGCTGTATCCATTTTGGGGAACGTCTGGGTCACACTTATCACCCACTTAGTCAGAAAAGGGCTATATTCCCAGGGGGCTGGGCACCAGAACTCACCATACCAAGGGACATAGCAATACAGTATTCCAGGGGAGAACTTACTAATGTGGAGTGTAGTGGTGGTACCACCTTTTGTGTCTTGGAAACAATGTGCCAGTTAATGGGCTCAAGTTAGTAGATTTTGGATTAAATATCAGGAAAAAGTTCCTAACGGTAAGAGCTGTGCAGCAATGGAACAAGTTGCCTAGGGAGGTTGTAGGCTCTCAAACACCGGAGGTTTTCGAAAAGAGGCTGGACAACAGCCATTGGTCGGTCAGGGATATTGTAGATGTAGTCATCATAAATCCAAACAGGTTGGACTAGATGATCCACGAGGTCCCTTCCAACTTTTTGATTTTGATCGTTATTAATGCAGCCCAAAATGGCATTTGGCTTTTTCTGACAGTCACATATTTTACTCGTGGTCACTTTATATTCCACCGTAACTCCCATCTTATCTAGATCATTTTGCATTCAAATCCTGTCCTCCAGAGTATTTGCAACCCCTGTCTGTTTTGTGTTGTCTGAAAATTTGATTACAGTTTCCAATCTCGCCTCCAAATGTATTAATGAAAATGTTGAAAAGGGCTGGAGGGCTCACTTTACATATACGATGCTAGGTTCTGATCTGGGTGTAACCACTCAGGAGAGTGGTTGGAATCATTGTGGATAGTTCCCAAAGACATCGGCTCAGGATGTAGCAGCAGTCAAAAAGGCAAACCAAATGCTAAGAATTATTAGGAAAGGAATAGAAAATAAAAGACAAAATATCATAATGCCACTGTATAAATCTTTGGTATGACCCCACCTTGAATAGTGTGTGCAGTTCTGGTCGCCCCATCTCAGGAAAAATATAATAAAATTGGAAAAAGTTCAGAGAAGGGCAACAAGGATGATAGAAGTGATGGATCAACTTCCATAGGAGGAGAAGCCACGTGGTTACAGCGGTGATTAAGCGGGGATATGATAGAAGTTTATAAAATCATGAGCTGTGTGGAGAAAGTAAATAGGGAAGCTTTGTTTGCCCTGTCTCACAACAACAGAACAAGGGAACACTCTCTGAAGTTAAATGGCAGCAGATTTAAAACAAACAAACGGAAGTACATTTTCACTCAGTATATACTTACGTATACGCAGTATATTGTCAATATACTCAGCATATTGTCAGTCAAACACTACATTTGTGGAATTCTTTGCCAGAGGATGCAGTGAAAGCCAGCACCATAACTAGCTTCATATAGAAACTAGATAAATTCTTAGAGGATAGAGCCATAAATGCTTACTAGTTGGGGCTTAAACCCCTGGCTACCAGTAGTTGGAAGTGGTTAGCAGGAGATGGGTCACTCCTCCATGATCTGTACTTCTCTCAAGTTACTGTAGCTGGCCAGAGTCGGAGAAGGGATGCGGGGCTCGATGGATCATGAGTCTGACCCAAGATGGTGCTACTTACAGAGCCCCACAGGACATCACTTGTTACGTCCTCCCAATTTCAAACCATTCTGTTAATTACTACTTGTTGAGTGTGGCTTAGCCAATTGTTAACCCAGCTAATGGTAATTCCATCCAGCCCACATTTCTCCTGCTTTCCTACAAGACCATGCCAAAGGCCTTACAGAAGTCAAGATATATAACATCACCTGTATTCCCCTTCTGAACAAAGATAGTTGCACTGTCAAAGAGGGAAACTAGGGTTACTACAAGTAGTAGTAGTAGTATAGTTGACTAGTAACTACGGTTACTACAAGTAGTAGTAGTAGTAGTAGTAGTATAGTTGATCTGAGTCTGTCCAGACACATACAATTTCACACACAAATATTCTTTCCCCATTTATTGTAGTGTTCGTGCTAATTTTGATATCATTCACAGATCTGGTTTCACAAGATACAACTGGCGCCATTGTAGTGTAGCTCACCATAAAACACTTCATTTTCATAGATATCAGTCCTGACAGAGAAAACAAATGCCATCTGGGAATCTAGAATGCTAAAGCACTATTTGTTGAGACTGCGTTGCTGTTACTGTATACCCTGCCAAATTGTACATTCCTGCAGATTAGCCAAAGGAGGGCTACTTACATTGGAATAGAATTGTCGCTCTGAGAGTTTTATAGAAAACTGAATACAAAGGTGGTTCTGATAAATCCATGTGATTCCAGCTAATGCCATGAGTCTTTGGAGTGGTATCCTTTGTGCTGTCCTCGGGTGTGTGCACGCAGTTCCTGTTTAACTTTGGAGAGAGCCATGAGTACTTATATAAGGGCAAAACATGGTTCAAGCATGTCTAATTTTTGTTCTTGGAATTATTTATCTTGCATAGTTTGGATTTTTTTGGCTACAATGCTCGTAAAATATTTGTTGGAAACCATCTGCCAGTATTTAAAATGTGCTGCCTTCACAGTGTATGAAATAGTATCTATTGTTTTTTCACCAGATTCCCTAGACCGCCCTTTAGAATAGGATATCTTGCCTCGCCTCCCGTGGATGAAATATCCCTTCATTTTGAGCCCATGTTATACCCTTTGTCAGGCATTGCACAGTTCAACAGAAACCAAGCGTCAGTGCAGAGAGTCAGAAGATCAGTCTAAATGAGGGAAGGAGACACAGGCAAGGACTGAGGGAGCATGCTGAATGGGCTGGAGTTCAGGTGTACCGTGCTTGGGCCAGGCTGTTAAGCAGTTCTGAGACCTACAGCTCTGAAGCAGCCTTAGGTACTGGGGCTTGGAGCCTCCAGCATTCACTGGAGGAACTGGTTACTTCATACTCCAGCTTAAATACTGCCTGGTTGCTGCCATTAGGAAGAATTGGTCAACTCTGTAGCAGGGACATACCCCCATTTCCTGACACTTTCAGTGTAATGGTTATGCTGGACATGATCCTGTACCAGGGACAGCCTTAGAATTTGCAGGTCCCAGGGCAAAAATAAAATGTTGGGGCCCCATGGCCCTGTCCGCCATAGCCCCAACACTTTAACAATTGGAAGTCTGGTGCTCTCCCACCCCAGTAGGGGAGAGAAAGGTAGGGGAGGGAGAGTAGGGCTCCACAGGAAGCAACCAGCCTGGGGGCCGAGAGCCACGGGTGGGAAGAGGGCCCTGCAGAAAAAGCCTGTTCCAGGGCCTCAGGAGCACTGGTCCTGAGTCTACTGGGACTGACCTTCTCGTGAGGCCCCCTCTGAGTGGAAGGCCCAGGCCATGGCCCTGATTAAGGCCGGCCCTGTACTATTTTTGCACTCAGTGCTCCAGCACACACATTTGGGTAGGATTACTGCATTCACAAGCAACCTCACCTGTCAGAGTCTGTATACATACAAATGTTGTTCTGTCCTCCCTGTTGTTTTCACAGGTCATTAAATGCAAAGCAGCCATTGCCTGGGAGCCTAAGAAACCACTCAGCATTGAGGAGGTGGAAGTAGCCCCACCAAAGGCACATGAAGTTCGCATAAAGGTTAAAAAATAAATAAATTAATAGGCTCTTTGTACAGTAGACACTATCCCAGGACAGGTTGCAGTTGGTGCTGCACAAATTTAGGATTGTGTTATGTAACTGATTTACTCTTCACTTTTCCCTTTCTTTTCTTCATATATTTTCTCACTTGTGTTCCTACCTTACTGACTTCTCGAGATGGGGACCATATCATCCCACACATTTGCATAGTACGTAGGTGAAAATTCATGTGACTCTGGGTAATTTCAGATGTGATGAAACCACCGTTCACCACAGTGGATCCCGTGTGGTGGCGGCGAGTCCGTGAACGTCTGTTTGCTCCCAGCCAGATGTTCACCACAGTGAACACCCGGCCAGGATTAAATTGACCACGGTTCTGGACCTCCAGCCATCCCAAGGTCCAGAACCGTGGTGAGATTGGCCATGATCCAGGATGGGCCAAAAGTAACATCAGTTACCTTGGCCCATCATGGATTGTGGCCCCAACCACAGTACAGGATTGGGCACAGCAGTTGCATTGGCTGCTGCGCTCGCCCGTCATCCCGAGGGTGGGTGGCCATGGGAGCCTGGGGGGGGGGGCTGGGCCTCCGCGCATCACACCACGCAGCCCCACCCCCACTGTGATTCCTTAGCGTGATGGAGCCGGCACATCTAAAGGATGGACGGCTTCATCACGGACCGGGATCTGAGAGAGATCCTGGTCCAGGATTCAGCATGGCGGGCCAAACGGCCCATCACATCTGAAATTACCCTCTTTCTTGATGGAATACAGAAGCCATGCTTTGCTATTTTATGAGTCATGGCTGTGACAAAGAATACTTAGTGATGACTAGATACAGTTCCAGTGTAGTCTAGTGGATAAAGTGTTGGATTTTAGTCTGGAAGACCCGGGTTCTTCAAATCCCATTTTAGCCATGAAATCATTGGGCAGCCTTGAGCAAGTTACTATCTCTCAGCCTCCATTTCTCTGCTGTAAAATGGGAAGAATAATGATCTACCTCACAGGGTTGTTGAGAGGATGAACTAGGTAAACACTGAAACTTTTAACACTGAAAGTATTATATACATTTCCACAAATTAAAAATTTCCAGATTAAGAAATCACTGAAGGTGCTTATAATTTCCAAATTAAAAGCCACCTGATTATCATACCAGTAATGACACCTACGAATTCCACCATGCCACACAACACTATAAAATTATAAGCCAAGGCGCACTGTTTCCAGACAAGTTTGGACAGAAAGCTAGCCAACTAACACATTCATACGAAAACAAAGACTATCGTACTATCCTAAATCACAAATATATGAATTGGTAAACCACCACAACAATGATCACACCATGTCATAACTACACCTTAACGTCCGTCCCAGAAAGAAGAGTCTTATATTACTGTTATACAGGCACAGGTTCTTTAGGGAGGGCTAGTGGTCTTTATTTCTCTTTCTGTAAACCATGAAGAAAAGCAAATAGATCTTGGCTGCAAATGTTGTAAGGTGTTTCATTTTAATTTATCTCTATGGGTTTCATAATGTAAATGAATGTAATCGTAAAGTTCTGTTACGTTATGCTTACCCTTAATTCCTATAATTCTTTCACTCCTCATGCTTATGAATATAATGTGGGTACATCTGAATGGAATTGCAGCTCTATGGTCCAAGAGTGACCCTCAGTTAGATTTGGTTCTTCCACCTAACCTTAACCTACCTGTGGTTCCTACCACTGAACACTGAAAGGCTGTGTTTGGGACAAAGGAGCATGCAGAAAAGAACAGAAAACCCATCTGCTGTCACTTCAATGCATTACCAGTTCCACTTTTTGGATATGCACAATTCTTCCTTGTATGCCCTGTAACCCATGTCAATGCTTCCTGGTATGACCTGTGTCCCAAGGACAAGGAGATGCACTGTTATTTCATGTCCTGGCATGGCAGTGACCTGTTCGTTCTGGGACGGACGTTCAGGTGCAGTTCTGACATGGTGTGATCATTGTTGTGGTGATTTACTAATTCATAGGTTTGTGATTTAGGATAGTATGATATTCTGTTTGTTTCTTTTTGTATGAATGTGTGTTAGTTGGCTAGCTTTCTGTCCACACTTGTCTGGAAACAGCGCACTTTAGCTTACAATTTCCTAGTGTTGTGTGGTGGAATTTCATTACTGGTATGTTAATCGGGTGGTTAATCAGGCTCCCATGGAGAGGAGCAGCCACCAGTGGGCAGCTGCTTCCTGCTATGCTTGGATGGTTGGGTGAAGGGAGTTTGGGAGTGGGAGATGGCGCTGGGGTGGGGATGGGGGTTCAGCCACTCACCCTTTCTCTGAGGCAGCTTTCGTAGCTCCCAGGTTCTTACTCTAGGGCTAGTCAATTTCAGCCATCACTCTCCTCAAGCAGTCACAGCCACCTAGTCAATTACACTCAGGCTGCTCCTGCTCTCAGCAGCTTCTGTTTAGTCTCCTCCTCCTCCTCTGCCCCAAGTCCCAGGAGACCCTCCAACTCCACTGCTGCCTCCACAAAACTCCCCTCCATCTCCCTCCCCAGGCTGCTGGCAAGGGGGCTGTGTTTGTTAGTGTTTCACTCACACTACCTTTAAACTGACATGGTGCACAGGCTGCTCCCTTGTCAGCTTGCCAGGTGTATGCAGTCAGAGCTGCCTTGTCTCTTTCACAATGGGTTCACTCTCAGCCCAGACCTCAAGCCCTCCAACCAGATGTGCTGGCCCTGCTCTCACCCTCTCTCTGAGGCAGCTTTACTAGCTCCCAGGTTCTTAAAAGAGCCTTACACTAGGGCTAGTCAATTTCAGCCCTCAGCAGTCAGAACTACATGGTCAATTACACCCAGGCTGCTCCCACCCTCTGCAACTCCTGTTTACAGCCTCTCTCACAGCCGCTGCCTCGTCCTCCTCTGCCCCAAGTCCCAGGAGACACCACCACCCCCCAACTCCGCTGCTGCCCCCCACAAAGCCCCCCTGCCCTTGCTGCTGGCAAGGGGGCTGTGTTAGTTAGCGTTTCACTGCCTTTGAAACTAACAAAGTGAGCATGCTGCTCCCCTGTTGGCTTGTAGATTTCAAAAGCTTTGTTGCTGTAAGTGGGTACATTAATGTTCTAATTATTGGCTTAAATGGGCCCTAAAACACCCAAAAAGGGCTATATGCTGTGGAAGGATTTGGCCAAAAGTATTCAAAGGCACCCCTCAGCTGCAGCCTTGAATTTTCTGTCAACTCAGCAGCCCCCCTCCTGGCATTATTTAGCAGCTATCATCCTGGAATCCAAACAGTCGCTAAGTGGGGGAAAGCAGAAAGACAGCCTCCACTTTCAAAATGCTACAGCTCAGCCATTCCTCATCCGATAGGGCTGATTTTTGGACAGCAGCAACCCCACAAGAAACCCATCCTCAGACCACAATTTCACAGAGCAAGCATACCCCATCCCAATTTTCAAGGGGATAGAATGTTCTCCCTTTATAATGGACAGTGCCCTGTGCTTTAACTATTCAGGCACAACCATACCTGTATAATGACAAACAATAGGATAATAGGAATATATTTATTGTGACTTTGGGCATTTTCAGACAAGACATTCTCCACCCATTACACACCCACCCACTATACATGTTGCAGGACTGCAGTGTTGCCCTATGGGTGCCCTGTAACATGTAAAGTGGGTGGGAGGTGAGTGGAAAATGCCCTTTCTTGGTTTCTTTGGTGGAAGTGAGAAATTTATATGAATAGGCTCATGCAGCATCCCTCTTAACTTGCCAAATCAAACAAGTGAAAATGGAAAGAATGCTTTTCTTTCTCACTGAACCATTTGTTGCTTTCCATTCAGATTGTAGCCACAGGGATCTGTCGCACAGATGAACATGTGATCAGTGGTGCAATGACTACGCCTTTCCCAATCTTACTTGGCCATGAAGCTGCTGGTGTTGTGGAGAGCATCGGAGCAGGAGTGACTAGTGTAAGACCAGGTAAGAGAAAGGAAAAAGAATAGAAGGAAGAGAAACTGTTCTTCCTTAGTGCGTGCATAACCCCATGCCTTTTGATCACCTTGTCAACGGAGGATCAACTTGTGCAGGGGTGTAAAAGGCTTAGTAAGACTGGGTTGAAATAGCCCTTCCATTTTCGCACAACACTTATACAAGAAAAAAATAGCTGCTGAAATCCCAACCAATTATTATTAATTATTATTATTATTATTAAGCATTTGTACAGCACCAGCTATGTACATGGCGCTTTACAGAACAATAAGATAGACGCGGTTCCTGCCTATGACTTACAATCTAATAGACACGGAGGGGGGGAGACAAGGAGAGGGGACATAGGGAGAGACACGGGATAAATAACATTCAAGTGGATGTGAAGTCTCAGGTGCACATACTTGGCTTGGTTGCGGTTAGGCAGGAGTCTGCAGGGAGGGCAGACAGTAAATATTGAAAGGAAAATTCTAACAGACATCGGGAAAGGCAGCGAGGAAGAGGTGGGTTTTGAGGAGGGATTTGAAGGTGTGGAGAGTGGGGGCAAGGCGGATGTGGGCAGGGAGGAAGTTCCAGGCATGGAGGGCAGCAAGGGAGAAGGGACGAAGGCGGTTTGGGGAGCAGGGGAGATGAGGGAGAGTGAGGGAGGGGGCAGAAGAGGAACGGAGAGTGCGTGCAGGAGTGTGTAAGGAGACTAGGACGGAGAGGTAAGGGGGAACCAGGTTGTAAAGGGATTTGTAAGTGAACACTAGGAGTTTGTGATGGATGCGTTCAGGAAGGGGGAGCCAGTGAAGCAAGGAGAGGAGAGGCTGTACATGGTCGAAGCGACGGGCTGAGTGGATGACCCTAGCAGTGGAGTTTTGGATGGAGGTAAGGGGGGACAGGTGAGAGTTGGGGAGGCCAATAAGGAGGAGGTTACAGTAGTCAAGGCGAGAGATGACCATGGCGTGAACAAGGGTTTTGGCTGAGGGGACAGAGAGAAAGTGGCAAGTCCAAGCAATGTTGTGGAGGTCGGAGCAACAGGACTTGGCAACAGAGTCAATATAAGGTTTAAAGGAAAGGTGAGAGTCAAAGACGAAGCCCAACCTACGGGCTTGGGGAACGGGGCGGATGGTGACCCCATTGAATGAAATTCCATTCATTTGTTTTGCAAACACGTATAATGTCACACAGCTGATCTGCACATGTGCCAAATGGCAGAGACCATACTGTACATGAGCAAAACAGCAGTGGTCATGAGTGCCACCATTTTACAGATATGCAAAATGGGCTAAATGTTTTTGATCAATCTAGTGAATGAAAATTGGAACGTTTGTTTCAATTTTTGTTCGTTCTAATCAAACTGACTGAATCCATCGAAAGCGGAATCCGGTCAGAAACTGACTTTCACCCCTAAGGCTTAGGTTCCTTAACAGCTGTCCCCACCTACCCAAGGCTGCTGCTACAAAAGGTGCTCTTGCTGGATGTGCTGAGTTCAGGAGAAGGGTAGTATTTCCCACAATCCCCAGCCTCCATTAAACAGGTCCCTGTTTGTCAAGGATATTTCCGAATCAAAATATTATATTTAACTACTTTTTGCTCTAATCTCAAGTCATCTTTTCCATTAAAATTTATGGACCTGTTCCCTTCTCCTTTCATCAGAGGAAACCAAATACTCCAGGCAGCTCTGGAGTATCCTCTCCTCCCTGCAACTTAAAATGGCTACCATCTAGTTCCATTACACTCCATAGGAATCAAAAGTGAGCAACCATTTTGAGATAAGGTTTATATTAGCTTCTGACTAGCAAGGTAAGTAAATCTCTGCCTCACTTTAAGCATGCAATTTTCCCTGTGAAACTCAGGCCCTTAAGATTAGTCATGTCTTCTAGGAAGCACTGTAAAGAATGTCTTCCTATTTTGCAGAGAAGATTGATGGACTCTGGGTGGGACTCTCTGGGCTTTTTGATGTGGAGAGTCATGGGGTCCTGAGGAACTGTATCCCCGTGGTTGACTTTGACAGGGTTACTGGTGAGAAGATCTATGCGCTATTGGGATCACTGAGGCTCACAACCTGTGGGTCTAACCCATGCCTGTCCTGGTTATTGAAGACAAGTGTTGGGGTGGTCATACCATTATTGACAAGCATTGTTAATGCTTTCTTTATGAAGATGGTTACAGCCAACCTTAAATGTGCAGAGGTTCAGCCCCTTCTCAAGAAACCACCCCTTGACACGGCAGTGCTTGCCAGTCCCACCCCCGGTCTCCAACCTTCCTTTTTAAAGGGAAGGTGATTGACAAAGCTGTGGAAAAGCAGCTGCTGCAGCATTTGGACTACAAGGACGTTTGAGGGAAATTCCAGTCTTGGTTCTGGCCTTCCTATGGGGTAGAGACTGCACTTGTCAGGGTGTTGAATGGTCTGATGATGATCTTAGATTGAGGACAGCTGGCCATTTTAGTCATGTTGGACCTTATGGCAGCATTCAATATGCTCTCTGTGCTCTGGAGAAGCCTCTGTGGTCTGCTGGGGGCGCACTTCTCGAGGTCCCCCATGTGGCCTGGGGGGCCACTATGAAGAGGGCATTCTCAGTGGCCGCACCTAGGCTGTAGAACTCCCTCCCAGTGGAGGCCCAGGTGGCCCTGGATCTTCCCTCCTTCCATCGTATCTGTAAAACCTGGCTTTTGGCGAGGGAGATGAAGTGTAGGGTGGGATGGGGGGAGGGGGGGCAGTTTGGTTTGTACCTTTCCTTTTATCATATTTTATGGTTTTATTGTTTTTATGTGTTTTAATATTGTAAGCCGCCCCAGGCTGCTTGGAGCAGGAGGGGCAGGGTATTAAATGATTAAATAAATAAATCTAATAAATAAATAAATACGATTGACCATGGACTGCTGCTTTGGTGGCTGAGAGATGATGCTGGTGTGTCTGGAACTGCCAGGCAGTGGTTTGAGTCATACCTGAGCAGAATCCCCCTTTTGAATTGATTTTATATATAGTGATTTATTGTATTTTAAATGTAAAATGCTCTGAGCACCATCTGGCACAGGGGCACTGTATAACTAAAATTATTGAGGATGAGGAAGTGCTTACATGCCTTGCTTTAAATCAGAGCCAAAGGCTTCAAAAGCCTTGGTGATTTCCCACTTGTTACAAGCTCAGCATTTGAAAGATGCAGCACAAAAGAGCCATCCCTCAGGAGACTTCCAAACAAAAGCTTCTGCCCTTCTCCTGAATCGTTCTGAAAATAGCACACCAATTTTTCAATGTTCCCTGTGTCTTGATATTATTCCCTGTGCTTGGAAATTGCTAAATATAAAAATGAAGGAGACAGCTCTCCTATTCTGCTGCATGCTATTGGAGGGGATGCCAACTCCTCCATATTGTTCTTACTAGCTTGAGTTGGAACTTGGGCTGAAGGAAGTCATAATGTTAATACCCATTAGCATACACAACGCTGGAGGGCCACCTTCATGTACTGATCTGGATGAGGAAGCCACTTGCTTCCTGGTCAGGATCAGGTCTGGCCACAGAACAAACATCCACGAGACCAGACCCAGGAGGGTAAGGAGCCGCACAAAAATGCTGCCGGTCAGCCCTGCCCCTGCGCTGAGCCCAGCCGCCCACCTACCCCTGTGACCGGTGGCCATGGCAGCCAATGACAGCCACCATGACCACCGATCATAGGGGCCACTTTGGGCCAGGAACAGTGGGTTACCACACGTGATAATCTGTTGTAGCCTGGCCATTTCCCGGGCATGGTGGCGGCTAGGCCGGGCTGTGACGTGTCACCTGACGCATCATCCAGAGAAGGTCAACAACATGGAGGAACATACTCACCCCAGCCACCAAAAAGCTGATGGAAAAGGGGCCAGAGGAGCATGCTCACCCAGGCCAGGTGAGTGCACCAAACAGTCCAAGGAAACATTGGACAGTCTGACCAAGCCCTGTAGAAGTCATGGTCGAGAAGCAACACAATAGATCTTTTTTCAAAAACAGAGCTGTGTGAGTGAAGCTAATGCTGTTTGTGTCAAGAGGGAGAGAGAGAGAGACTGTGCAAATAAAACTCATGTTTGGGGGGGCGGGGGGAGGGAGCGTGTGTGAGTGAGTGAGTGTTTGAGTGTGTGTGTTTTACCTGTAGCAGGGGTATGATGGTCCCAACCTGAATACTAAGGGTTTTTGTAAAGGGTGGAGGAGGTGGGTGAGAAGTTTCTCAGAGTAAGTTCAAACATATTTGCCCCTATAAGGTTGGGGGAGGGGGGGAAAGCACCTGTAAGGTATGAGGGAGTCCTAGGTGTATCATAGGCTATGAATGAAATCTAACCAATTCCATTTTGTTCTGGAGAGAAAAAGACAAAGAAAAAAATCAAAATGACCAGCTATCCCCCTCCTGCTTCTTGATCACAACTTCTCCAAGGCTTGGTCAGACTGTCCAATGTTTTCTTGGGATCTTTAGAATTTTCTATTTAGCAAACCAGATTCGGTGCCAGGTCCATTGTTTCTTTGGTGAAATACAAAGATTATACAGCATAAGCCAGCATGGTGATGACGTGAAACATGGTTTCAAGGCATCCTTGCAAGGCTATTTCACACAGTCAAGAGCCAGTTGACCTGGGCTTTCAAAAACACAGCCCTCACCATCAGAAAACTGTTTAAAATTCTATACCCTGGTCTGTTTGTATTTTCTGAGGAACCCTTCCCTGAAAATGGCTTCAAAGGCCCTGACCACTTCAGACCCTGTTTTATTTTTCAGGTCTAGCATACTTGGACAATATGTCTATCCCCATTAACATGTATTTTATGCCTCCGTTGTACTTTAAGAACACTTGTATGTCCCCCAAATCCACCTGCATTGTGCAGCCACCCCAGATACAACGGTTTTCTTTCTTTTAAAATGCTTGCATGTCGGTTTGTGCAGGGTGTAGAGGTGTTACATGACCCTCACCAAAAGACCTTGCCAGCTCAGGGCGGATGAGGCCTGCAGTCCCACTGCCTTGACCTGCAAGCTAGCCCCAAACTCAAGAGTAAGGACCTTCTGGGCTCAGGGTGCCTGGAACCTTTGGTTCCAGCTGCCCTGAGCCACAAACAGACTAACCCTGATCTCAAGCGTAAGGACTTGCTGGCTCAGGAGGGCTGGAACTGGCCCTGACCCACAAGCTAACCCTTCGTTCAGGGGGCGAGGGTTCCACATACCAGGGAGGGTGGCCAAGGGCGGGGCCACCTGTCAACACTAATTGTTACCAGCTCTTATCAGTTTGTTGACAAGAGGTATACCCATACACCAATGAGGTGGCAAGAACTGAAATCTGTATCGTGACTGAGTGTGTCACTCCACTCTCCATACTAGAACCTTCAGTTGTGTCCACTTCCATGTTCTTGACCTGCTTGATGGGAATTTTCATCACGGATCCTTTTTCTTCCTAGGAGACAAAGTCATCCCTCTCTTTGCTCCGCAGTGTGGAGAATGTAGATCCTGCCGAAGCTCCAAGGGCAGTCTGTGCATTAAAAATGAGTAAGTTTAACTTATGAGGCTACGTTGGAACTACTCCAGAGTGGTGGTTTGACGATTATGGATTATTATTATGGAATACATTTTAATTTCATTCATTAAAAATTGAGGACATTTTAAGATGCTTAATTTACCAATTTCTCTGCCTTAAGTCTTGCAGCACCTTGTGGATTAATTACTGATGGCACTACCAGATTCACTTGCAGAGGAAAACCAGTTCACCATTTTCTTACCACAAGCACCTTCACTGAATACACAGTGGTGGATGAGAGCGCAGTAGTCAAAATTGATGCTGCTGCTCCTCTGGAAAAAGTGTGCCTTATTAGTTGCGGATTTTCTACTGGTTATGGAGCTGCAGTCAGAACTGCCCAGGTGAGTATACAAATGTGTTTTTCAAGGACAAATGGTGTTCTTGGATATTACTTATGATTGTATGGTGGTCTAGTAGACCTTGAAGTCAGAACATCTAGCTGTGCTCCATTCCTGGCTGGGACACTCATTCTCGGTTTGAATTTAGCATAGGGGAATGTCTCACTTCTTTGTGCAAGTATCCTCATTTTAACATATACAGATGAAAAACAATATAAAGTGTGAAAACATCTAGGTTTCCCTCTATTTATTGGTGTGTTGAGTATATGTTTCATTTATAAGAACAGGAACTCTGGGCCCTTTTTACACAGAACGCCACTCCTCACCCATGTGTGTGGCTGCCGGTGGGGATGGGTGGAGAGTACATGCTCCCACACTCCACCAATCTCCACTGATCCCCCATGCACTGAGGCACTGGGGGAAACAGAGGTGCCTCCATGCATGGAGATCGGTGGAGATGGCTGTGCATCCATGTGCTGGTCCACACATACACTGCACATACCCCACACATCACAGTCTCTCCACGGTCCATTTGAAAAGGGCCCTGGTGTAAGCTGTTTTTTAAACCTTGGTCTTGATTTTATATTTTAAAAGTAAAGCTTGCAGTTAAGTATCTTTTGCAAGCAATGGCTAAAATGAAAAAAAAAAATAATTACAAAATAGTTGTTGCAGTTGAATCGCTGGTCATAGCTGGAATTCTAACAGCATTTCATGTGACTCTGTTTTTTCAGGTGGAGCCTGGTTCTACCTGTGCTGTGTTTGGCTTGGGAGGAGTTGGCCTCTCCACAGTCATGGGCTGCAAAGCTGCTGGTGCTTCCCGGATCATTGCGGTTGACATCAACAAAGATAAATTTGCCAAAGCTAAGATGTTAGGAGCCACTGATTTTGTCAACCCTCAGGACTACAAGAAGCCTGTTCAGGAGGTGTTGGTTGAGATGACTGGTGGCGAAGGTGTGGACTATTCCTTTGAAGTCATTGGACACACTGAAACCATGGTGTGTGGCCTCTAATATGGTTACATTTCTCAATGACCCAATCCAGTTATGTGCTATTACTGACTAAAGTAACAGCAACTGTAGGCCTTTCCCTCTGACCAAGCCAAAAGCACTTGCAATAAGTATCACTTGATTGGAAGTTGCTTTTATATAGCTTTGCTCTGTACGTTTTTCCTATTTAAGTGGTGTTTTCTACTTATCCATTATTAAATATCATAATTACTGCAGCAGGCTATATCATCAACACATTACAGTTTGAAATTGAAAGCAATGTAGTTTAGAAGTTCATAATGATGGTCCCACCAGATAGGGGTGAAGTTCAGGAGAAAAATGCTGTAGAAATATTTTTTTAATGAAAGATATACTGATGGAATGAGGCTCTGTGCTCCCCTAGATAGGACAGGACAGGACAGAATCAACTGTGGAGCAGAAAACTCTACGGGCCTCATTCTCTAGGGATGGGCGAATGCGGTTCGGAAGTTCGGCCTGAACTTGGCCTGTTCGGACGACCGAACCCGAACGCGAACGCACCGAACGGCGAAATGATCTAACAGTTCGGATCGTGTTTGGGTGGCAAAAAGAGGTTCACTGGAAGGTCAAACATGACAGGGAGGTGTAGTCACGGAGGAGCAGACTTCCAGGCACCAGGGGCGGAGAGGCTTGCAAGAAACAAGCTAGGTTGGAGGACATTTTACACACACACACACACACACACACACACACACACCTCGAGAGAGAGTTGTAAGAGTTAGCTTAGTGATAGAGATAGCGTTAGTGATTTAGTTTTAGTGTTTGTAAGAGTAGGCCTGTGTACTTATTAGATAATCCATTTAGTTCATAGCATTTAGAATAGTTAATAGCAATTAGATTTAGTGTAGATAGATATAATATTAGATAAAAAAATAAATAAAAGGCCCCCATATAACAAAACAAAACAAAAGAACACCCATAACAACATTTCCCGAACGGCCTGTTCGGCTGAGCCCGAACCGAACGGCCGAGCCCGAACCCGGCGAACTAACCGAACCGAATGGACGAACCGGAACCATGATCTGTTCGCCCATCCCTATCATTCTCCATCACATTAGGAAACCAAACAACTAGGGGATACCCCACCCCAAGCTTTCCCAGTAGCCCTATTAAAGCAACATTCAAAAATCGCAAAGGAATAAAGTAGGGAAGAGAAGGCCTCTAGTATGGCCTCTAATATTGCTACATTTCCAAACTGGTAGCCAGAAGCTAGTATAGTAAAATAGACTTTTAAAAGTCCCTACCCTGATGTGGTGACTTGCTAATGATCCAACCCAGGCACCTTAACATATCCTCTACATTCCATTAGTCTAGGGTAGTGAACAGTGCCACAGCAAAAGCCACGTGGTCTCTTCTCTAGCCTTGGACCCTGGCCCACTCAGACCCATGCAGAAACTTCATTAGGATCAAGGAAAGACTATATGAAGCCATAGAAGCAGTTCTTCCCGTTTCCTTTTCCTCTCAGCCTCTCCATAATTTGGTTCCACCAGGTTTTTGGTAAGTATTCTATGTATGACTGTAGGGTGTATCTTTACGTTTTGTATTAGATGGCTGCCCTGGCTTCCTGCCACATGAGCTGTGGAACTAGTGTGATGGTAGGCGTGCCTCCTTCAGCATCTCAGATCACCTTGGACCCTATGCTGCTCTTCACTGGCCGCACCTGGAAAGGATCTGTCTTTGGAGGTAGGACAGTGGCATTTGGAAGGAGCAACACAACCTGAGAATTTGCAGAATCTTGAACTAGAATGTTTAGAGTTTGCAGAATCTTGGATCAGAATGGATATTCTTTGCATCATGGCTTATGGGGAAGGATTAGATGACAGTGGGGAATACGCTGGATTCTGTAATGTTCACTTGCAGGCAATGGACATTTTTACACACACCTTAAAGTGCTGGATTTTCAGTCTTCTGGGTTTACAAGTCCACAAGTAAGTTCCGGATGCATTGCGCACACGCACAAGTTCCTGGATGCATTCATCACACACACACACACACACACAGTCCTGAGGCAGCCTAAAGTAGCCGCCGCTGGAGATGTGAGGGGTTGCCATGGTAACCAAGTGACCACAGCTGCCTGGAGCAAAGCAGTTTGCCAGGAGAACTTTTTACACAAAAATTCTGGGAGAAGTTCTATGCAGATCAAAGAGCCAGATATTTAAGATCTGGGTGAGTGATTTCAACACACACAAAGTTCAGGATGTAACAGTAAACATGCAGGAGAAATGTGTATGTAAAAGCACCCATTATGTCCATTCTTGACCTTAATAATTAAAATGATTCATTATTAAATATTAATTACTAACAACCAACAATATAAAATTACACATTTCAAATAGCTGGGTCAACAGAAGTCCTTGCAAAGTGTTTATGGATGGACTGCTCGGTCAAAGAAGAGAAAACCTATCAGTTTAAAAATTCAGTAATATCAGACCCTTTCTCTACCATTCCACATTTTCCACCCTCCAGTTATTTTGGTGGCAGTACATTGATTGTGCATTCTTTCTTTTCTGATCCTCAGGCTGGAAGAGCAAAGAGTCTGTCCCGAAGCTGGTTGCAGACTACATGGGCAACAACATCAATTTGGATGCATTAATAACCCACACTATGCCTTTCGATAGAATCAATGAAGGGTTTGATCTGCTTAATCAAGGAAAGAGGTTAAATTCCTTATTTATTAACCTTGTTTGTAAATATTTTCCTTTAAACTACCCTCCAAATATAGAAATCGGCACCTACATGCAGTAAAAGGTATAATATACCATTCTAAATTCACAAGAACAAAGATGGGGAACTTTTTTGCTTCTGTAGGCCACTTTGAAAATTAGCTTAACCTCCTCAAGCCATATAGGAATTTGGAAGGGTGGTGGGCTAAGGATGGAAGGGGAGGGTCCAGATCATGGAACTGTGCTGTGGATCCCTCTCCTTGAGTGCATGCCCTGATCTCCACTCCCTTCCCCCTGAGGATGCTTGACAGTAGTGGCTGGAGCCAGAGGGTAGATCCAGGAATTGAAGAGGGTCAGATAGACCACTGTGGGCCAAATTCGAGCCCTGGGTTGCAGGTTCCAAAAACCTACCTTAGAATGATTGCTTCAGGCTATCAGCAGACTTTCTAGTCTGTGTTCATCAGGATGATGGGTGTAAGGAAAAGGAAGCAGGGTTGGGAGGGAACGGTCTAGGGTGAGGGATATGCCTCACTGTCTCGCAACTGCAGCTGAGGCAAGGGTGGGAATAGGGAACTGTTTAGGTTCTTTGTTGTGTACTAAGACTAAGGCTGTTTTTAGACAGGATGCACCCCTGGAGGTCCACTCATTCCCCACAGACCCAGGCACTTTTCTGAAGGGTGGAGGAGCATTAGAGCTGTAGAAGATACTCCTAGAAACATTCCTTTACTGTAAGGAACACAAATAGGTGACATCACAGGCTTTACTATCTACAAGTTCTGTATTTAACATCAGGAGCTCAAATGGGGTTTCAAATGAAATGTATGGTATAGCATAACAACATCTGGGTGACCCAGATATTACATCAGAAAAGATTATTTCTCACTCGATTTTTGTCTATTTTGTATAATTCAAAACTCAATAGAAAATTCTATTTAAATAATTAAAAAGAAATAAAGGAGCATTTATAGGAGTTATTGGAGATAAGGTTCTCCTAGATCTATTTTAGCAAGGCAATTATGATGTGAAGAACATGACTTACCAAAGTTATCACGACCCTGATATCTTATGTTTCAGCATTCGCACCATCCTGCTGTTTTGAGGTCAATAAATGAGAGAAAGAACATGGAACAGAAAGAGCATCACATTTCTCCAACAAAGTTCCTCCCTCCATGAAACCTTTACACAGTGTAATAGAAAGACACTTTTGTAACATCTTGGGTTTTTTTATTCTACAGTCTACACAACAACATGGGTAAAATTGACCATGCCAATGCTAGAAACTGTTGGTATATGCAAGATCCATAAGTTAATGCCTGCTGTATTAAGAACAGTGATTGACTATAGAGCTAAGTTTATGTGTACATGGAAGGGAGATGGGGTTTTGCAGTTGAATTCCTTTGTGTAACCACTCCTTCTTCCCTTCTCTCTCATTGTCTCAGTCTCCATTTTGTCTTATTACTAGCTAGATGTAACTAAGGATCTGTTCCTGAGAAAACTTAAGTAAAGTTCTGTTTTTAAACCTTCAGCTGCATTTGTCCTTACTGATTGCAAATCAGTTATTACTCTGCAACAGAAACAGCAGGAACGATTTAGGTGAACAAGGAAGTATCTCTCTAGCAATACAATTTAAAATACTTCCATAGCTTGGAGATTCATTAAATTGAAAAGGGCATATGGTCAGTGAATACATTTATTACCAACCTAGATATCTCAAAATGCAAAATGACCCTCTTATGGTGCCTTCTTTAATTCTCTACACAGTATCCCTCTTTGCTTCCAATTTTCTAAACATACAAGATACTGCATTCACCATTTCAGAGTCCAGGGGGGTTGCAAAATGCTCTTCTAAAAAAAAAAAAAAAAGTGTTTACAGACTCAGACTGAGTGAGGAGAGAGTGGTTATTTCTTTAGGTTTTATCTGGGATCAGGTTATGTTTGTGTGCTCAGTTCACTTCTTGGGTGAGCATAAAAGTCATCCTAATCTCTGAACTGAGAGCATAAAAGTCATCCTAATCTCTGAACTGAGTGCATTGAATATGCTAGCCTCCATGCCTAGCAGTCCATTTTGAAACGAGTATCTAAGAGTTGTTGTAAATACCAAAAGGAAAATTTTCAGTATAACAAATTGATCCTAATCAGTGGCATAACAAAAGAACTTACAATGTATGGGACTAATATGTATGATATGATAGAGCTCTTTTATATACTTGTATATCAAATAGCTGCAAATCTGGTGTTCAAAACACTGAGTTCTGCTAGTTCTCTCTGAAAGACCAAGACCACAGTCTCACCTTTGACTCCATGACAGTCTATGCATAATTTGGCTCCGGGAGAGAATCTGGAAGCCAAAATATTTGCAGGGTTTGGCCAGTGCAAGCAGGGTGTGGTTTTGCTGGCAAACACCCAGAAAATTACAGAGCTGTATTTCCCTGCTCTGCACTCTTCTGGGTGTTTGCTGGTAAAGCNGGGGGGGGGGGGAGGCTTTTTCTCTGTCCAAACTCTGCATGTATTTTGGCTTCTGGATTCTCTCCCAGCGCTATAATATGCACAGACCGTCCCAGAGCCAAAGCTGTGAATGTGGTCCAAGTCTTGAATTTTGCTCTATTCTTTCAAGCAAATACATATAATCAGATTTCCTTTCAGCATTTTTAAAGTGACTGACCAGTCTTATCTACATCTGCCCTACTAGATAGGCAGGAAGTCATTCAAGATTATTTGGTGTAAACACAAATAGCCAATGCCCGAGTTGTGAACTTCAACAGAAATAATCAAATCGCCAACTGAAATGCAGTATCCTTGTCAGTGCTTAGCTTCAACTAATACTTTCATAACTATGGAATTAATGTAAGTCTTTTTATTTTTTAATTTTTTTAAAAGAACTATTTTCTGGATTCTCTGTATGCTTTCTGTCTATTAAATTAAGTTTTAATATAGTTTGCTAGGAACATGTGGCCTGACCCTAACCTCATGTACGCATGTGCATGCATATGTGCAAGTTGTGTGCAATTTGCACACATGCCACATTCTCTATACAGGGTGTGTGTGCAGGTTGCAGGAGTACCTTTTTGCACAGTAAACAGGGTTTAGGATTGGGCCCAGTCTTGAAAGCTGATCCAATATTTTGTTGTCATTTATGCCTGGCAGAACTTCTTGGTGGGTTTAGAACTTTAGAAATAAAATAAAGTAAATAAATTAAAATTTGCACCATTCTTTATGATTAAAATTCTTACATCACACATTGTGCAGCTATTTGCATCATTCTAAACATAAAGCAGTATGAATTCTTATTTCATAATAAAAAAGTAAAAGTATCACACACATGGGAAGAAAGACAACAGCAGTCAGCAACAGTCTATGTGAACATGCATCTTATAATAGAATTCACAACCCATTCCAAAAATATGGATTAAATCCACAAAGAGAAATAAGCTAGTCCGCTTCAGCCTTAGTTCTGGGAAGAGCGGGAGTAGGTATTAAATACTAGGGATGGGAGTTTCAGTTTCACTTTAATCCAAAACTACCTGGAAAAGGCATTTTCTGTTTCAACCGATTCGCCCTAAATCGGCCTGCCATTTATGGACTGTTTTCAGCTTTGCATTTTTCCCATTGACTTCAGTGGGAAGGCAAACTCATCCATAACCCCACCCCCCCAATCCCTCAGGGCCCTGTTTCCCTCCCCCATCCTCACCCCCAGGGATGTACTTACTGGCCTCAGAGGGCTTAATTGAAGCTCTGTCAGCTCTGCTGTGGGGGTAGGGCCTCCCAACAGTCACCCCTTTTGGGATCCGCTGCCAAGCTTCCTGCTTTGCAGCACACATGCACAAAATGGCCACCACCCTTAACCATAAGGGGAGCAGCCAAAATGACATCACTGCCATTTTGGTTAAGAGCAGTGCACAAAATAGCCACTGCTCTTAACCAAAATGGTGGTGATGCTATTTTTGCCACCACCATTTTGGTTAAGGGTGCTGACCATTTTGCTCATGCACGCTGCGGAGCAGGAGTTTGGCAGCGAGCTGGGGCAAGGAAGCCTACCAGCAATGTCTGGGCAAAAAGCCTAGAGTGTTCCCAACACAAGCGGCGTTCTGGCAGAACTTCAATCAAGCTCTCTGAGACCAGTAAGCACATCCCAGGGCCCTGCAGGAAGTATGGCGGAAATAGTTTAAAGATTTTCACAGATTTAAATATGAAACATGGAAAAGACAAACCTGTAATTAAATCTATTAAAACCTTTAAACTGAAACCTAAAGAACCAAACCCATAATTCTGGCTGGTGTCCCACCCTTATTAAATACCATGAAGATGGATTACAAAATAAAATGGCTTCTACTTCTACCTATGCAGAGGGAGGATTAAGGACAACATCAAATCAATCAGTTACAGAATCAGGAGGTCAATGGTTTGAACTTATTTAGAATATCTTCTTGGAGAAAAAATTGTGGGATTACTTGGAGTTCTGGGAGAGTTTAAATCTAGACTTTCATGGTGACGGCCTGTCAACAAGGTCAGCAATTTCTGGAACAAATAGCAAAAGAAATAGCATTAACTATTAAATATGAGCAATGGCCTCAGGTATTAAATAGACACTTTAGTCTTCAGATGACTCAATTTACTCTGGAACATCTTGAGTAGTAGAAAATAAAATAGATTCATGGAGCTGGAAGGGATCATGAGGGCCATCAAGTTCAGTCCCCTGCTTGGTGCGATACCTGCCATACCTAGATCATCCCAGACATATGGGGTGTTTTCAGACATGACGCTAACCCCAGTTTAACCACACTTGAACATTTCTTATGCCTGTTGCAGGGCTACATAGGACACCAATACAGCCCTGCAACATGCATAAGAAATGTTCAAGTGTGGTTTAACTGGGGTTAGCATCATGTCTGAAGACACCCATGCTCATCCCAGCCTCTTCTTATAAATGATAGAAAATCCACATCTTCTCTAGGTAGTCAATTGCATTCATTCCCTAACTGTCCTTACCTCAGGGAAACAAATTCCTGACTGTTCGGTCTAAGTTTTCCTTTCTACAGCTGGTACCCACTGCCTCTTGTCTTGCCCTCCATTGCAAGGGAAAACAATTGTGCACCATCTTCTTCATGGCAGCCTTTCAAATATTTCTAGGCTTACTATCATACCCCCCTCCCCCAGGATTTTCATGGGATTTCTGCCAGAGGCATACAGCACCATGAGAGGAAGACACAGCTGGTGGACCATGCAGAAAAGCCAGGCCTGGGGGGTTGGTAAGACAGTGGGAGAGAGGAGCAAGGGCATCCAGGGTGGTGGAGAGGTATGTATTGAAGGCAGAGACAACTGACACGGCAGAGGGAATAGGAAAGAGATGAGTAAAGGTGGGAGGAGAGAGAAATTAAAGTCATGAAGACTGACAGATGGAAGGTCACTGAATGAGTGTGGAGTTGGGCAAGGAATGTGTATGGTGAGGGAGACGAGGAATGAGGCAAACTGACAGAGATGGGGAGGACATGAAAGGAGAGGTCAGAAATGGAGCAAGCAAGATTCTGGTTTCTGTCATATATTGGACTACTTTTTGTTACAGTATCTATTAATTGTAAATCATTTATAAATTCACCCTTTAGAAACGATATATCTTACGGGGGGGGCAGGTAGCTCAACCACTCTCAACCAAGCACAAGGTACCCCTTGGGCCCCTAGGAATCTCTCTGGGTATAAATGCCCATCAGGATAGTATTTGACTATTTGGACCCTTCCAACTGCCGAGAGTGCAAGGAAGTTAGGCCCCTATCATCATCAGGCGTGGGGATGCAAGGGTCCTGTAGCTCCCTATCACACACACTCACCTTCAAGTACCCCAGGGAGGATTCAGGGGGGGGAGGGCACAGTGTCCCAAAAGAGTGGGGGAAGGAAAGGTTGGGGGGGTGCCCCAGATCCAGGGATAGGAGCAGGGAGGGGGATCTCACAAACCAGAGGGGGGGCAGGGAGGAGCCCTGGGTCAGGGAAAAGGAAGGTGGGACACTCTCTAAGTCTCACATTCACTCTTTCACTCACAGACTCAAAGGGAAGGGATGGAAGAAAACAAGAAGGTAAANGGGGGGACACGGTGTCCCAAGAGAGTGGGGGAAGGAAGGGTTTGGGGGGGGGGCAGGATCCAGGGATAGGAGCAGGGAGGGGATCTTGCAAATCAGAGTGGGGGAGGAACCCTGGGAAAGGGAAGGGGGGACACTCTTTCAGTCTCACATTCACTCTTTCACTCACAGACTCAAAGGGAAGGGATGGAAGAAAACAAGAAGGTAAACTCACTACACACCTATAACCAAACACACTTCAAGACCAGACAAGGAACAACAGGGAATAAATACAATCATTTAGCTTCTCAATACTGCAGGGCCAGTCTAAACAGGAAAACCTGATCACCAGCGCTGCCTCTAAGGCAGCGCTGGGTTAAGTAGCCCTGTCATTAGTGCCTGCAGCTGGAGGCCTCCCCTGCAGGCAGGCTGAGTGCCACAGGGTCCTAGATTCCACCCCTGGTTCACTAGGGGCAGGGGCAGCTGCTGGCATGGAAATTGCTTCTAGGGGTGGTGGTGCCGTGAGCCCTGGTTCTGCTGCCGGCTCTGTTGCACCCCTCTGTTGGGGTAGGGTCACAAGGGGCGCTGGGGCTGGCATCAGAAGCCCTTAGTCTTCAGATCACCTTGTCAAAAAGGAACATCTTGGGGAGGGCCACTGGGGGTTCCCACCCTTACACTAGGGGTGCAGTGAGCACTTCAGTTAGTACTTGCAGGTAATAGCTGCATTTTTGGACGGGTTACCAAGCCACCTATTGGGTACCCATATGCCCAGAAAAAAAATCCATAGGATTTTCAAAGACTTTCCAGGATGCTGATCCCAGCTCCTACCCACACCCACATGCTCCCTGTGTGGAGACAGGCCCCAGCCTTGACCAAGTAACTGTGAGTGAGTCTGCTTACGACAGTGAGAAAGCAGCCTCAGTACGGAGTCTCCTATGTGCGGTGGAAGATATCTAACTAGCCCAAGGAAACTAGCCCAGTGCATCAACAGATATCTAACTAGCCCAAGGAAAACGTGTACTGACTAAGAAACGATTAGTAGACAGTGGCCAGGGCCGTATGTGCTCATCTACTGGAATCCGCCTGTGCCCATCCATCCCTGATAGCGCCCATGACTATTCCTCCTTGATAAGACTCTTGGTGCCCATACCCAGCTAGCTCCAGAGACAACATTGACAATGAACTATGCCAGACACTTGCTAGATCAATATTTATTGTGCAAGCTGCAGCATCAGCATAACCCCATGACCCCACCCACACCACATGCACACATGCCTCCCCATTCCAAACCAGGACTATAAAAGGCTAGCACAAAGAGAAGAACCTCTCTCTCACCTCATCCTCCACTCATCTCCTTTTTTTTCTCCACTACTCGGTCCAAGATGCAAGAAGAGACCCAGCAACCACAGACCAGACCAGCAGAGGGAGGGACTCTTTCACCTTCTCTAACCACAACCAGCCAGCGTGATCCTTGGACCCCGGCCTAGCCTCTGACAGATGAGATATCATTGCATGGGTATTCTCAGCCTAATTAGTGTTGCAGAGCTGCCAAGACTAGGATCTTTGGGTGTGTTGTGTGGTAGTCTGTACAAATAAAATACCAATTAATTATAAGTACAATAATAGTGTTGTGGTGATATCCATCCCATTATAACACTTGGGCTGACTCACCCACCCGGCTGATCCTCCTGGCCACTTCTCAGCCGAGCCAGATTCCTCCAGCTCTGCTTTTCTGAGTAGGGGGTGAGGGGAGTGAGGAGGCCTCTCCCAGTGTGGCAAGCCCTGGTTACCAGCTGGAAAATCAATGGGTGCGCAGCACAGCACACCATAGTCCCTCTAGTGGGGAAGCATGGTCATTGTGTGTGCAATGCCTTTAGTCAGGCAGGCAGGCACTTCCCCCCCCCTCCCCCCAACACACACAACACACACAACTCAAAAAAGCAAAGCAGGAAGAACCCTGTTCAACTGAGCAGCTGGACAGAAGAGCCAGTGAGGCCAGGGAGCGTGTGGATGTGGGTGGGAGCTGGTATCAGTTTCCTGGGGCATCCCAGAAAGTCTGGGAAAGTGCACATTGGGTTGAGTTGGGCACCTAAGATTTGATGAGGTGCCTGTTTTTGCAGGTGCCTGATTGGACCTCTACTGTACACAGCTATCGTCACCAATCCATGGGTGCTATTGCAAAAGGTAAGGTGACCTTGCTGAGTCGGCTGCTGAAAGGGAGTCCAGGAGAGAGGTGGAATTCCTCACAACCCCTAGCCCCTATTAAACTATTTTTGGTTGGGTCCCTCTTAACACATTTCAGAAGAAACATGTATTATTTAAATCGTCCTTGCTATAATCTCAAGTGATCTTTTCTACCCTGTTCATTTTTAGCTTCGGCAGAGGAAAACAAATGCTTCTGGCAGCTCTGGAGTGTCCTCTCTTCCCTGCAATTTAAAATGGCTGCTAAGTTCCATTACACTCCATAGGAACCAGAAAAGAGCAACCATTTTGGGATAAGGTTTACATTAGCTCTTTGATTCAGTAAAGTAAATAAACCTCTGCCTCACTTTAGGCATGCAAGTTTTCCCATGAAAATCAGCAGAATTCACTGAAACAGACCCTTAAGCTTAGGTGTGTGCTTAAATGACTTGCTAAATTGGGACCAAAACTTCAGGCTTGGTTTCAAGTAGGGTTGTGCACCAGGGTCCCATGTCATTTTTCATTATTGTTTTTGTTATAAAAATGTGTCGTTTTGATTTTTGTTAATAACAAAATGTCGTTTTTCATTATCATTGTCATTATTGGTATTGGACTGGTACCAATTTCAAATGAAGTTTGTTTTTGGTATCGTTATTGGTATTGATATACACACAATATCTAGTTTTATTAATATAATTATATACAGAATCTAAATTGGCTTCGCAGATTAGAGAGAAGGCTAGGAGGTAGGGGTGAGCTCTGTCAACTAGGTTCACCCAAGAATAAGGCAAATTGGGAAAGATGCACGGCAGATGTTAAGCCAACTGAAATAGGGAGTGTGTCCCCTGGTTTTATTAGCTTAAGTGGAAGAAGGAGGGAGTTGTGTCATTATGTCTGAATTAAATGTTGTCCAAATTAAAATATTTTGCCCAGTTGGGTTAGTTCCACGCCCAAAATTCCATTTTTGCTCAGAATTTTTGGAATATTTATGTTAAATTCTCTCAGCGTATTTATGTTAAAAGAACTTTATTAGTTTGTCACTATGATGTGCAAGTAAGTAATTTTATTTTTATTCATATCCTAATTATATTAGGATATTTTATTACTATTGTATGTTTTGTATTATTGTATTGCATTGTTATTATGTTTATTGGCCATGGCGAAAGCCCGTGCCTAAATAAATAAATAAATAAATAAATATATACAGAATCTAAGCTAAACCTAACCTATGTATAATACAAAATACTCCTGTCCTATACTCCTAATGTATAATAAAAAACATCCTAGTATCTAAACATCTAATCTATATATATACAACTAATATCTATATCTATATAATATATGGACAGTGGGAGACAGACAGGGGAAGGGAAAAGGAAAACTCAGAGGTATATCCATTATCTCTAATATATCTCTATTCTATATCTATCTAATATATATGATATATAAGGCTGTTCTGCCAAGCCTTTGGTGAAAGAGGTGGGTGAAGGGGGGGTGAGTTTTTATTTTCTTTTATGCCTCCCTTTTATGTATTTTATATATTTTATGTATATTTTAAAATATTTTAATTTTTGTAAGCCCCCTTGAGCTGCTTAAGCAGGAGAGGCGGGATATAAATGTTGGAAATGAATAAATAAATAATATTATATATCTAAACTATACTACCTACATCTATCTCTATATATATGTGTGTACAGGGGGAAACAGGCAGGGGAAGGGAAAAAGTAAAATGTAAGGGTAAGGAATAAGGATTGGAAAGGTAAGGTGGTAGGGATATATATGGCAGGATTTTTAGTGCAAGTGCCAGCAGATTCTGCAAATGCACCCTGACAGAGCAATAGCTAACACAGAACAAGAGTCAAGCAACCCAGCCATGCAGTATAAAGGGTTGCAGTGCCCTCCCCCAGAGCTCCCCTGATTGGTTCCAGGAGGCAAGAGGCATTGAGCAATCACAGGGTGCCATTCAACTGCCTGGGACCTGCTTGCGCTGCTCATTGGCCAGCGATTACATCCATCAGGTCCTTCCCCTTCCATCACAGGCCCAGTTCAAGAGTTGAACACTGTTCCTGGCTCCGAGATGTCTAGTCCCTCCTCCCCTTGCCACATTTCCCTCCAAAAAATACATGCCAGCCTGCTAGGCAATAACGAAATCAGTAACGACTTTTGTTATCATTATTGATTTCAATTTTTTTGTCATTTTTGTTATTACAATAACGATAATGAAAACAACAAATTTCATTTTCGTTATTGATATAATGAAAACAACATGCACAACTCTAGTTTCAAGCCTAGCATGTGAAAGATGCAACACAAAAGGGCCATCCCTCATAAGACTTCCAAACAAAAGCTTGTGCCCTCGTGTATAAATTTCTTAGAGAACCGGACCGCAATAGTTCCCTGTTTTCTTTTCCTCCTGTTCAGTTCTTCGCTGCTTGCTTCCTCTCCAACGCCCTATAGCAACAGAAATATTGTTTAGACATCAACTTTCAACATCCACAAAGCTAATAGGTGATGCTTAAGTGCAGGTTTTTTGTATAGAGCTTTAAAACAATTCATACAGACATTTAATTTAGGAATTGTTTGCCATGCTCCAATTGTTCTTCTCAGCATTGCAAATACATAGCATCACTGCAAATATAATATGACTGACAATGAATGGCAGCAGCAGTTTCCTGATATTTTGTGTGCTGAGATTTTCAGCCATCACTCTGAAATAATGGCATTATTTCGCACGAAATATGGGCTCCTAGAAAGGGAAAAACAGAAACAGGCTATTACTATGTATTTCATTTGAGCTGAGGTGGTGAGAACTGGCATCTGCATTTTGACTCTGTATATGTATGTGGATCAATTATTTGTACTATAATTTTTGATTTGAGTCCTCTTCCATGTTGTTGAGCTGCTTGTTGGGAATTTTCATCATGCATCCTTTTTCTTCCTAGAAGACAAAGTTATCCCTCTCTTTGCTCCACAATGTGAAGATTTCCTGCAGAAAATCAAAAGGCAATCTGTCAGCTAAAAAGTAAGTTTAATTTATCAGGCTACAATGGGGCTACTCTGGAGTAAGAGGTTTGTGGTGTGATCAATACACCACATGGCCATGATGTGTTGCTATTTCTGTTGTTATCTTGTATTAGTTTTAATTTTATTCATTAAAAAATGATCACATTATAAGATGCCTAATTTTCCAATCCTTGTGTGTGTCTTATTGGAACACCTTGTGGATAAATGGCCAATGGCACCACCAGGTTTACTTGCAGAGGGGAACCAGTTTACCATTTTCTTACCACAAGCACCTTCCCTGAATACATAGTGGTGCATGACAGTGCAGTAGTCAAAACTGATGCTGCTGCTCCTCTAGAAAACGTATGCCTGATAAGTTGCGGATTTTCTACTGGTTATGGGACTGCAGTCAAAGCCACCCAGGTGAGGATAAGGATATGTGTTTCAAGGACAAATGGTGTGCTTAGGTATTAATGACGATTATTTGTGTGGTCTAGTATAAAGGATGTAGGCCTGAAAGTCAGAACATCTGGCTAGACTCTGTTCCTGGCCGTGACACACAATTGCTGTTTGAATTTGGCATAGGGGAATATCTCTCCCCGTTGCCCAATTTCATCATTTTAACATCTGCAGGTGAAAAACAATATAAAATCCTACAACAAACAGCTGGTGGGCCCCAGGAGCACCCACCATCAGCTTTTTGACAGCTCGTGGAGGGCCCCCAAGAGCACCCTCCCCATCAGCTGTTTGGCAGCAGCTCTTCCCAGACCCGGTTCTGCTGTACCACATTGGCCCGGAGTTCTGTCTCATGGGGACAGTTCCTCGTGCTGCCCCAGGATGCGGTGGGATCTGTGTCAGCAGCCCCCACGCCAAGGCTAAGGGTTGACGGCTGCTCATGTGAACAGCCCTCCCTGCCAAGCCACGGAATGGCAACTGCAACAGTTCACCTCAAGGCAGGTTGGGGAGTTGCCTCGCTGGCATCACCCTTCCCCCCCCCCGCCATGATGGACAGCTATGGAGAGGCC
>QEPC01001707.1:1065483-1076732 GCA_003113815.1 Sphenodon punctatus | reverse complement strand
TGCTGGATGTCATCAGCAAGTCCAGCCCGTGTACCATGAAATCATCCCCTCAGACACTAGTACTTTTAATGCAGCAGTTTCTGTTTACCAGACCTATGGACTGATTTGATCCCAGAGAGGAGCAGACAGTCATTACAAAGGTAATACTGTTCGTACTCTCACAGTATTAAGTGGGGGGAAAGTATAGGGTAATGTTTATATAATTCCAGTGATTAGTTTTATGAATTAACTATGTGTTTTTATATAAAAGTTTTATGAATTAACTATGGGAGTCACCCAAGCCACCCTGCAAATTTAATTTTCCAAATGTAGGCTACTGGCCTTGCTTTAGTATTGAAAAAGCTAGGTTGGTGTATCTGTATAATGTGCATAAACAAATTAATTGTTCAGGTAATTAATTAGGCATTGCCAGAGGCCAGATCTCTCTTTCTTGCAGAAGCAAGAAGAAGGTCTTGGAAGGCAACAAACAAAATAAAATACTAAAATAAGCAAAGCTGCCCTAACCACAGTTTTTATTTTTCATTTATGCGTGTGTGCGTATGTTATGCCATGGCTGTTGTCACTCAGTGTTGTACGTCTATCTATGTGTCTATCTATGCGATATCACTAAACCTATGTGAGAAAAGGGGAACAAGTGGCAGGATGTAAGAAAAGTAAACATGGAGTAAAATTAAACACTCAGTGTTGTCCACATTGTTCTGCACTCTCAAGTGCACAGTTAGTTCAGGATTATGTGATGCAACTACAATGGTCTTCCATGATTATTCAAAAGGTAGGTTTTCAGTTAATCTCTTCATCACCACTTGTTTATCTATGCTTTGTAGTTTGTTTGGTTTTTATTTACAGTTTTTCTCTTAAGCATCTTTCCAGATATGTCATGACATTACTCACACTATTTGTGCAAAGGGGCAGTGGTAAAGACTAGCCCCCACATTGGGTCAAGTTCTGGTAACCTCTGACCCTTTCCAATGACAATATCAGCAAACATCACCCCCAACGTGCTCCTTTTCTATCACCACTTTTTCAGGCTTGGATACACTCCCTACAGACTCAGTCCACAACCTCTCACAGGGACTGAAACAAATTGGGGTAACCCTTCCGGACTGGTATCAAATTATGTTACAAGGAATTATACAATGTTTGGGGTTCGGCCCGTCCACGAACCCCCCAAACCCAAACTTCCCCCACCCGAACTGACCGAACCAAGTTTGGGTTCCAAACCCGTTCAGTCAGGGGGCAGGGGATAACCCGGTTTCCCCTCCCTCCAGGCTGCGCAGCCTCCAGGCTGTGTGGGTGGAAGGGGCACTGGAGCTCACCTCTTTCCCCCCCCCCCTGCACAGCCTACTAAAAAAAAATTTTTAAACCTCCCACCCCAGGGATCGCCCTACCTGGTGGCTCCAGCCCCAGGTCCCGTGGTGGCAGATCCGGCTCCAGCAGTGCTGCAGAGTGCTTCAGGCCTCTACTAGGCTTTCTGGGTCAGGTGACCAGGTCAGGTGACCCAGAAGGCCTAGTAGAGGCCTGAAGCGCTCTGCAGTGCCGCCGGAGCTGGCCCTGCTGCCACCGCCTCCGGACCCGGGGCCAGAGCCTGACCTACTTGGTGGTGCTGGGGCTCTGGCCACCAGGTAGGGTGATACCTGGGGTGGAGTTTTTTTGTTTTTTGTTTATTTAGTAGGCTGAGCAGGGTGGGGGGGAGGTGAGCTCCAGCGCCCCTTCCACCCACATAGCCTGGAGGGAGGGGAAACCGGGTTTCCCCCTGCCCCCCACCCAAACAGGTTTGGCCCCCTCCAACAGGTTCAGGCCGAACAGCCGAACCCCAAATGGTTTGGGGGGGCCAAACCCCAAACGGGCCAAACCTCGAACCCCCAGGTGTTCGCACACCCCTATGTTACTTGGATTCTGCATGCAAATGAATGAAAGCAATTATTGGACAAAGATAGCTTCCAGCTTTGGAACATGTCATTTGCATACTCAGCAGCCCCAATTCATCGGGCTCTGCATGACACCATGATTTTTGGAGGAAAAGAGTACAACACTTAGCTAACACATTAGGTCATGCAGCTCTAGTCCTCAGATCAGAATGGAATAAAATTATTACCCATGTTCTAACAGAAATAGAATATACTACTAAACATTCTTTTTGGGAAAGAAAAGAAAGTCACCCACTGCCACGGGGTCTTTAATCTTGCAATGCATCCTATTATTATTATTCTAACAATTCAAATCATTTTGATAACTGTTGTTATCTGCATTTCATGTTGGAAAAAGAGAGCAATACTAGCCTTGCAGGCCAGGGCCATTCATGTTACGTTGGCACAAAGGACATAGGCTCTCTGACTGGGAACTGAGCTCCCTCACAGCCAGACAAGTCAATGATCCTTAAAATTGAAAGCCTCAAGCGCTCCAGAAGCAAAATAATGCCCCCATATAGTAACATGGCAACACAGGGGGGACTGTTATGAAATAATCATATTCCTGCTTGAAAATGTATGTACTATGAGATTTGATACACTTGGAACCAATGACCATACTTGAAAAGGGTATTTGATATGTTTTGTCATGGCCAATTGGCTAGTACAGTAAAAAGATTACTTATTAGTATTTGATATGTAACTATTGTACCAAAACTTTGAACACATGTACTGATCCAGTAAGCAGGATTTCTAGAAAATAAGCAGATAGACTATGTGTGGGAAATAATCTCTCAGGACTTTCACAAACTCCTAACATATTACCATGTCTTGCAAGATCCGTGATTTACATCATCCTGTTGTTATGCTAACTCATTGTGACCAACTGCACCGAGCCTGGAATAAAGAACTGAGAGTGTTTAAACAAAGGCACTTGATGAGAAGATGCTTGTATACAGGGCCGGTCCAAGGGTTTCAAGGGCCATGTGCCAACCCTTGCTGCGGGGCCCCAAAGGCCGGCCGGCACTCGCTAGAATTGGGGGGGGGTTTCGGGGGATGAGGGGTGGCTGGTTACTTACCTGCAACTTGACTGTGTCAGCTCAGCTCCGCAGCGTATAATTGGCCAGGGATTCCCAGGAAGTTTACACCCTCCCCCGCACCCCAAAGAGGACTGACTCAGAGATGCCCGGTGGGGAAAAAAACAAACACTGGCGGCGTCTGTCAGTCTTTCGCCCGTGGTGGCGCAGAGCCCCTCCCCCCATGGGGCCATGTGCCTGGGCACTGGTGGCACATGCCTCGGGCCGGCCCTGCTTGTATACAACTTGCATAACAGAAAGCGCACTGTGACCAGCTGCAACAACAAAGGAGACTTCTCAGCAGGTATATCTGTTCCATGCCCAGAGGGGAAGGAGGAGATGTTCCGGCCCAGGGAGATGCCAGCTGATAAGCAGCAGCCATTCAAGTGACCATCGCCCCTCGGCACCCGCCTGATGAAGGTGATTGATAACAGGAAAACAGGGCACAAAAAAATCAGCCAGGACACTATAAAAAGACTAAGCCAAATCTCAGAACTTTATTACAGTGCTTGAAACCTACTTTGGTTCTCGTGGGCTGTGACCCTTTTCAGGACTCCTCCATAGGGGATCCTACAACTTGACCAGACCAGGCCGCCACCTACCTCTTGTTCCTGACAGACGACATCCACCATTTTGAACTTGCAAGACATGTAAGACTCTAACTTTGTGTGGGGATATGCTCTAGCTAGGTAATTGCTGCTGGATCAACAGCTTGATTCTATGCTTTGCTGTGTGCTATAATAAAACCTAAGACTTGATTAAGACAAACTTATGTACATTTATATTGACTCAAGTGAAACATGGTGTATGGGTCCCTCGATCCCAGGTGGGAGCTAATTCCTATCTGACAGTCACATTTGATCCTTAACAGTTGGGGAACCAAAGGCTATGAATCCCCCAGCTTGTCCTGTTTTATGGAATCAATTCCAGTCGGTGACCCCTGCTGATGCGGGGGATGTCCTGGGGGCTGTTAGGGCCACAACATGTGAATTAGATCCTTGCCCAGGCCGCCAGGGAGACGTTGGGGGTGGTGCTGGCACAGGTGGTCAACACCTCCCTTGAGGAGGGCAGGGTCCCAGGGTCTCTCAAGGAGGCTGTGGTGTGACCCTTGCTCAAAAAAACATCACTTGACGCTGACGCCCTTGGCAGCTACTGGTCTATCTCTAATTTTCCCTTCTTAGGGAAGGTTATTGAGTGGGTGGAGGCCCAGCACCTTCGGGACCATCTTGACCAGGTTGTTTTCCTGGATCCCTTGTAGTCTGGCTTTCATCCAGGATATGGCACCGAGACTGTGCTTGTGGCCTTGATCAACAACCTGTGCCATGCTTTAGACCAGGGATAGTCGACCCTTCTGGTCTTGTTAGATCTGTTGGTTGCTTTAGATACCGTTGACCACGAGTTGTTGGTGACTCGTCTGTAGGATCGCACCAGGGTGGGATCGTTCTAGAATGGTTCCGCTCATTCCTAGCCTGTAGAACTCACCGTGAGGTCTTGGGTGACTGTACATCTGCTCCCTGGAATCTCACGTGTGGGGTCCTGCAGGGTTCTATTCTGTCCCCCCTCTTGTTCAATGTGTATATGCAGCCTTTGGATGAGGTTGTGAGAGAATCTGGAATGTGGAGTCATCAATATGCTGACGATACTCCGCTCTACCTCTCGTTTTCAGCGGACTCGGACTCCGCAGTCTCATTGCTTACTTGATGTCTGACAGCGGTGGAGGACTGGATGAGGTCAAGTTACCTGAAGTTGAATCCCAGCAAGATGGAGGTGATGCTGGTGGGGAGGGATGAGGGAGTGGAGGCTTCCATCATTGATGGGGTGTGTGGCGTAACAGAGCCCGCTGGGGTTCACCCAGCCTCCCGGCACCCTGTTACCCACTTATTACTGGCCTCTTAACCGCTGCCACCACCTCAGTGCTTATTAATTATACAGGTTCCTGCCTCATCCCACTGAAGAGAATGAGACCCCATCTGCTTCTTTATTCATCCCACTGAAGAGAATGAGACCCCATCCAGCTCGCAAGCTGGATAAAAAAAACAGTTCCCAGGTTCTGCCGCTCGAACGTGCAGAGGCGTATTAGCTAACACACACACACATACACACAGATCTTTTAGATCAAAAGAAAGAAAACTTTACTGATAACAAAAACCCTTCATCACAGGCTACAACCTTGTGAGGTATCTTGAATCCTTGAGCAAAGGTAACTGATCAGAACCGTTTAGGCATGATAGCCCTTTTAGAAGTGTCTAGCCTAAACTGGTCCCTCAGATCTAACATTCAATTACTCACTGCTTGAGGTGCGCCTTTGCCTTGCAGCAAAGGGGTCCAGTCCTTAAGTTTCAGTTTAGTCCAAACATCCCAGGAGCCATTCCCTCAGCTCCTCAGCAACAAGTCAGTGTCCAGAGCACACAGAAGACAAAATGGAAGAAAGCCTCCTTGAGAGGTGTGGCCTTCCCTTTTAAAAGCCCCTTATCCCTCAATGGTCATTGGTCCTTGGTAAGTCACCTGGCTGCACCTTCCCCTGGGATTGCAAAATCCTGCCATGCGGCCGGTTGTGGAATCAGGCCTAGCAGTAACTGGAAGCCAGGGTGTCAGTGAAGGTCAGCTGGAAGGTCAGGGAAGCTACTACTGGTGGCAGGTTCTGCCACAGGGTATGCCCCACCTTGGTTCTTCAAGTTCATAATCTGGGAGTGCTCCTCGATTCACAGCTCCGCTTGGATGTTTAGGTGGCATCTGTGGCGAAGAGTGCACTTGCAAAATTACATCACCTCAAGGTTTGATTACTGTAATGCTCTCTACATGGGGCTACCCAAGGTGGCGGTCCGGAGGCTGCAGCTGATGCAGAACGCAGCGGCCCGTCTCCTGATGGGTATGGGCCACCAAGAGCACATAACACCAGTGCTCCATTCTCTGCACTGGCTGCCTGTTGCCTACTGGTCCTGATTCAAGGTGTTGGCGACTGTGGCGAAGGGACCATTTCACCAGTTACATCTGGTACATTGGCTTAGGCCGTATGTCTCGAACTCTGATCTGGCCACAATCATCCATGCTTTTATTACCTTGAGACTGGACTACTGCAACACACTCCACGTGGGGATACCCTTGGTGCTGGTTCGGAGACTGCAGCTCGTGCAGAACACGGCAGCTCATCTCCTAACGGGGATGGGCTTTCGCAAGCACATTACACTGGTGCTTCGCTCTCTGCACTGGCTGCCGATAGTCTTCCAGGTCCAATTCAAGGTGTTAGTGCTGACCTTTAAAGCTCTAAACGTCCTGGGCCCCACCTACCTGTAGGACCGCCTCACCCTCTGGGTCCTGGATTGGCCCCTGTGATCGGCTGAGGGTGCCCTCCTCAAGGCCCCCCAGGTTTCTCAGGTGTTGACCTTGCAGAGGGCTTTCTCTGTGGCCGCACCATGGCCGTGGAACTCCCTCCCACTGGAGGTCCGCCTGACCACTGTCCTCCCCTCTTTTTGGAGACAACATAAGACCTGGCTGCTCCGCCATGCTTTCCGTGAGGGAGATGGGGTGGGTGGGGTGGGGTAGGGTGGGGGGTTAAATTGTTTTTACTGTGGGATTTTTTTATTGTATTTGTGTTATTTATCTTAAATTGATTTAACATCTTGTTAGCCACCCCAAGATGCTTTTAGCAGGAGTGGGAAGCATACAAATTTTATTAAACTAAACTATAAAGCCCTACACAGTCTGGGCCCCACCTACCTGCAGGAGCGCCTTACTCCCTGGGTTCTGGAACGACTGTTGCGGTCGACCAGGGGCACCCTTTTGGAGGTCCCCCGTGTTCACAGGGGGGCCACATTGGAGAGGACATTCTCAGTCGCCGCACCTCGGTTGTGGAACTCCCTCCCGGCAGAGGTTCATTTTGCCCAGGACATTCCCTCCTTCAGGCATCAGTGTAAAACTTGGTTGTTCTGCCAGGCGTTTGGTGAAAGAGACGGGTAGGGGGAGGGATGGTATAAGGTATGGGGGGGAATTGTTGGGTTTATTACTATTGTTTTAAGTTATGTGTATATTTTATGTTTTTATATTGTACGCCACCCAAAGCTGCCTTTGGCAGGAGGGGGCAAGATAGGAAGTTTTTATAATTAATAAATAAATAAATTAAATAAATAATTTCCAGCAGCAGGACAAAACAGGTGATACCCTTCTTCAATTTGCTGGCGCTCCCCTCAAGGAGTAGCAAGGAGGTAAGCCTTGTTCAATCCCTGACAGAATGCTTGGGGGGGGGGGGAAGGGGTTCCTCTCAGGAACCACAAGGTGTTGGTCTTAAACCTGGAAGGCTAGCGTTCAAATCCCACTTTAGCCATGAGCTCACGGGGTGGTTTTGGGAAGATCACTGTCTCTCCGCCTCAGGCCACTTTTAGATGAGCATAGCACACTCGTGGCTTGAAATAATACGCCTTTAAAAGTGGCACGGGTGGGGTTTAGACATGCCTAGATGTGCCTCACCACCAGTCGCACATTGTTTAAAGCTGCAGATTAAATACCTCAATGTTTATATTGATATTGAGGTATTTAATCTGTGGCTTTAAAGAATGTGCAACCGGCAGTGAGGCGTGCCTAGGGACATCTAAACCCGTCCTGCACCACTTTTAAAGGTGCATTATTTCAAGCCGCAAGCGTACCATGCTCGTCTAAAAGTGGCTTCCGTTTCCTATCTGTAAAATTGGAATAATAATGACCTACCTCACAGGGTTGTTGCGAGGGTTAAATAGATAACGATTGTTAAAGCACTTTGGATGTTGGAAGTACAATAGGAATAATAAATAATATATTATGAATAATGTCTTTATCCGCTGGAAAATAATGGCTATAGTTAAATGTTCCAATATGCATCTGAGTAATTCACACTTTTATTCTGTGAGTGCTAAATTTAATTTCATATACAATGATAATGACAAATCAGCCCTGCCACCATCTGTTCGTTCCCAGTGACTTTTGTTTCTTTTTGTTAGGTAAGGTTTTGCATTAACACACTTTGGTATCTGTACAAATTTCCTCTGGTCCTTATCTGTGTTTGCTCTTTGGAACAGCAGCAGTACCACCGGATACAGCAATATTTATCAATTTCAGTTTGCCTGTGTCATACCCCTTCAGTGCAAGCTTGGCTAAGAGAGCATAATATCGTTGGGCATAACATCCTTACAACCTCTCTGTGTAAGTAATCTGAACTTCTGGGGAAGATTTTAGGAAAAAAGAACAGCTAACAGTTATACCTGATGTTAAAAAAAGATCCATTTTAATGCATCAGTTCTTGATTCTNGTGGCTGTACCTTTCCCTGGGATTGCGAAATCCTGCCTAGCAGTACCTGGAAGCCAAGGTGTCAGTGAAGGTCAGCTGGAAGGTCAGGGAAGCTGCTACTGGTGGCAGGTTCTGCCACATCTCCCCCCCCTTCTCCTGTAGCCTGAACACGCTGTTTATCAGGACTGCGAGTTCAGGCGTCACACAACCACCCCCAAAGGAGAAAAGTGTACAAAGTTATATGTAGGTTACAAAGTCTTAGCGGCGCAGTACCCGTGACACTCGACCGCCCTGGGGCTCCCATTGTCAGGTGGCATGCTGCCTAGAGAGAGCATCTGCAAGCACATTGGTAGTGCCCTTAATGTGCTGAACTTTCATGTCATACTCCTGTATGTTCCAAGCCCATCTCTGCAGCTTGGAGTTCGAGTTTGTCATAGTCTGTAGGTATTGCAACAGGGCATGATCAGTTAGTACCGTGAACTGCGCCCCCATAAATATGGTCTTAACTTCTCTAGCGCCCAGACCAGGGCAAGACACTCCTTCTGCACTGTAGAGAAGTTACGCTCCTGGGGAGTTAGCTTTCTGCTCAGGTAAGCAACCGGGTGTTTTTTGTCCCCATGCTCTTGCAGAAGAACTGCCCCCAACCCCATGACACGTCCCCCCCTTCGAGAACATGTGAGAAGGGTTGGGTCACTCCCAATTCTGGAACATGTCAGTCTGTGTACCGTTACCGAAAAAGTGAAATGGGTTAACAAACAATACATGTACCCCATCATATACACAATAGACGTGCTCTCCAATGCAGTGTGGTAGAGAAACGCTCCTCCCAGTTTCTCTTTCTCCTGGGGCCCCATCTCCTCAGGTGGAGAGAGATCCCCTATCCCCGTGTCTAAAGGATTCCCTAAGCGTTCCAGTGGCTGTGCGAGGGACTTCCCACCTTTGTCACCTCGCAGGCCTTCCATTATGTTGTCCAGGGAATGTTTTTTCCCTTTGTCATTCCGTATGCCCTGCAATGAATTTTCCAGGGAATGCTTTTGAGTTTTGTCATTCCTGAGGCATACCCTCCAATTTTCAAAGGAATAATTTTGGGTTTTGTCATTCCTGAGGCATATCCTCCAATTTTCAAAGGAATAATTTTGGGTTTTGTTATTCCTGAGGCATGCCTTCCAATTTTCAAGGGAATAATTTTCGGTTTTGTCACTCCCCAGGAGATAGGGTGTGGTTGGGACATGTTTAATCCCACAGCACTCCCATAGGCATGCCATTGACTCTGTTAGGAATTCCTTCCAGTCTGGTGGGGAATTTCCTCCTTTATTATTCCATGTTACTTGTGGTAGGGAATTCTTGTCATTCCCTAGACAGTCTACTACCTCTGCTAGGATATTTCCTCCACTGTCATCCCATATCTGTGATGGAAAACCTCGCTGAACAAAAATCTTTAACAGGCCCTTAGCAACCACAGTGGTCCCTGTAGAAGCTAGAGTCATGGCCTCCAGGTATCTAGTTGCTGCCTCTCCCAGGGTCAGACTCGGGTGCTTTCCCCTTATGTTCTGCTCCAGGGGTCCCCCTGTATCTGTATCCCCTCTCTCAAAAGGCTGTCCTATGATTGGGAGTGGCTGCAGAACTGCTTTTCCCACCCTCCTGATTCCTTGTTCTCCACAGTCAGGAGTGAATTCCACCTCCTGTTCCTGATCTGTCTGCCTGAGCTGCTCCCCGCTGGGGTCTCCTATAACCTCTGGCTCCAAATCCTGTGAGCTTGCTAGGCTGGGGTACACCAAAACCACCAACTTAACCTTCTCTACTCCACCCAGGGGTACCCCATCCCTTTCTGGGATCTCTACCTCCATTCCCCCCTTGGGCTCTCCACCTTCCCTTGTAGGGTTGCCCTCCTGGCCTGCCCTTGGGTCGCTCTTCCCTCTGCCGCACCCTCTCTGGGCCCTACAACTTCTATTTTGGGGCTGCCATCTAGGCCTGCCCCACCGTTCACTATTTTCCCTGCAAGCCTCTGCTTGGGCTCTACAGCCTCTATTATAGGGTTGCCCTCCTGGGTCCCTAATTCCCTTGCAGCCCTTTCTCTGGGCTCCCCAATCTCAGCTCTGGGGCTACCCTCTAGGCCCGCCCCTAGGATTACTGTATCCTTTGCTGCCTTCTCTTTAGGTTCTATGACCTCCCCTCTAGGGCTGCCGTCATGGCCCAACCCTAGCATCTCTGTTCCTTCTGCACCCCCAACCTCATCCTCTGGCTGGTGATGCTGCTCCTTTGGAGAATTACTCCTGAGTTCAGTTCCACTCTGCAGCTGGCTCTGCTGGCTAGAAGATATGCGAATGGACCCAGTTTGTCCCTCAGGGCTCTGTTCCTCTTGGACCCCGGTGTCCGGTTCCCTCCCAGACTCCTGTCCCTGATCTTCCTCTGTTATGGGGTGTTGCCTGGATCTGGCCTGTTCTACCTGACAGTGGCAAGTTGTAACTTTGGAGATGCGGAGAGCCTCTTCCCCTCCCCCAGGCAATTCAGAAGCCTCACCTGGGAGATAAGAGCTTCCTCCCTCCCCTCCAGGAATTTCTAAATCTTCTACTGTGGAATAAGGGCCCCCTCCTTCTGGTTCCTCAGGAGTTAGGGAAATATTTTCCTCAAGGCATTCTGGAGTAAGTGAGCTTGCTTCCCCAGAAGCAAGCTCACTGATTGTTTGGGCTGGGAGTTTACTTTAACGATCTTGCACACCTCCAACACATCTTGCCCCACGAGTAGGGGAATAGGCGCATCTTCCTCTACCCCCACTTCTGCCATCACCTCCTCCCCCTGCCATTCTATGGGCAGTCTAGCTACAGGGAGCTGTTCAGCCTTCCCATTTTTCCCCCACCCCTTGGCCCACAGCTTCTTGCCAGGGATGATGTCAGAGGGAGAAACCAAATTAGCATTGATAATGGTCACTCTCGCCCCAGAGTCCAGCTCTCCCATAACTGTTCTGCCTTTAACCCTTACTGGTTCCTTGAAGCAGCCTGTCAGCTCAGC
>QEPC01001707.1:1019560-1059857 GCA_003113815.1 Sphenodon punctatus | reverse complement strand
CCCCCCAGTCGGCGTTTGTTTGCCATTCTTCTCTCTACCCTCCCCGCTCCCCTCCCCAGTCCCAGCCAGTCCCTCCCGACCCGTCCCAGCTGCGTTCTCAACTTCTCCGAATCCCGGTCCCCCCGGCTGCCCCCAGTCCCAGCGGGTGGCGGTGGCAGCATTCTCTCAGAGGCTCTCAGAGCCCCCCCTCACCAGGCCCCATCCCAGAGGTCTCCCAGTTCCAAACATCGAGCACCCCCCCGGGCCCCCAGCCCTTTCTTACTCCCACGGCCGCCACGCACACTCTCAGTCTGAGAGAGAGTCCACACGTCCTGACTCCCGAGGAGCCTGCTGCCTCGGGTCGTCCGAGTCGGGTCCGCCTGCCACCGTGCTGCAAAGCGCGGTGCATGTGTGCTTCACTCACTTCGGCGATTCTCGATGCCTGTCTACCTCATGTGTCTTGTGCCCCGCGCTCTCTGGACGCCGGCGCATGCGCAATGGTTTCCAGCACAGCGCTCACGTGTCAGGGAGGCGGGGCTAAGGCTTGAAGCAGTGGCGAAGGCAGGAGGCTGTGTTGCTGGGATTGGTTTGGGGGGGCTTGCGGAGCCGAGGGGGGGGCTGGCGGGGCTGAGGGGGGGCTACCTGCTTGTCAGCCGGGCCCGCTGGGGATGGGGTCACTCCATCCGCAAACACACACACACACAAAAATTAATTGGTTAGCTATCGGGGGACGGACGGGACTGTGTGGGCCCCCAACCATGGTGGGCCCCGGGACACATATCCCACCTGCCCCTATGATAGCTACGCCCCTGATACACACAGATCTTTTAGATCAAAAGAAAGAAAACTTTACTGATAACAAAAACCCTTCATCACAGGCTACAACCATGTGAGGTAATTTGAATCCTTGAGCAAAGGTAACTGATCAGAACCATTTAGGCATGATAGCCCTTTTAGAAGCGTCTAGCCTAAACTGGTCCCTCAGATCTAACATTCAATTACTCACTGCTTGAGGTGCGCCTTTGCCTTGCAGCAAAGGGGTCCAGTCCTTAAGTTTCAGTTTAGTCCAAACATCCCAGGAGCCATTCCCTCAGCTCCTCAGCAACAAGTCAGTGTCCAGAGCACACAGAAGACAAAATGGAAGAAAGCCTCCTTGAGAGGTGTGGCCTTCCCTTTTAAAAGCCCCTTATCCCTCAATGGTCATTGGTCCTTGGTAAGTCACCTGGCTGCACCTTCCCCTGGGATTGCAAAATCCTGCCATGCGGCCGGTTGTGGAATCAGGCCTAGCAGTAACTGGAAGCCAGGGTGTCAGTGAAGGTCAGCTGGAAGGTCAGGGAAGCTACTACTGGTGGCAGGTTCTGCCACAGGGTATGCCCCACCTTGGTTCTTCAAGTTCATAATCTGGGAGTGCTCCTCGATTCACAGCTCCGCTTGGATGTTTAGGTGGCATCTGTGGCGAAGAGTGCACTTGCAAAATTACATCACCTCAAGGTTTGATTACTGTAATGCTCTCTACATGGGGCTACCCAAGGTGGCGGTCCGGAGGCTGCAGCTGATGCAGAACGCAGCGGCCCGTCTCCTGATGGGTATGGGCCACCAAGAGCACATAACACCAGTGCTCCATTCTCTGCACTGGCTGCCTGTTGCCTACTGGTCCTGATTCAAGGTGTTGGCGACTGTGGCGAAGGGACCATTTCACCAGTTACATCTGGTACATTGGCTTAGGCCGTATGTCTCGAACTCTGATCTGGCCACAATCATCCATGCTTTTATTACCTTGAGACTGGACTACTGCAACACACTCCACGTGGGGATACCCTTGGTGCTGGTTCGGAGACTGCAGCTCGTGCAGAACACGGCAGCTCATCTCCTAACGGGGATGGGCTTTCGCAAGCACATTACACTGGTGCTTCGCTCTCTGCACTGGCTGCCGATAGTCTTCCAGGTCCAATTCAAGGTGTTAGTGCTGACCTTTAAAGCTCTAAACGTCCTGGGCCCCACCTACCTGTAGGACCGCCTCACCCTCTGGGTCCTGGATTGGCCCCTGTGATCGGCTGAGGGTGCCCTCCTCAAGGCCCCCCAGGTTTCTCAGGTGTTGACCTTGCAGAGGGCTTTCTCTGTGGCCGCACCATGGCCGTGGAACTCCCTCCCACTGGAGGTCCGCCTGACCACTGTCCTCCCCTCTTTTTGGAGACAACATAAGACCTGGCTGCTCCGCCATGCTTTCCGTGAGGGAGATGGGGTGGGTGGGGTGGGGTAGGGTGGGGGGTTAAATTGTTTTTACTGTGGGATTTTTTTATTGTATTTGTGTTATTTATCTTAAATTGATTTAACATCTTGTTAGCCACCCCAAGATGCTTTTAGCAGGAGTGGGAAGCATACAAATTTTATTAAACTAAACTATAAAGCCCTACACAGTCTGGGCCCCACCTACCTGCAGGAGCGCCTTACTCCCTGGGTTCTGGAACGACTGTTGCGGTCGACCAGGGGCACCCTTTTGGAGGTCCCCCGTGTTCACAGGGGGGCCACATTGGAGAGGACATTCTCAGTCGCCGCACCTCGGTTGTGGAACTCCCTCCCGGCAGAGGTTCATTTTGCCCAGGACATTCCCTCCTTCAGGCATCAGTGTAAAACTTGGTTGTTCTGCCAGGCGTTTGGTGAAAGAGACGGGTAGGGGGAGGGATGGTATAAGGTATGGGGGGGAATTGTTGGGTTTATTACTATTGTTTTAAGTTATGTGTATATTTTATGTTTTTATATTGTACGCCACCCAAAGCTGCCTTTGGCAGGAGGGGGCAAGATAGGAAGTTTTTATAATTAATAAATAAATAAATTAAATAAATAATTTCCAGCAGCAGGACAAAACAGGTGATACCCTTCTTCAATTTGCTGGCGCTCCCCTCAAGGAGTAGCAAGGAGGTAAGCCTTGTTCAATCCCTGACAGAATGCTTGGGGGGGGGGGGAAGGGGTTCCTCTCAGGAACCACAAGGTGTTGGTCTTAAACCTGGAAGGCTAGCGTTCAAATCCCACTTTAGCCATGAGCTCACGGGGTGGTTTTGGGAAGATCACTGTCTCTCCGCCTCAGGCCACTTTTAGATGAGCATAGCACACTCGTGGCTTGAAATAATACGCCTTTAAAAGTGGCACGGGTGGGGTTTAGACATGCCTAGATGTTCCTCACCACCAGTCGCACATTGTTTAAAGCTGCAGATTAAATACCTCAATGTTTATATTGATATTGAGGTATTTAATCTGTGGCTTTAAAGAATGTGCAACCGGCAGTGAGGCGTGCCTAGGGACATCTAAACCCGTCCTGCACCACTTTTAAAGGTGCATTATTTCAAGCCGCAAGCGTACCATGCTCGTCTAAAAGTGGCTTCCGTTTCCTATCTGTAAAATTGGAATAATAATGACCTACCTCACAGGGTTGTTGCGAGGGTTAAATAGATAACGATTGTTAAAGCACTTTGGATGTTGGAAGTACAATAGGAATAATAAATAATATATTATGAATAATGTCTTTATCCGCTGGAAAATAATGGCTATAGTTAAATGTTCCAATATGCATCTGAGTAATTCACACTTTTATTCTGTGAGTGCTAAATTTAATTTCATATACAATGATAATGACAAATCAGCCCTGCCACCATCTGTTCGTTCCCAGTGACTTTTGTTTCTTTTTGTTAGGTAAGGTTTTGCATTAACACACTTTGGTATCTGTACAAATTTCCTCTGGTCCTTATCTGTGTTTGCTCTTTGGAACAGCAGCAGTACCACCGGATACAGCAATATTTATCAATTTCAGTTTGCCTGTGTCATACCCCTTCAGTGCAAGCTTGGCTAAGAGAGCATAATATCGTTGGGCATAACATCCTTACAACCTCTCTGTGTAAGTAATCTGAACTTCTGGGGAAGATTTTAGGAAAAAAGAACAGCTAACAGTTATACCTGATGTTAAAAAAAGATCCATTTTAATGCATCAGTTCTTGATTCTCAGATACAGGGCTTCTGAAATGAGGAGATTGACTATTGGGGTTTCAGCACAGGATCAAGAAGCTTGTAGCATACACAATCGTTTTCAGGACAAACACAGACAATGTGTGTTTTCTAATGTGATGGCTCCCGGTGCCACCAAGGACTGCTCCGGGCAGTGGTGGGAACCATCACTGTGGCTAGAAATTGGCCCAGACGCTGAACAGAAGTGACGGTGGCTGGTTCAAGGATGGGGGGAGACACACAGGTGATGGTGTGCATCTGCCTGGGCCCATCCCCATGCTGTGCGGAGTGGCCCGGACCCACTCCCGGCTGAAGGGCAGCCAATGTGAGCCACCATGGCGCCCAGCCCCCGCTACCACTCCGGAGTGCAGGAAGTAAAGTGGGCTATCAGATGTGATAGCCTGCTTTACTCCATATCGAGAAGCCATTTCCCAACCATCGTAGAGGCTAGGCCTGGGCTGTGTGACTTGGGGATTTCCCTGAGTCATGACTTGGGCTAGGCCCCACCATGGTCAGGAGCCAGACCATGCCAACATCTGGCAGCCACTTTCTAACATGATGGCAGCACCTGGTTTAACCTGTACGAAAGCGAGTTAAACCGTGCTGTCATCACATTAGAAACACTCAATGGAAGAGGTAGGTTCTATGAGTCCTGTGGTGAATTGGATCATTGGGACACCCTCATCCCTCACTACCAGGGGCGTAGCTAGGTTGGAATGGGCCCAGGGACAAGATATGTACTGTAGGGCCCCCCTCACCCAATCACCATAGACTCCCCTGTCCCTCTCCCTCCCCTCAATGTCCTTATTGCATAAAACTGTCAAACGTACTTATTAAATTAAACGGTATTTATTAAATAAAATTACAGTGTAAAGAAAACATGTACTCAGCTACTGTAATGGCTCTTCCTCGTCTTTAGCTCTGCAAACATATCCATTATTTTTGAATAACAAAGAAAGAAGCAAGCAAGCAGGGGTGTGTGGGGAAGAGCTGGGGTTTATAAAGGTGAGCCTGTCTATGCCAGGTCCCTCCTAGCGGGAGCTGAGGGGATTCCAGGTTTAGTAATGAGCTTAATTCAGGTTAAAAATCACAAGACTGGGGGCTCATTCACACGTGCAGCAATTATCTGGATTTTAAAAACTGTTAAGAATGCCAGTTGCGTTCACATGCGTGCCATACCGTTGTTTCCTACAGTGAAATAACACATTCAGACCTTCTTGGAGTGTGAGGAGCCACTCGAAGAAGAACAAAGTTGCTACCTTATAAACAAGGTTCTTTGAGATGGCTCCGAACATTCTCACAACACCCACCCTTCCAGCCCCGCATGAAATTTTTTTCTTATATTCCTAGAAAGGGTTGGAAGGAACTGTCACTCTGAGGGGCGGGGGGAGTGCTTTTTATACTAGAGGAGCTCGAGACCATAGGGTGAGCGTGCACAACCCAGTTGTGAGAATGTTAGACACCATCTCGAAGAACCTTCTTTACAAGGTAACAACCTTTTGCTGCTGGAAGCACTGGGGTTTTTTTGGGGGGGGGGAACAGGCTGGGAGCCAGGGAGGGAGGGAAAGTGGTGGAAATGTTCTGGAAGGTAGGGATGCAAGGGAGCCAGGGAGGGAGGGAAAGCACTGGGATCTGGTGTGGGGTGCAGGGGAGCCAAGGAAGGAGGAAACATGCTGGGATCCAGGGTGGGGGTGAAGGGGAGCCAGCAAGGGAGTGAAAATGCTGGGATCCGGGGTAGGGGTGCATGGGAGCCAGGGAGTGAAAATGCTGGGATCCAGGGTGGGGGTGCAGGGGAGCTGGGGAGGGAGAGAAAGAACTGGGATCCAGGGTGGGCACTGGGGGTGCAAGGAAGGAGCCAGCAAGGGAGGGAAAGTGGTGAGATACAGGGTGGGGGTGGAGGGGAGTCAGGGAGGGAGGAAAAGTTGTGGAACCCAAGGCACTGGGTTTGGGGGGGGATCACCCTGCAGCGCCGCTGAGATTCCCTTCTCCAGCCCCATTGTGGGGTCCGAGCATGACCTGCTTCTCCCTCCCAGCCCAACCCTCCCTGCATCTCAGTGCTCTCCCCTGCCCAGGCTCAGGGCAGGGGCTGTCGCCTCCCAGCTCAGGCTCTCCCCTGCACGCCCAGCACAGCCCCGGGACCCGGCGTTCTCCCCTTCCTCACGGCTCCCTCCCACACACACAGCTCGGGTCCCTCCTGGGCGCTGCCAGCGTGCTCCACTCTCCAGCCCCATCCCGGGTCCATTCTCTTCCCTTCCCTGCTCTGTGCGCTCCCCCCCCAGCGCGCTGTCCAAGCCCGAGCTTCGCAACCCAGGCTCGGGAGCCGTGCGCTTCCCTGGTGCTTGCTACCCACTCCCGAGAGCATGGGCTTGGTTCGAATCAGGAGTTGGAGTCCTCAGCTCCCTCCTGGCCAGGTCCACAAAACTCACAGTTACCGCTGTGCTGCCACTGGATCCTCCTGGCCGCCCTGCTCGCTCCCTCCGTCCGTCGCCACCCCGACTCCGAGCACAGCAGAGTGAAGCTGCCCTGGGGGCCGGTACTTGCAGCCCCCAGGCTGCCCCCACCTGCCCCTTCAGCCCCCCCATGGAGCGAGCCAGCGAGCTCTCCAAATGGCAGAGACCCGGAAGTAACTCCGGGTCTCTGCCATGTGGAGGGCTCAGGGCTTGCATGCTTGACCCGCCCCCCATAGCCATGTATGGCTATGGGGGGCGGGTCAAGCATGATGTCAGCCCACGGCTGACCAATGGGGGGTGATGTCCCCGTGGGTGGGCCCAGAGGGGAGGGGCTGAGGGGGGACCATGTGTCAGCTGGCAGGGGGGCCCAGACGGAGCTGCAGAGCCACAACTTGTGGGGAAGGGAAACCTCAGACGGGACAGGCGGCCGGCTTAGCTACCATAGGGATGGGGCGATGGGCCCCCAGTCACGGTGGGCCCCGGGACAAATGTCCTGGCTGTCCCTATGGTAGCTACGCCCATGCTCACTACAAGCAGGACATTCCAACCCTTCCCCCACCATTCCTGTCCTTCAGCTCAAGACTCCAGAAATCCTTCCTACCCTGGAGATACAAGCTTGCTAGGGTTTCCACCCATGCCTTATTTTAAGGAAATGTTATTTTAAAGAAATGTCCCTTATTAGAACCTCACTGCTTCACAGAACATAATGGAAGTTCCTTGGTTTGGAACATCAGAGCTCTACAAGACACAAGGGAATGTCACTAAGGCTGCTTTCCCATGAGACTCCTTGCGCAGCCTTTGGCGCCGCGGGAGCATATGCTAGTCAAATGTCGCGGCTCTCTCACTGGCAAGCTTGTGCATTGGACAGAGTAGTGAAATCCTCCTCTGTCCAATGCACGAGCTTGCCGGTGCGAGAGCCACACTGCCTCCTTTCCCACCAGATGGGAACTGCGCGTCCGGGAAAGCAGCCTTATTTCAGAACACCTCATCTCCACAGTGTCCCTTATTTTTTAAATTTTGATCTGACAGTTATGTGGGTCACCCCAATCTGGTCCGTCTTCTCATAGCAAACTCTTAGTTCTACCCCTTCTGGTGGTTCCCATATGGCCTTAGAAGAGAACCCACAAGGAGAGCTACGTAGCTAGGGGTTATGGTGCAGCAGCAACAAGGCCATATCATGCCAGGCACAAGGCAAGACCTATGTAGATAGAGAGCCCTCTGCACTGGTGCTGCTCCCCACACAGCCTCCTGGACTGCTACCTCTACCTCACCTGAGTCCTGATTCATCTAGGGACAATTTCCTAGCCTAAAGGGGGAAAGCAGCAGACCTCCCCCACCCCCAATATCCATCCCTCACACACTAACACAGAGGTGACTCAATGAGAAGGTACTGAAAAGCAGTCAAGGGATTCCACCCTTTTCTCTCTACCTCCCCTTTAAGGGAACTTAGGTTAGAAATGAGAACATATCAGGGAGCTAAAGTTCTCTGGTCAGGATCAGAACAAGTCCCTCCCTCCCTAGGGAGCCCACATAAACTCCCTCAATGGTTAAAAACAACAGTTGAAGCAGGAGTCCAGGTGGAATATTAATTGGTGGGAACTAATGAACAGTGGGAACATCATATGATCTTTCTTCAGCTCTCCCAAATTTACATCTTCAAGATTTGGTTCGAAAACAGATTGGTGGTTGCAAACATCAACTGCCAGGGAAGGTTCTCAAAGCTCTTCCCTCCAGGCAAAGGCCACCAGGATCCTAGTCAGATCTTTCTTGCCCATTTCAACAGCGGAATGCTGGAGCACTACTGCTCCAAACAGAGTAGCAAAAACGGAAAACTTAAGCCTTCTCATTCAGAGCTCCTGATGTATGCCTTCCCTCCTTTTTCTCTGCTGCCCAATTATCCAGAAGATGCGCCCAAACAAACCAGAGTAATTCTAGATGGATCTTTCTGGATTTGGAAGCCTGGGAGACAGGAGGAGGTTTAAAAAATGTTTTTAAAAACCTACTGATGTGGAACGTGAGCTTCATGCCTCAAATTCAAGAAACTGTGAAGAGCAGCTTGATTTTTTTTTTAAAGCTACACTGCAGGTGTCAGAATTCATGGTTGTTGTGAAGAAACATCTAAGCTTAATAAGCATAAACAGCCTACACCCTAGTTGTGCGCTGGGGGAAAAAATAAAGCTCAGTAAAATGTGTGACATATCAGCCCATAAAATCTCTAAGTGTGGACAACACCTCATGTATAATGCAATCATGCAAATATGTAAATAATTCAAATTGTCCTTTTTAAATTGCTGTAAGCAAGGGTCTTACAATCTAGAATTGGACAAAGGAGGAGAACAAGGGAGAAGGGAACATAGGGAATGGATTCATGAAGCTACAAAGTGGCTTCCTTAGCTTAGTTAAAGGAGAAGGGGGACCCTGAATGATAGGACAGTGAAGGGAGCATCAAGTTTAAAGGTCAGCTGAGAGACACTGTAGCAGGGGAAGAAGCCTTTCAAAGTGACAGGACCCAGCCCAGGGCTCTTTTAAATGAGATGCTCCCACTCATGTCCACCCATGGGACATGTGTGGGAGCATCCCATCTTAATTCAGAGGTGCGTGGGTGCACACTCCCGTGACCCACACACCTCCACCCACCCCCCACTCACAGAGCAATCAGCAAAAAAGCAGGTTGCTCCATGCGTGGAGGTGGGTGGAGATGGGGGGGTGCCAGTCTGTGCCCTCCCCCACAGCGGCGCTCCACTGGCTGCACACAGACCACGTCCCTCAGTGGCGGTGCATTTAAAAACAGCCTTTGAAAGGCCGAGTGCTGCTTCCCACCCCCCCCTCCAGCGCCTCACAGCTGTGAGTTACTGAAGAGGTGGAAAGTGACAGGGCTTTTTGCAACATTGTTTTGCCTCTCAGGCACATGTCAGTCAGCCTGACAGGCAAAACAAAAATGAAATTAGCAAACAGAAATTTGTTTGCACTAGATTTCATTTCTGTTTCCCTAATAACTAATTCAAAATTGGGAAATTTTCTTTTCATTATTAGGGAAATAGAAATTAAATGCACACCCCTAAAAAGGAGTAAGTGGAGGAAGGTGTGGACAAGGTGGATGAATTTAGCAGTAGAGCGTTGAGTAGCAGTGAGAAGACAAGGTAAGAGCAGGCAAGGCCAGTAAGAAGGAGGTTGCAGCAACCAAGGTGAGAGATGACTAGAACATGGACTAGAGTTTTGGCAGTGGGAGCACTAAGGAAGGGCTGGGTATTAGCAACATTATACAAAGAGAAGTGACAGGCCCTAGCAACAGACTATATCTGAGGTTCAAAGGAGAGGGAGGAGTCAAAGATGAATCCCAGTTCTTCAACCTTTCCTCATAGGACATGCTTTCCCAGACAGATTATCATATTGGTTCCCTCCCTTCTGGACCTGCGCCAATTTGTCAAAGTCCTTCTTAAAATGAGGTTCCTAAAATTGGACACAATACTCCCAGCGAGGTCTACCCAGTGCAGATTAGAGGCAAATTATTACTTCTCATGATTTAGAAACAATGTTTCTGCTAATGAAGTCTGAAATTGCATTCACCTTTTTGCAGTCACATTACAATGCTGACTCATGATCGGTTTCTGATCAACCACAATCCCTAGATCCTTTTAATACTGTCCTGCTGCCAAGCCAGCTATCCCCCTTCTTGTACTTGTGCATTTGGGTTTTCTTTTCTAAATATAGAACTTTACATTCACTTCTGTTGAATTTAATTTCGTTAGTCTCAGCCAGTTTTTCAACTTGTCAATGTGTTAGCTACCCTTCCCAGTTTTTTTCATCTGCAGACTTGATAAGTATTCATTCATTCCTTCATCCAAGGTGTTAATAAAGATGCTGAATATCACTGGATCCAGGACAGAGAGTCCCGTGGAATCCCATTTGATACCTCCTTCCAGTTTGGTGATGAGCCACAGATGCTTGCTCTTCGAGCACGGTTTTTCAACCAACTGACCACCACGTTGTAGTGTCCTCCAGTTCATACTTTACCAATTTGTCAATGAGGATCTCATGTGAAACTTTATTAAATGTTTTGTTGAAATCGAGATATATTATGTTCAGCATTCCCCATATCCACTAAACTAGTTACTCCATTCAAGAAGGAGATGAGATTAAATACACCAGTATTCTCTCTCTAGTACACAGAGAGCCAGAAAAACGTATATGATGAGTATCATGACTAGGCATAAACATCTGAACTCTGACTTCTTCTGTGGGGCTGGGTGATACATATTGTACACTTTATTCCTTCTGAACATAACTTCCACTCTCTTTAGGCACAGATGTCTTTATTTGGCACATCCTAGCAATAATATATTACCATGTACATTTGTGGGGCTGTCTAATATATTGTAGTACTACAACTTAATGACAGACCAACCCAATTCTAATATTTCAGTGTTAGAAAACTACTGCCGAGAAAGAGAATAAGGTTTCAGTAGAGGAGTGGCTTAATTTTCTCCCCCTAATGGTTTAGGTAGACAAGGGGTGGGACTGGGGAACTAGTGGGCTTGGTTAGAACACCTCAGATCATATTTTTACAGCTGTAGGAATCCTCTCTCACTTGTCTAACAAGCAAGGCTGACTAGCAACAAGCAGAGCTCTCCTCAACCTACTGAATTTCTGGAGCAAGGAACTAGAGGTAACAAGCTGTGAAAGAACGGCAGTATGAGCACTGCAGGCAAAGTAAGTGAACTATTTTAGCAATGCATTTTTACCACAGGTGTCAGAGAAATAAATTGCTGCTTACTTTTAGATAAATCTCTAACTTGGTTAGGGTGAAATTTTGGCTTCCCTGAGGCCAATGACAAAAATTCTGAAAGAGCCTATATTTCATCCTTAGTTTTTTTAAAATACAGAGACGACATGAATAATGGTGACAAAAATACCATAGAGAGATGGTTACTGTACAGCCCAAGATATAAGCAGAGTATGCTGGGCGTCCCAGCAAAATGCTGCTGAATGAAATCTTTCAAGCATGCCTAATACAAAACTGCTAGTTAGTCATACGCTCTGGCAGAACACTATAAAAGAAGGGAGGAAAAGACCAGACAGCTTGTACATTTATTTTTACTGTCGCTAGATGTTTGAATAAATGCAATTTATGTTTTATGTGACACGCAGTCAAACAATCCATTTATGAACTGTAGCCCTTTTTAATCTGAGGGATCCAAAAGTTCTTTGCAAGTGTGCAGCGGGGGATGTTCCTACTGACCTTGCATGTTTGTTTTTTTCTTCCTTTAACAGGAAATTAAAAATCACACAAATATCCATCACATGTACTATACTGATTAGTTTGAGACTTTAATTATACAGATTGGGACATTCTGGATTAAAGTACACACAGCAAATGCACTTGGCCACTGCATCAGATAGTAGTAGTAGTAGTAGCATAAAATAATAAAGATAACAATTAACAACCCATCCTTCTGCAAACAGGGCAGATTTATTGCTTCCTCCCTGGTGAACTTAAGGCATAAATGTCATCAGCTGTATTAAGATAATCTTTTGATTTTCCTGCGGTTTTGTGAGGTTTAGTGTTAAACGTCTAAAATCTGTAATTTCACAAACACACATATTCTTTATGCCTCTTCTGAATTCATGCTACTTTTCTTATAATTCACAGATTTAGTTTCCTAGAGTTAAGATGACCACAACAACACCAGTTGTTATCAACATAAAAATCCTTGGTTTAGACATATATCAGTCTTATCGGTGAAAAAAAGTGGGAATCCAGAGTGGTTAAGCAATCATTCAGAGGGTTGCGTGTTGGGAATGTTTTGCTTTATATCCTGTCAAATCATGTATTTCTGCAGATTAGCTAAAGGAGGGTTACTTACATTGGAAAAGAAATATAGTTCTGAGATTTTTTCATAAAACTGAATAGAGAGGTTGTTCGGATAAATCCGTGCCATTCCAGCTAATGCCGTGCAGCTCTGGGGATGCATCCTTTAGATCAGGGATGGGGAACCTCAGGCCCGGGGGCCAAATGCGGCCCTCAGCAAGTTTTTATGTGGCTCCTTTCCAGCGCCTGGATCTGGCTTCTGGATCCAGTCTCTACCCCCAAGCACTGAAAACTGAGCTCAGGATAATGGAGCAGAGAGGAGGGTGTGCACACAAGGGTAGGGGACAGATCCATGACCCAAATCCATGATCTGGGCCCTTCTTTTTTTGAATACACCGGTTAAGCACCCCTGCCCCCAACCTCTATGTGACCCTCAGAGCTTGTACTAATATTCAAAGTGGCCCCCAGGACAAAAAAGGTTCCCCACCCCTGCTTTAGACTGAGCTCAAATGTGTGCACAACTTTGGAGGGAGCCATATGTACTTATAAGGGCATACTTTGGTTTGAGCATGTCTAATTATTTGTTCTGGGAATTGTTTATCTTGAATAGTTTTGAATGTTGGGAACAATCTGCCAGTATTTAAAACAAATTTTTCACCAGGTTCCCTAGCCTTCTTTAAAATAGGATCATTTGCCTTACATTTAAATGAATGCCAAAAATGCCTGTCTTACACAGGGAACCTAAACTTTAAGCAACGTTGTTATCCAAGTCTGTTTTGGATTCCAGTCGTTCCCTCCTTCTGTAACAAGGCCAATTAGTTTTACTTATTTATTGTTTTCATTATTATTTTTTGCTGTTGCTGCTTTCATTTTTGTTCCTATAATAGGATTTATTGCATATTTGGATACAGTCTTAATTTCCATTTCTCCATCAAATATTTTGTGAAGGAAACGCGGATGGTTACACACAAGTCTGGATGTCACTTGTTATCGCTAATCTCATTGTAGTTAGGTGCGTAGCTCCCAGAGATTGCAGTAGGTTACAAATAAAATGTAGAAATCTTGTCACTAGCTAGTCAAAATGTGAAACTAGAGCTCATACAAAAATCCAAAAATAGTTTTGGGACCATATTTTTTATCTTGATTCATTTCTGACACATTGTAACATTACATGTTTTAATAACTGTAATTTTCCTTCTAAGGCACTTTTAACACGGGCCAGAAGGAGCCGCGGTGCGTGGGAGGATGGGAGTGAGCGGCGGCGCATGGGCAGCCCATTACACAGACGCACACCTATCTCCACCAATCTCCACGCATGAAGGCCCTTTTCACACGGGCACCCCCCTCGCACACATGTGGGGGGTGCCTGTGCGAATGCTGTGGTGGGTGTAGAGGGATGGGTGGGCACCTGTGGGAACACCGTGGGTGGCAAGTGTAGGTGCGTGCGTGCTCAGGCGCTTCACCCTCCTCCACTCACGCACAGAGCAACGGGGACCAGTGCCCGATACTCTGTGTGTGGAGATGGGTGGAGGTGATTGGGGGTTCATGGGAACACACCCCCATGCACCGTCCACCCACTGTGCCGCCCACCCATCCACCAGCCCACCACGGTCCATGTGAAAAGGGCTAAAGGCATCTCCAGCCCTTTTCACATGGATGCCTCCCCCCCTCGCACACGTGTGGGAGGGGGGCACCTGTGTGAATGCTGTGGCAGGCGGATGGGCAGTGGGAACACCGTGGGTGGTGGGTGGGGGTGTGCACTTCCGCGCTCCACCCATCTCCACTCACCGCACACCCATGGAGCAATTGGCCAGAATGGTGGTTGCTCTGTGGGTGGAGATGGATGGAGGTGGATGGAGATGGGTGTGCGCCCGTAGGAATGGCCACCCATGTACCACTGGTGCACACTCAGGCCGCTTTTAGACGTGCAGCGGGGATCAGGCGCGGGAGCGGCGAAACAGCTGCGGTGCTGTTTTAGACGAACCAAAAGCGGAAGTTGTGCGCATGATCGGCGGCCGCACATTCTTTGCCGACCGCGATCAAACCAGCCTGATTTCTCTGGGGGGACGTACATGGCCAGAAAAGAATGCACGGCCACCAATCACACGCACAACTTCCGCTTCCAGTTCGTCTAAAACAGCGCCGCAGCTGTTTCACCGCTCCCGCGCCTGATCCAAGTGCACGTCTAAAAACGCCTTCATCCCCCTGTGGCCCATGTGAAATGGGCCTCCATGCGTGGGGAATCGGTGGAGATGGGTGGAGTACGGGAGCATGCACGCATCCACACACCTACCCACACCGACGGTCAAATGGACGCACCCCCTTGCCCGCCCAGTCACCCACGTGGGGGGGGGGGCATCTCATGTGAAAATTTTAGATATCTTAAAAATAAAAAAACTATTTGCAAAAAAGAAAATCTAAAAACCAATGCAATAAAACTTTGAGTAATGTTTTCAATAGAGAGAAATTAATTTAAAAGCATAAAATCTTCAAAAAGTAAAAAAAAAAAAAAAAACCAAAACATTTGTTTGCTTTTCTTTTATTGCCTTACTTCCTTGGCAAAAAATCTTCAAAAATATTTATAAAAATTACTTTTGCAAATCATTTATTCCTCAAATATTAGTGTGGTGACAGCAGTTTAGGAGAACCTTCTGCAGGGTACGATCTTCTGGGGGAAATAGCACATGAGTGTGAATGCACACACTCACACACAATCTATTGGTACATGCATGGGTCCTGTTGAAATATATGAGATTTGGACCCATTCTGACTGCCAGTGCATATTCTGTACTGCTTAAGGACCGCACTGATAGATTATATTAAGGGTATCATTTTGGCCCTAGTGAGTCAATGAGCAGTTAAACACACACACAAAAATAGAGTGATAATTTCACTCAGTCAACTCCTGAGTTGCCCATCGATGTTTGTGCATCACTAACTCACATCAATACTGACAAATAGTTCTCTCCCACCACCTCATTTGCATTCTACAACCGTAATGTTTATAGTAGGATTCAGAGAAATTACCCTCAAGGACGATTCCTCCCAACCACAATGGGAGAGGCAAGCTGCAACTAGCTCTCATGCTTCCATACAAAGATTTCATTAAACTGGAAAAAAAGAGAAATGGGGAAAGGGGAGGAAAGGAAAAAACCAAACAAATCTGCTGGGGAATCAGGGAGAAAGAAACAAGAACGTGACAAAAGAAAGATCCAGGAGTGTAAAAGCCAAAGAGGGACCAAGCAGAAGAAAAGAAACTGCCCAAACAAGGCATATGAAAGTTACACCACCTTCTAGCAGCAGCTGATTTTGGGTGGTCAGGTATCAGGTTACATTAATGATAACGACAGAGGATAGTGTCTAGTGAGGGTTACAGAAGAACCTAGAGCTGTGTTCCCAAAATTTTGCTTGTGTGATCTCATTTTGAGGCTTAAACGTAATTTGGTGACCGTGACTAAAGGCAGCAATGTTACCCTCAGTTTTGACGTATGTGAGATACGTTTAACCTATTGGCTATAGTCTGGACATATTGGCTTTAGTTTGCACATAAAGGCCTGGACGTATTTGGTCTTCCGATAGCTTTTCCTTTGCTTAACTTTTAACCTTGTTAGTTAATGTTTAGGAAAATATGAGTAAGTTCATATTTAGGGAAGTAGAGGCATACAGCCGATGAAACATCTCTGTTGTACAAATGGGTTGCAAGATTGAGGTTTAAAACAGTTTATAAAAACCGGATATTTCATGGGCGAAGGTAACAACTTTAGTTCCCCAATATTTTAACCACAAACGTTGTCACACATTTATAATTTTATGCATGCATCAATCCTTTTTGACCATGCTATTGTCAGTTATTAATATATGAATTATTTAGCTTAAGTGTGATGCCAGTTTTCTTATGGAAATGTTACCTCAGACGCCATGAACCCTCTCGTGGTGCTCTTTGGTCACCATGGTGATCCTCTGGTCACATGATCTTCTTCTATCTTCCTTAAGCTTGTATGCCTGGGTAACTATGCTAGTTTTAAGTTTATTACTTTAACTTTTGTACTTTTAATACTTAGAACAGTTTTAACTTTAATTATATCTATGTAACATGTACCTTTGAAATACTTTTTTAAACCACCTAGTAAGGTTTTATTCTGTTTTGGGATCTTGTCCCATAGACAATGCTTTTACTATGTTTTCATAATTATTTTGAATTATATTCTTATTACTAGTTATGTCTCTCTCTTCATTTATTTAGTCATTTCAATCACTCTGGGTATTTCCATAATGTAGCTGTTTGTCCAGGTTTTGAACCTGCATACTTATCTATCAATTATCAATTAGGAAAAGGATCCAATAAATCAATATTAACCTAAAACCTGACAACAGCAACAAAAGTATGCAAAGTATATCAAATATCAATCTGGTTGTGACCGCATCCATAAATGGTGTGACCCCCCGACTTGGGGTCCAATCCCACATTTTGGGATCCTCCGGCCTAGAAAAAGAGAGCTGCAAAAAAGGTAGATACGCTCTAGAAAATCTGTTAAATACAGTTCTCTTCCAGTGGGTGTTAACAGACATAATGCGGGCCTGGTTCATCCCAGCTGGGCCAGAATCACTGCATTATGTTTGTTCCGGCACCAGCAGATGTGGGCCCAGTTCAAACTCCAGCCGGGGTAGCAGCCAGACCAGAAATGTGGGTCTGGAACAAAGCAGGCCCACAATCAGGTTCCAGCAGCCATGCAGCTGGGCCAGAGTGGGCAGAACCAGGCAGAAACATCTGTTCCCAGGCTCATCCTGGCCCAGCGTGGGGGGTTGCCTTGGTGACCAGCCATGGCTACCTGTTATTGGCAGCCATGGCTGCCTGTCATGGTGGAGGTGGATGGGTGCCCACACTTCATTTCCCGCTCTCATCCTCTCCTCAACCACACCGATGTGTGTTCCCACGGCCAGGGCTAATCCAACCAGGGCTAGCCCTCTCCAGCCCCAGGCAGGATGATGGCAGTGCCGTTACTTCTGTTAACTCTCAACGTAACAATTATCCATAACAGTCCTGAACCTGCACTTCTTCCACACGCATTTGGGTAGGATTATTATATGCACAAGCAAGGTGCCAGAATCTGTGCATATACAAATGTTGTTCTGTATTCCTTGCTGTTCTTACAGGTCATTAAATGTAAAGCAGCCATTTGCTGGGAACCTAAAAAACCACTCAGCATCGAGGAAGTGGAAGTGGCCCCTCCAAAAGCACATGAAGTTCGGATTAAGGTAAAAAAACAAAACAACCATGGGCTTTGTAAATTAGACACTATTCAGGACAGATTATAATACATGCTGTACAGATTTAGGATTTTATTAGATAATTGATTTGATCTCCCTTTTTCTCTTCCTACTATCCCATATCACTTGCATTCTTAGATTATTGGAAATGTTGTGGGGACCACATCAAGATGGGGACCGCATTGTCCTTTATATCTGCATAGTTCATAATTGTGAATTCATGAGTCTTCTTTCATGGGATGCAGAAGCCATGCTTTACATTGCAAAATTCTTAAAAGTCATGTAATTTGTTATAAATCATCACTGCGACAAACAGAAATGTAGGCTGCTTTCTCAGGAGGCTGCTTGCGTAGTCTTTGGTGCCGTGGGAGCATGTGCTATTCATTTGAATAGCGCAGCTCCCATCTTGTGGGAAAGGAGGAAGTGCGGCTCTCCCGCCAGCAAGCTCACACAACGGACAGGGTAGGATTTCACTACACTTTCCAATGTGCGAGCTTGCCGGCGGGAGAGCCCCACTTGCTCTTTCCCATGACACGGGAGCTGCAATACATTTGAAAAGCGCATGCTCCCACGGCGCCAAAGGCTGGTTGTGGGAAGGGAGCTTGCATGAAAATGCTGCTTGTGTAGTCTTTGACGCTGTGGGAGCATGGACTATTCATTCGAATAGCGCAGCTCCTATCTCGTGGGAAAGGAGGAAGTACGGCTCTCCCGCCAGCAAGCTCACACAACAGACAGGGTAAGATTTCACTACCCTGTCCAATGCACGAGCTTGCCGGAGGGAGAGCCGCGCTTACTCCTTTCCCACGAGATGGGAGCTGCGCTACATTTGAATAGTGCATGCTCCCGCAGCACCAAAGGCTGGTTGTGGGAAGGAAGCTTGTGGGAATGCAGCCCTGGGAGTCACTCTCTGTGCTACCAGTATACTATAGTGGATAAGGTGTTGTATTTGGACCTGGGAAACCAGGGCTCCAATCCCATCTTAGCCATGAACTCGCTGGATGGTCTTGGTCAAGTCACTATTTTTCAACCTCAGTACCCTATCTGTAAAATGATAATAATAGTGACCTACATCACAGGATTGTAGTTATTTTTAGTATCAATTATTTATACAGCACCAGAAATCTACTTGGCCCTGAACAAACATTAATTAGAGACAGGTTCCTACCCCAGGGCAGGGTGGGTTGGGGGTCTTAAAATGTAGGATGAACAAGGGAGGGGAGTAGCGATGTAGCTAGGTTGGAATGGGCATCACTGATCCTCCCACGGCAGGGGATGAAGCATCAACTGGGAGGCTGGTGGGTCCCAGTGCAGCCGCACTATCTGTCTCTGTTATAGCCACACCCTTGGCGAAAGGGAGACATAGGAAGAGACAGGGATACATTCATGACGTTGAGAAATCACAAGCACACAGGCTTGGCTTAATTACAGGAGAGAAAGGAACCTTGAATGACAGAAGAGTGGAAGGAGCATTGGTGAGCATGCAGCATTCAGTTGGGGTGAGGAGCTAGGAAACTCTGACCAAGATATAGCTTTTTAGGAGGGATTTGAAGGTCAAAAGAGAGAGCACAAAGCATATGTGTCCAGAGACAGAGTTCCAGGCATCGGGGGCAGCACAGGAAAAGGGGTGAAAGGGAGCGGGAAACTGTGGAGTGAGCGAGGATGATGGCAGAGGAGGAGTTCCTGGGTGGGAACATAGTAGGAAGCAAGGGCAGAAGGATAGGGAGGAGCAAGGCCATGAAGAGCCTTGAAAGTAAAGGCAAGGAGTCTGTGGGTAATTTCAGACATGATGAAATCGCTGTTCATCCCAGTGGATCCATGTGGTGGCAACGATCTCCTGAACGTCTGTGTGACCCCCCGCCAGATGTTCACCACAGTGAATCTCTGGTGGGGGTCACAGCTAACAATGGTTCTGGATCTGCGGCCAGCCGCAGGTCCAGAACTGTGTTTAGATTGGCCACGATCAGGAAAGGGGCAAAAGTAACATCAGTTACCTTGCCTCTTTCCGGAATCATGCCCCAAACTACGATACGGGATCGGGTGCAGAGGTTTCATTGGCCGCTGTCCTGCCCGTCTCCCCGTGGGCGGGCGACCGAGGGAGCGCGGGGGGCGGGGCTGAGTGGCCACATGTCGGAAGCACGTCTAAAGGATGGACAGCCTGATCACGGACCGGGATCCGAGACGGATCCTGGTTCACCGTGGCGGGTCAAACGGCCCATCACGTCTGAAATTACCCTGTGTTGGATGCAAAGGGGAAGAGAGTTGCAATAAGGATTGTAATGCTCTTTGAACACTGAACACTTAACACTGAAGTAGTAGTAGTAGTAGTAGTAGTATAGTTTTATTTTGAACACTAAAAGTGCTATCTAAATAATAAAATAACATTAATAACATTAATAGGTTTAACATGAGATTATTGGGGGTTTTTTTTTTTGTGGAAGTGAGAAATTGATTTGAATAGACTTGTGCATCTTCCCGTTTCACTTGCCATATCAAAGAAGTGAAAATGGGGGAAGGGAGGGGAGTGTTTCTTTCTGAAATATTCTTTGCTTCCCATTCAGATTTTAGCCACGGGGATCTGTCGTTCAGATGACCATGTCATCAGCGGTGCGCTTACTATGCCTTTTCCAATTATACTTGGCCATGAAGCAGCTGGTGTTGTGGAGAGCATCGGAGCAGGGGTCACTTGTGTGAAACCAGGTAAGAGAAAAAAGAGAGCATAGGGAACCGTTCTTAATTAGTACTCGCATCGCCCCCAAGCTTCAGATCACCTTGTCAACTTGGGGAGGGTCATAACAGGCTTAGGGCAAAGCTGTCCTTACCAATCCAAGGCTGCTGCTACAAGCCATTTTTAGATAAGGTTTACATTAACTCCCTGATTCAGCAAGGTAAGTGAACCTGTGCCTCACTTCAAGCACGCACGTTCTCCCACAAAAGTTGACAGGCTTCCCTGGAACATCTCAGGCACGTAAGCTTAGGCATGTGTTAAAATTAGGGGGGTGCAGAGTTTGTTTTCATTTTTTAAATTACTAAAATGAATGAGATCCCATTCATTTTAGTAATTAAAATACAAAAATGGATGAATAAGCAAAAAGATTGTCGTTTGCCTTTATCTGTTTTTGTCTTTGTTTTAAATTTAAAATAAGAAAAACCTGTACATGAGCAAAATGGTCGCCAGGACCTTTCTGCATGTGTGCGCCCTTTTCCAGAATACCGCCGATCAGTGTCAGCACCATTTTAGAAAAGGGTGGGCATGTGCAGAACCGTCCCAGGGGCCATTTTGCACATGCACAGTGATTTTTATTTATTTATTTTTAAAATAATTTAAAAATCAATGTGCATGTGCAAAATGGACGCAGGACCATTCTGTGCACGCACAGCCCTTTCCCAAAATGGCACCAGCAGTATCGGTGCCATTTTGGAAAAGGGCTGCCCAAGTGCAGAATGGTTCGGTGCCGGTAGACATTTGCACATGCGCAGTCAATTTTTAATTAAAAAACGGGGGGCAACTAAAACACTAGTGTCATTTCTGAGAACCGCCAAAACCAAAGTGTTTTTTTGTAAATGAAAATGAACACTAAAATGGTAGGAATGCTTTCTGAACACCCCTGGTAATGCCTAACTAAGGGTGCCTGCCCAATGCCATGTTACCTGGCCTGGCAAACTCCCGGCACAGAATTGCACAGCTGGGACTCTTATGCTTATCTCTGAACGTGGGTGTGGGGGTCAAAGCATGATCAGCCGGGTCCTGTGGCATTTTCTCTTACAAATAACAGAGCTCAAAATCCAGCCCCTAAATTGGGACCAAAGACTTCAGGCTTCACACTTTGTTTCAGCCCAGCATTTGAAGGACACAACACACGAGTCTTCATCCCTCAAGAGACTTCCAAACAAAAGCTCAGCTCATGCCTGAATCTCTCTGGGAACAAGCACCCCAGTATTTTAGTGTTCTCTACTCCTTTCACAGCATTCCTTGTCTGAGGATTGCTATATAAAAATCAAGTAGGCTCTCCTGTTCTTATGCACGCTATCAGAGAGGGTGCCAACCTTTGAGTTGGCCTGACCAAAATTGTTGAGAAAAACCTTTTCATAGATTTTTTTAAAACAACTTTTTGTAGATTAAAACTCTCTCTCTTTTTTTGGTAGATTTTGTAGATTTAAAAATCCTCTTTTTGTTAAAAGTATTTAGTTACTTAAAAAAAAACACAACCCACATCTCTTCATTTCCTGGCTTCTGGTTGTTCCAGTGGTGAAAATGCCTCAGTAACTGAAACAGGAAGAAATTAAAATATTGGGAGATGTGAATCAGATAAAATTTCCCATTATTATTTTGCATTAGCCTCAGAAAAGCTGAAAGACATTAGGGCATTTCATGTTTTGTCTTCTCATACAGCACAGTTTAAAATTTATATCTGAGCATCCTAGTATAAGGATGGAAAATATCCAAGCCTCCAAATTGGAATGACACCCAAATATGTACCTTTTGTCCCAGACAAAAAGTGTCCAAAATCCCTACTTCTCCATTGTGTTCCTGTGCTGAAGGAGTGATGGAATGGTTGATGCTAATACTACTACTTACCGAATGCCAACAGCATGCTAGATTCTGTACAAAGGAGTCAGAGAACCAAACCAGTTTCCTTTCCAAAAGATTCCAATCTTCATAGACACAAAACCCCAAAAAAGAGGGAGTTAAAGGGCAACATTAAATTGTTTGACTGCTTAAGTTAACTATAAATCTTGTGAATTCTATCCTTTCTTTAAAAATTTCACTACAAGGCTTGCTAACTCCTCAATGCGGACAGAGTAGGAAGTAAATCACGATGGTACGCACTTTACACTGAAAATCGAGAAACTGTATTGGTAAATGGTCAGGAAATGTATCTCATTTCCCGAGATGACAAAATTGCTTGTAAGTAGGAATTTAGCTGTTCATTTCAACCCTACCAGGAACCCATCTTCACTGCATTTTCCCCGGTGCACCATTGAGGAAAAAGCAGTGAACATGGGTCCCTGAATATGACTAACTTTGAACGGCAATAGTAGTGTGCTAATATTTTGTGTGCTGAAATTTCCCATCAGCACCCTGCACTAATGTCATTGGGTGTTTTTACACACACATTTCTCTTGGATGTTTGCTGTTACATCCTGAACTTTCTGTGTGTCTAAATCACTCACCCAGATCTTAAACATCTAGATCTTTGAACTTCTTCGTGAAACATCTCCCAGATCTTTTGTGTTTAAAATATTCTCCTGGTAAACTGTTTTGCTCCAGGCAGCTGTGGTCACTTGGTTTCCATGGCAGCCTGTCACATTTACAGCTGCAGCTACTTTAGGCTGCCTCAGGGCAGTGTTTGTGTGAAGAATGCATCCAGAAACTGCCTCAGGGCAGTGTGTGTGTGTCTAAAAATGCATCTGGAACTTACTTTGTGTGCTTGTAAACCAAGACGACTGAAACATCCAAAACTTTAATGTGTGTGTAAAAATGCCCATTGTTTTGCACATAATATGGATTCTCAGGAAGAAGGGAAAAAAACAGGAGAGTATTAAATTAGCATTAATAAATTAAAAATTGAACTGAGGTGGCAAGAGCTGAAATTTTCATTGTGGTTTTTTTGTAGGTCTGTGTGTGTGTGTGTGTAAATCATTTGTCTCTACTACAGCCTTTAACTTGTGTCCTTTTCTATGTTCTTGGCCTGCTTAATGGGAATTTTCATCATGGATCCTTTTTCTTCCTAGGAGACAAAGTCATCCCACTTTTTGTTCCTCAATGTGGAGAATGTAGCTCTTGCCGGAAGTCCAAAGGCAATCTGTGTACTAAAAATGAGTAAGTTTTGGTTATTGGGCAACAATGGTGATACTAGGGAGTTAGTGGTATGTGGCCATTTTGAGTGAAAACAGACATGACGCTAACCACCCTTTAACCACCCTTTATGCATGTTGCAGGGCTGTATTGGTGCCCTATGCAGCCCTGCAACATGCATAAATGACCACCAATGGTGGTTAAAGGGTGGTTAGCCGTTAGTGTCTGTTTTCACCCTCTGTATTAAGAACATAGGAAGTCCCATACTGAGTCAGACCAATGGTCCATCGAGCCTAGCATGCAGTCTCCGACAGTGGCCATTATGGGTCATTCAGAGAAGTTCCCAACAGGTCATAATGGAGTGACCATTCCCTGCTGTTCACTCCCAGCTCCCGACAGTCAGAGGTTACGTCCTCTAACCTACTTGGCTGGTAGCCATTAATGGACCTATCCTTCAAGAACTCATCCAATCTTTTTTAATGAAACCTAAGAAAACTGACCATTTAGTCCTACTCTTTGCTTCCTATCTTTGCACTTGTCTGCCCACTCTCTGAGTCTTGCAAGATTCTCCTGTAGTTCCTCACAGTCTGCCTGATATTAACTATCTTGAATAACTTTGGCCTTTTTTACATGGATGCCCCCCCCCCCCCGAGTGTGCGGGTGGGCAGTGGATGCCACAGCAGGGGGGGGATGGGTGTGCACCCGTGGAAACACCACGGGCAGTGGGTGGGGGTGCGTGCACGCTCCCGATGCATACCCACCTCTACCCATCACCCACCCATGGAGCCATCCGACAAACCCACCTCCACCCCCGTGGGCGCACACCCATTCTCCCACCCACCGCAACCTGTTTGGAAAGGGCCTAAGAGTTGAGTTAATTATTTGTTAATGTTCCAGTTAAAAGTTAAAGAATGATAAGCTACCTTAAGTCTAGGAGATATGGTGGGATAAAAAATCTAAATAAATTTAATCTGGGATTCCAAAATGGCATTTTTAAACAGTTTCCTTGCCTCTTGCAGACATTCAATCCGCACAACTGCTCGTTTTAGTTTTCCTCTAACTAGTTTCCTAATTTTTGCACATTTTTGCACATTTCCCCTTTTTATACTTAAATGTTACCATTGAAGTTTTATTTGTCATTCTCCCCCTATAAGCATGTTGAATTTGATTATATTATGATCAGTATTGCCAACCGGCTGCACCACCGTTACCACTTGAACTAGGTCCTGCACTTCACTTCGGACTAGATCCAACACCGTTGCTCTTATGGTTACCATGAATTAATTTTTATTTGATTCATTAAAAATTGACCATATTTGAAGATGTCTAATTGACCACATATCTCTGTGTCTGTTTTTAACAGTCTTGGGGCACCTCGTGGATTAATGCCTGATGGGACCACCAGGTTCACTTGCAAAGGGAAGCCACTTCACCATTTTATTAGCACAAGCACCTTCACTGAATACACAGTGGTGCATGAAACTGCAGTTGCCAAAATTGATGCTGCTGCTCCTCTGGAAAAAGTTTGTCTAATTGGCTGTGGATTTTCTACTGGTTATGGAGCTGCAGTCAAAACTGCCCAGGTGAGGATAAAGATGTGTATTTTGAGGACAAACTGTGTGCTTGGGTATTAATGATGTTTATTTGTGTGGTCTAGTGAAGAGGATGTAGGCCTGCAAGTCAGAACAGCTCCACTCTTTACTCAAGTCTTCTCACTTAGACATCTGCAGATGGAAATTATATGAAATGCTAAAACATCTAGGGCTTCCTCCATTAAGAGTCAATATGGGTAATTTATAAGAGGAATAAATCTGGTGCCTACTGATATTTAAACTTTGATCTTGACACAATCAATCCAAATTATATGTACACAATGCTGAGTTCTAAATTAGGAGTTTCCATTCAGGAAAAGGATCTTAGAGTTACTGTGGACAATACATTGAAATCCCCAGCTCAGTGTGCGGCAGCGGTCAAAAAAGCAAACAGAGCATTAGGAATTATTCGTAAAGGGATAGAGAATAAAACTGAAAATATCATGACACTATATAAATCTATGGTGTTACTGCACCTTGACTGTTGTGTGCAGTTCTGGTCACCCCTTCTCAGAAAAGATATAGTAGAAATAGAAAAGGTACAGAGAAGGGCAACAAAAATGATAGAGTATGGGACGGCTCCTATACGAAGAGAGGCTTGATAGGTAAGGGTTCTTCAGCTTGGAGAAAAGATGTCTGAGAGGGGATAAGATAGAAGTTTATAAAATCATGAATGGTGTAGAACGAGTAAATAGGGAATGGGTTTTTACCCTCTCAAATAGTACTAGAACTAGGGGATACTCCATGAAACTAGTATAACTGGGTTTAAAAAAGGATTGGACAGGTTTCTGGAGGATAGGCCCATTAGCAACTATTAGCCAGGTAGGCTTGAGGAATGTAACTTTGTACTGTTGGGAGAAGGGAGCAAGCAACAGGGAATGGATTGCCACATTGTGACCTGTTGAGTACTACTTCCAAGCGACCAAAATTGGCCACTGTTGGAGACAGCTGCTGGGCTCAGTGAACCCATTGGTCTTACGCAGTATGGCACTACGTATGTTTTTATGACTGTATATAAACTAAGTAAAGCTGGAAGGTAGAAGTGTCAATTGCAAGCAATGGATAAAATTAAAATAATTACAAGATAATCATTGCAGTTAAATCATTAAACACTGCTAGGGTTCTAACAGCATTTCATCTGTCTATGGTTTTTTAGGTGGAGCCTGGTTCTACCTGTGCTGTCTTTGGCTTGGGAGGAGTTGGCCTTTCCACAGTCATGGGCTGTAAAGCTGCTGGTGCTTCCCGGATCATTGCAGTTGACATCAACAAAGATAAATTTGCCAAGGCTAAGGAGTTAGGAGCAACTGACTTTGTCAACCCTCAGGATCACAAGAAGCCTGTTCAGGAGGTGCTGGTTGAGATGACCGGTGGGGATGGTGTGGACTATTCCTTTGAAGTCATTGGACGCACTGAGACCATGGTATGTGCCTTTTGATATTGAGGTTCTATACTCCCCTAAGAAAGGAAAGCCTCAACTATGGAGCAGAAAAGTTGAACTTTAAGGACCTGATTCTTCATTTCATGAGGAAGCCAAGCAACTAGGAGATACCCCAACAAGAGCTTCTCCTGAAGTCCCATTAAATCAGCACTCAAAATCACAAAGGAGTAAAGTAGGGAAGGCAGCATCAACCTTATTTTATCCTCTAGATCTCCATTGTTTTGGGGTAGTGAAAAGTGCCACAAAGACAGCCACATGTTCTCTACCCTAGCCATAGACCCATGGTGTGGCTTCGATAGGCTCAAGGAAAGACTGGATGAAGCCATAGAGGCAGCTCCACTCCTTTCCATTTCCTCTCAACCCCTTCATTATTCAGTCCCACTGGGTTTTAGGCAGCTTTCTTTGTGTGACTGTAGGGTGTATCCTTATATTTTGTATCAGATGGCTGCCCTGGCTTCCTGCCACATGAACTATGGACACAGCGTGATAGTGTGCGTGCCCCCTTCGGCATCTCAGATCGACTTGGACCCTATGCTGCTTTTCACTGGCCGCACCTGGCAAGGGTCGGTCTTTGGAGGTACGACAGGGCAGTTAGGAAAGAGCAACCAAACTCTAGAGATCACAGAATCTTAGACCTTGTCTTATAAGGGAAGGATTAGATGACAGTGGGGAACAGATTGAATTCTATAAAATTTCACTTGTATACACAGTTACATTTGGATTTGCTTAAAAGTGTTAAATTCCTGTAAATAGAATATAATAGAGGCCATAAACTGGGCTTCACTGAAACACGTCTTTATCCTTAGTCCTATTATTATTAATTATTATTTATTATTTACATAGCACTTTCAGTGTTCAAAGTGCCTTAGTATCCCGAATTAATTAATTTTAAATTGTACATTATGTTTGTTTTGTTATTATTGTTGATTTATACTGTTTTTATTGTTGTTAACCGCCCCGAGCTGCATGGCAGGATGGGGCGGTATAGAAATCTAGAAAATAAATAAATATAAAATTATGTTTTGTAAGCCGCCCAGAGCTGCTCTGTGAACAGGAGGGTGCGAGACAGAAAAATAGTGAAATAAATAAATAAATAAATAAATAAATAAATAAATGTCTGCCCTCACAACAACCCTGTCAGGAAAGTCATTGGGTGTTAACAAATATGGTGGTGGCCCACTGTGGTCTCCAGTGACCTGACCGCTGAAGACACAGTCTGGGCTAGCTGCTACCACGCTACCCAATCCTGACCAGGGGGTCGGCGGCACCCTAGTCTGGATCATGGCGTGACGGTGGACCGCCGTCGTCACATCAGTTTTCACTGCTTTAGCAAAGTTGTTTTGATTGCACATATTATTCCAGAGATACACTGGCAAGATCCTGCAGAGTGTTTATGGATGGGCTGCCTTGTTACAGAAGAGCATTCCTATTAATTTAAGCATTCAAGGACACTGGATCCTTTCTATACCATTCCACATTTTCATGCTCTGATTGACAATACACTGACTGCATTCTCTCTTTTCTGGTTCTCAGGCTGGAAGAGCAAAGAGTCTGTCCCTAAACTGGTTACAGACTACATGAACAAAAAAATCACTCTAGATCCATTGATAACCCACACTCTGCCTTTTGATAAAATCAATGAAGGATTTGACCTGCTCCGTCAAGGGAAGAGGTAAGATTCCTTTCTTCATTAATCTTGCTTGTAAATACTTTCCCAAAACTGCCCAACAAATATAGAGATGAGGTAAAAGCTATGTAATTCCAAATTCTTACTTTAGAACAATAGCTTTAGGCTCTCAGTGAACTCTCAAATTCTTACATGTTACTCCCAGGCTTGACCACTTTCTTTGCTACTACAGCAACTAGAAATTCACATTAAAAAAGTGAAAGGTGGGACACAATTGAAAATCTCTCTGTGGTCCCTCAACTAGTCCTTCTCATGCCTCTGACTTGGAGTACACTGTTGTACGGGGAGTCTGTACTTGGAATCACCAGCAGCCTGGTTTCTATTTGAGAAGTGAGAAGGAAACAGAATTTACACTTTGTAGAAGGAGGGGTCCTTGCAGGATCACAGCTGATGGTTTAAATGGTCGGATAATGCAGATGCCATTGCAAACAATGAAAACAAGAGGATTATATTGATGAGATCTGTAGTTAGAAGTTAGGAGTGTGCAATTTGTTTTCGTTTTTTTTAGTTACTAAAATAAATGAAGCCCATTCATTTGCTTTCATTCATTTTCATTGAAAAATAAAAATAAAAAATAAAATTAAAAAACCCTACGCATGCAAAAAAACAGCCGCCAAGCCCATTTGGCACGTGCGCACCTTTTTCCAAAATGCCACCATTTTGGAAAAGGACAGGCAGTCTGCTCATGTGCAGACTGGCTGCCTTTTTCCAAAATGGCAGCAATACTGCCAGCACCATTTTTATTTTAAATTACGGCGCATGTGTAAAATGGCTACTGAACCATTCTGCGCATGTGCTACCTTTTTCCAAAGTGGCACCGGCAGCATCGCATGGAAAAAGGGCAGCCAGTCTGCACATGCACAGTGGCTATTTTGCGCATGCTCAGAGCAGCTGCCCTTTTCCAAAATGTTTGCGATGCTGATGTCACCATTCTGGAAAAGGGTTTGCATGCACTGAATGGTCTGGTGGCCGTTTTGCACATGTACAGTGATATTTTTTAATTTTATTTTTAATACTTTAATAAAACTGGTTTTCCATGAAAGCCCCTGAAAACGAATTGTTTTTGTCAAATGAAAATGAAACCAAATGGGGTGGCTTCTGCACACCCTATTAGAAGTAGAAACAGCTCCCCCAAAGAAAGTCATACATTACCGATTCAGAATAAAGTACCCCCAGGCTCTAGAGTAACAGAAGATATATTATGGGATCATCCCCCCCACTGAAAAGTAAACAACTAGGTGATGTCACAGGGCTTTGCCATCTACAAGTTCTGTATTAAACAGCAAGTCCCCAAATGAGCTTGGGAGTGAAGTATATGGCATACAAACATCGGAGGAACCCAGATATTAGATCATAAATGAGCTTTTCTAGGAGACATCAGGAATATTTTGGGGGATGAGGCTATCTTAAATCTATTTTAGCAGGACCATTATGAGGCATGGAACATGGCTTGTGAAACATACCATTACCCTGTTATTTTATGTTTCAGTATTCGCACCGTCCTGCTGTTTTAAGGTCCATGAATGAGAGGAAGAACATGGACTGTCTAAAGCACCATACTTTCCCAACAAAGCTCCTCCCTCTCTGCAGCTTCTACTCAGTGTAATAGCAAGTCACTTGGGAAAAGTTGTGGATCATTTTTATTTTACACCAACATTTGGGTAAAATGTACCATTCCAATGCTGGAAAATTTGGAAGGACTGAGATTCGTGAGGAAGCATCTCTCTGAGAATACAGTTTAAACACACTTGCAGGGGCGGCTGGTGGGGGAGGGCTAGTGGGGCTCCGCCCTGCCTCCCACACAGCCACCCCTGCCTCTCCTTCATTTCCATCCCCTCTGCCTGACTCACAGCTGAGCTGGCAGCGTATGCCCAAACCCATCTCAGCTGCCAGTCAGCGAGGGAAGGGGATGGAGGGAATGGTGGGGACTCAGCCAGTTACTGTCTTTACTGAGCAAGGGCGCAGGCTGGCTCCCCAGTCACCCTGGGGCATTTGCACAGTAAAAGCAAGGGGTTGGAAGCTGAGGTTAGGGGTTCCCAATGCAGGGAGCCCCCCTCCCAATCAAAACGGCCCCCGGGTGGTGATCCAGACCACTCGGCCAATAGCAGCCCCAGCAGAGAAGGGAGTGTGGTGTCTTCATGTCCACGCCTCCACAGAGATCCAACATGGCTGCTGGACTCACAGCTGATCAGTACCTCTCTCCTCCCTCCCTCCCTGCCTCTGCCCTTCCCTGCCTTCCCCTCTTCCATTTTTACCCCTTCTCTCTTTGCTCCCCCACCTTCCGTTTCTATCCCCTCCTCCCTGTCTTCCCCCCACCCTCTGTTTCTACCCCTCCCCTCTTTCCTGCCTTCCTCTCAACCACCTCATTTGTAACCCCCTCCCTACGTCTCCCCCCACATCCACCCTCTCATTTCTACCTTTTTTATCCTCCCGGCCTTCTACCCACCCACTGTTTCTGCCTGTCTCCCTCCCATTTCTACTCCCCCTGCCTCCCTGCATTCCCACTATCCCCGTTTCTTCCTCTCTTCCTCCCTGCCTTCCCCCAAACCCGCCACCCTGTTTCCACCCCTTCTCTTCCTCCCTTCCCTGCTCCCTACCTTCCTCCCCATTCACACCCCTATTTCTACCCTCTGTGCTCTCCTCCACCCATTCCTTCCCCTCCCTCCTCCAAACTACCCCGTTTCTGCCTCTCTCCCTCCCTGCTTTCCCCCATCCACCCACCATTTCTACGCCTCCCATTGTCCCTCCACCCAGTCTCTTTACCCCCACGCTGACCCCCTGCCCCCACACTGATCCCCCAGGTTTTCTGCCTCTGCCCTCACAAAGACCACCCCTCCCCAGCCTTACACAAGCCCGGGGCAAGGCACCCCCACTCCCCAGTCACACCTGCTGCCATTACTCCTCCTGAGGCTGGCACCGGATGACCACTGCTCTCCCCTCTGCTCTGCTTCCCACCGGTCCTGACACCACTGCATTGCCTCGCCTTCCCTTTCTGTGCCTGCACCTGCTGTGCTGCCTGCCTTGAGCCGCTGCCGGTGGTGCTTGCCATGTCCCATGCGTTGCTGGCATTCCCACTCAGTCTCTGCTGGGCAGAATCCACCCAGCTGTGCTGCAAACAGGACAGAAGGGATTTGTGCATCACTCCCACAGCTTGAACCCCAGGGAGAAATGTCCCTCCTGTCCCCATGGTAGCTATTAGGGGCGGGAAAACCGGTAAATCCGGTATCCGATAATGCCGGTACCGGGCGTACCGGCATTATCGGATTCGACCCGGTAAATCCGGTCCGGGTACCGGATTCCGGGTACCGGATTTTTTTACATTGCAGCCATTTAAAAATGGCTGCAATGTAAAAACTTAAAGCCCCACCAAAAAAGTTAAAAAAAACAAACCCTCCCCGAGTCCAGGCTGCGCGGGTGGAAGGGGGGACACCCCCCACCCACCCTGCCCAGCCTGGATTTTTGTTTAAAAAAAGACTCAGAGGCGAGCCCACCCCCCAGCACCAGCGGCCGCGGCGTCCCCGCAGCCGCCGGTAAGTATGACCCGATCCCTGGGGGGGGTGTTTAACACCCCCCCAACCCCCCAGGGATCACCCCTACTAAAGTTCAGTGCTTGCTTACCTTGCGGAGCTCCGGCTGCGGCGGCGGCGGGCGGTCCGGCGGCCTCAGCGCCGGCTGTGGCTGCCGGCGTCAGAGACGCTCTAGGCCTTCCGGGGAACTTCCGGGTTTCCCCGGAAGGCCTAGAGCGTCTCTGACGCCGGCAGCCACAGCCGGCGCTGAGGCCGCCGGACCGCCCGCCGCCGCCGCCGGAGCTCCGCAAGGTAAGCAAGCACTGAACTTTAGTAGGGGTGATCCCTGGGGGGTTGGGGGGGTGTTAAACCCCCCCCCCAGGGATCGGGTCATACTTACCGGCGGCTGCGGGGACGCCGCGGCCGCTGGTGCTGGGGGGTGGGCTCGCCTCTGAGTCTTTTTTTAAACAAAAATCCAGGCTGGGCAGGGTGGGTGGGGGGTGTCCCCCCTTCCACCCGCGCAGCCTGGGAGGGGGAGGGGGAAGGAATTCATTTATTTCATTGAGTTCAATGGGGACACAGCACCCCATTGAACTCAATGAAATAAATCCGGTACCGGTATACCGGATTTAATCCGGGAATCCGGTTTTTAGAGAACCGGTAACCGGTAAATCCGGTAGCCGGTAATGGGCCCGGGGTCCCACCTCTAGTAGCTATGCCCCTGCACTGCTCCCCCTGCCTGAAAGCCACAGGCTGTAGCCTGAAGGCTGGAAAAAGGAAGGTGGTAAATCTGCTTCCTACCCAAATATCTCAGACTATAAGATGACCCTCTTCTGGTGCTATTTTTAATTCTCTAGACCAGGGGTGGGGAACCTCAGGACTGGGGGCCAAACGTGGCTCACAGCAAGTTTTTATGTGGCCCCTTTCCAGTGCCTGGAACTGGCCCTTGGATCTACTTCTTACCTCCAGTCACTGACAAGTTGAGCTCAAGGGAAGGGAGCAGAGATGAGGTCATGCAAAAAAGGATAGGGGACAGTTCCATGGCACAGATGCATGATCTGGACCCTCCTTTCCTTGAGCGCATCCCTTAAGCAGCCCCACCCCAATGTCTATATGTACCTCGGAGCTTGTGCAAGCTTTCAAAGTGGCCCCCAAGAGGGAAAAGGTTCCCCGCCCCTGGTATAGACAGTAGCATCTCATTGCTCCCAACATTCTAAACATATGAGATACCATCATCACCATCTGTGCTGCAAAATGCCCTCATTTAAAAAAAATAAAATTTAAAAATGGTATGGTTACACACTACGAATGAGGAGAGGGGGGTTTGTTTCCTTAGCTGTCTCTCTGGGATCAAGTCATGTTTATGTGCTCAGTTCACTCCCTGTGCGAGGATAAAAGCCATTCTAATCTATGAACTGGGTGCACTGGAGAGGCGAGATTCCATGCCTTGCAGTCCACCTTGAGACAGTAACATGAGTATCTAACAGAAGAGAGAGACTGTAAATATTAAAAGGAAAATCTTTCAGTAAGATAAACAGATCCTAAACAGTTGTATAACAAAGAACCTGCTAATAAGCATGATATTATAGATCTCTGTTATATACTGGCATATCAAATAGTTGTAATTCAAATGTGCAGTATTTATATGTTGTCATTTGTCTTTTCAGTCCTCATACTTCAAGGCACTAGTTCTGTCAGTTCCCTCTGAAAGATCAAGTCTTATTTTATTTTGTTTCCATTCCTTCAAGAAAATACATACAATTTACTTTCATCTGCACATTTTTTAACGTGCCCAGTCCTATCTCTCTGTATATATTCGCTCTACTAGGCGGAAAGGAGACGGTTTAAGATTGTTTGGTTTAAACACTAAATGGCAAATGCCTACACTGTGAGCTTCAACAGATATAACTAAGGCACCAACTGAAATGCAGTATCCTTTGTCTAGATTAGTACTTTCATAACTGTGGAATTAATGTATGTTGATTTATAAGCAAACAAAAAAACAACCTTATTTTCAGGACTCTGTTTTACTTTTTCCTTTTAAATTAGGTTTTGGTATGATTTGGGAGGAGCATAGTCATGCAAATAAATCCATTTTCTTGTTGTTGCTTATACTGGAAAAACTTGTCTTTTGGCTTAGAACTCTGGAAATCAAGTAAATAAATTAAAATTTGCACCATTCAAAGTCTTTTATCAAATATTGTGTGGCTATTTGCACCCGGCTAACAATGAAGCAATATATATTTTCTTATATCGTATAATAAAAAAAGCAAAAATAGAAACACATGGGAGGAAAGACAATGGAATGCAATCAACAGTCTATGAGAATGTGCATCCTGTAATAAACCATCGAATTCTCTTGTTTTGTAACCACTGACAACAGTTGAACTTTATAATAATATTCAGAGGAGACAACTATGAGACAACTTCAGATGTATATGAAGCAGGAAAAAATGTAATTTAAGCAAGAACCTTTGGAAATTTTGTGAGTGGTGTGATAGTAAAGTACTTTGGTATGGAAACTCACCTTATTCCCTTCATTATCATGTTAATGATAATCAGTTAATGATACTGATTAATTGTGTTCAGGGCTGGAGCCAGGCATGCAAAGTCTGTGGGTAAACACAAACGTGACAGTAGCCCGCTGTAACCTGCTCTGGTTCATAGGCCACTGTCACATGTGTTGTTGGGCCAGCAGATGCTACCCCAGACTGCCCCTGGGTGTGTTAGTGGCTAGCCTGGGCTCTCACCTCAGCAAATGGCTGAGGTCACAGCCCAGGCTACCACCTGCCTGACTAGGCCAGAGCAGGCTACAGCAGGCTATCTTGTAAGTTTAGCCTGCTGTTCCCAGCCCGGTCCAGGGGGCCGCCATGATTGGCCACTACGGTGGTCTGTGATTGGCTGCCAAGGCTGGCCATCTGCTATGGCAGGGGCAGGGTGTTGAGAGTGGCGTGGGGGCAGGGCTGGCCACCAGCATGTCTGTTCAGCTGTTGCCCGGGAGGCAGGACAGTTCTCTCAGTTGCACTCATGTGTGTCCAGTAGCCTGAGCTGACCCTGGTGGCAGCGGCAGGTTCCTGAACCTGGGGTTGGGAATTGGGGTTGGGAATTGGTAACTGGCTAAAAGAGAGAGCTGGTGTGGTGTAGTAGTGGGGATATGTTGCTGTGTTTGAATCCTGTCCTAGCTATGAGCTCACTGGAGGCCTTGGGCAACCTCTCAGCCTTGGTTCCCTGTCTGTAAAATGGGAATATGTGTGTCTGTGTTCCACTTAGCCTTGTTCATCTTAGGCCACAACTGGGGGGATGGGTCCATGTGCACATCGTCCAGTGTGTGGAGGGGGATCAAACGGGCCAGGAATGGGTGTGTGGTGGGTGTGCACCTCTACCCATGCATGGTTTGGTCTGCCCCCAGATGAAGCATCACAGGTTTTTCCCCGAAGCTCCATGCATGGGCATGAATGGACAGTACATGGGTCATGGGAGCGTGTATCTCCCAACTCTCAACCCCCCATGCTGCCTTCAGATGGGCGTCTGGATGAGTAGACCTGCGTGGACATGTCTTGGCTAAAAATGGCCTTAGATTGTAAACCCACTGAGCAGGGACCTGTCTCTGAAAATCTGTGACTGTAAAGCACTGCGTATGCCTAGTAGCACTATAATAATAATAATTTTATTGAATCGGCTGAAGCCATATCGTCACAAATACCAACGTACACACATACAAAACAACCAATACAGAACACAATAAAAACACGACATTATCGAACAAGACAATAGCCGACTTACTCTAAAATATCAATTCCCAGAACCATGAAGAACGGGGCAAATATCCTCTTACGCCAGCCCCCTAGCTTTTAAACCGTGTATGGGTATATACGGTATAAACCACCCGAATGTCTACAGGCCCCCTGTATCAGTTGGTACTGGGACCAAGCTGATACACCTTTAAAGTAGCACTATAGAAATGATTCGTAGTAGTAAAAGATAAGAAGCAAAAGGCCAGAATAAATGGTCAGGTTTCACAACGGAAAGATGTAAACAGCGAAGAGCTACTGGGACCACTGCTTTTTAACATCGTCATTAATGATCTGAAAAAGGGGGTGAAGACAGCCAAATCTGCAGATGGTACAAAATGATTCAAGATAGTTAAGATCTAAGCACAGAGCTCAGATTCCAGGACACTAGTCATTATATGTCGCTTTACACCCTTTTACCACTACAAGAGAGGCTATTGGGGGAAGGGAATATTTCTATAGTACTAGTGCTCAAAGTGTTTTGCAATCTTATATATTTCACCCTCACAACAAGCCTGTGAGGTAGGTCATTATTATTATTATTATTCCCAATTTAGAGATGAGGAACCTAAACTAAGAGCGCATTCACACATACATTAAAATGCTGCTTTTCCTATATGCAGTCAGTTTCAAAATGCACTTAAATAAACCCATGCGCTATTCACATATGGGTTTATTTAAGCGCATTTTGAAACTGACTGCATTTAGGTACCAGCATTTTCACTACACAACGCCCCTTTCCCCGGTCCCGGAGAGGGAAGAGGAGCTGAGCCGAGAGCCCCGGAAGCGAGGTGCTGTGTAACTGACATGATACGGACTAGGCTAGTAGTATCGTGTCACTTACACAGCGTCTGAAGTCGAGAGCTGGGGAAGCGAAGCGCTGTGTAACTGACATGACACCGACATTCCAACAAGAGGATTTATGTGGGTCATTTCAAACGCGCGCTTGTAAAGGTAGCTTTTGGCTGCCCCTCAATACTTCGGAAAAACAAACGGAAGAATTGCTAAATAAGCACATGGAGACTTCCCCACATCATCCTAATATGCGGGGAAAAGAAAAAAACACTGATTTAATGTATGTGTGAATGTGCTCAGAGAGATAGTAAATTTCCCAAGGCCACCAAAATTTTGAGTGGCCGAAACTTGGCTAATAAGCTCCAACCCTCAGCTAATAAGGTCCACCACATCATGCACTTACACACACACACACACACATACACACACCTCCTAACATTCCAAGTGCATAAAGAGGGACAGCAGCTCCCCTGCTTATCATTAAATTTGGGTTCTTCTCGTTCCATCATCTCTTGATTTTCTTCCCAAGTGTTTCCCTGGGAAATAACCAGGAAAGAGGCACCTGAGGTTTGGATACCAGTCTTTGGCCACTTGCCCATGTTACCAGAGTCAGTGAGTCTCCCGGCTGGGAATCTCCCATCCTGGAAACTTACACCAAGCTCTGCACGTGGACGCAGGTCATCAGCTGCTTCCAGTGACTTTTTCCCCCTCCTAATATCAGGGCTTGATTTCAAGCCCTGACATTTGGAGGAAAAAAAGCCGCTCGACGTGGTTGATGATGCTTTCAGCCCCGCGCCCATGTGCGGAGCTCAGCGTAAGTTTCCCGGCCAGGAGATTCCCCTCCGGGAGAATCGCCATCCCCAGTAATGTGGGCAATTGGCCTTAATCTCGCCTGAAAGAGGAATTTGGTCAAATGCAACCTTCAGCAAATTTTTTTGTGGCCTCTTTCCAGTTCCTGGATCCAGTTCCTACCCCAAGCGCTGAACTCAGGGCAATGGAACAGAGATGAGGGCATGCACACAAAGACTAAGAAACACATCCATGACACAGAACCATGATCTGGATCCTCTTTTTCTTGAGCGTACCAGTTTAGCATCCCCACTCCCAATTCCTATGTACTAATCTTCAAAGTTGCCCCTGGGAGGGAAAAGGTTCCCCAACCTTAGTCTATATTTCTGTTCTGGCTTGTTAAAGTTAGGGACCTTTCAGGCAGGGACCTTGCTTGTTAATTGGCACATGCTACTTACTGCATATTTGTGGAACTGACGCCAGCCGATGCGGTGGATGTCTTGGGGTCTGTGAGAGCCACCTGTTGTGAACTGGATCCGTGCCTGTCTTGGTTAGTGAAAGCTTTCAGGGAGACATTGGGGACGGTGCTGGCGAGGGTGGTTAATGTGTCCTTGCAGCAGGGGAGGTTGTCGCCTAGCCTCAAGGAGGCTGTGGTGCGCCCCCTGCTGAAGAAACCATCATTGGATGTGGACACACTTGCCAGCTACTGACCTGTCTCTAACCTTCCCTTTTTAGGGAAGGTTATTGAGCGGGCGGTGGTGATCCAGCTCCAGGAGCATCTAGATGACATTGGTTTCCTGGACCCTTTTCAATCTGGGTTCCGCCCCGGCTATGGCACCGAGACAGCCTTGGTGGCCTTGGTCGACAATCTCTGCCAGGAGATGGATGCAGGATGTTCAACATTTCTCATCCTGCTAGATGTCTCAGCCGCTTTTGACACCTTGGACCATGGGCTGCTGTTGAGATGGCTGTGTGACCTGTGGAATCTGGACGGGACTGTTCTTGAATGGTTCCGTTCATTCCTCTCGGGGAGAATTGGGAGCTGAGACATCTTGCCCCTGCACTTTATCCTGCAGCGTTCTGCAGGGTTCTATTCTGTCTCCATTGTTTTTAATGTATATATGCAGCCCTTGAGGGAGGTCGTGAGAGGGATCGGGGTGTGATGTCACCAATATGCTGATGATACTCAGCTGTACCTCTCTTTTTCAACTGACCCAGACCCTGCTGTCTCGGTGCTATCCCAGTGTTTGGAGGCCGTGGCAGAATGGATGTGGCAGAGCAGACTGAAGCTCAATCCCGATAAGACGGAGGTGATGTTGGTGGGGAGAGCAAGGGAGGTGTCGGCCCCCCTGATTGGGGGGGTTTGTCCTCCTATAGCCCAGCAGGTTCGGAGTTTGGGGGTGGTATTGGACGCAGATCTCCGCCTGGAGCGACAGGTGGAGGTAGTGGTGAAGGCTGCCTTCCGCCAATTGTATCTGGTACGGAGGCTGCGTCCATATGTCTCCGACCCGGACCTGGCCTCCCTCGTCCATGTGTTCGTCACCTCGAGGCTGGACTACTGCAATGCGCTCTACATGGGGCTGCCCTTGTTCCTGGTTCGGAGGCTGCAGCTAGTGCATAATGCGGCGGCCCAGCTCCTTAATACCTGTTCTCTGGACTCTGTACTGGCTGCCGATAGCGAGCCAAGCCAGGTTCAAGGTTTTGGTATTGATCTATAAGGCCCTTCACTGTCTAGGCCCCTTGTACCTCAGGGACCGCCTTGCCCTCTGCACCCCAGAGTGGCTCCTTCAGTCCACCAGGGGTACCTTCCTGGAGGTCTCCCATGTTAGGTGGGGGACCACAATGGAGAGGGCATTCTCGGTGGCCAGGCCGCGCCTTTGGAATTCCCTCCCGGACGAAGCTTGCCTGGCCCCAAGCCTGTTAACATTCCGGTGAATTTGCAAAACCTGGCTGTTAGCCCAGGCCTTTGTGGAGGGGGGGAGTAGGGTTTTTTTTTATCCCCCGCCACCCTTATTTATTGTATTAATTAATTTATATGTTCCTTTGCCCTGTTTTAATTGTTGCAATTTTATGGATGTTTTAAAATGTTTTATACTTATACTTTTTTGAGAGAGAAAGAGAGTGTTAGCCGCCCCGAGCTGTTTCAGGAGGGGTGGGGTGATTAAATAAATAAATAAATAAATAAAAATAAATAAATAAATAAATAAATAAATAAATAAAATCCACTGCAGGACTCCAGCACACTGCCAGGCCAGCACAATTCTAATCTTTTACTGTTACAAAACTCCAGCAGCGAGTACAGTTTCAGTAGAGGAGTGGTTAATTTCCCTTACTTTCAAGGGGTTAAAACAGATGTGACACTAACCCGCTGTCCAGAGACTCACCTGCACATCTGTTTCCAGGCCGCCAGAGTGGGTCCGCTGCTGTGTCAGCCCAGGTAGGTGACTGGCCCAGAATGAGTCCTCTGGATTAATAATAATAATAATTATTATTATTATAATCATTTATATAGCACCAGTCGTGTGACCTCGTGCTGTACAGAACATAGAAATAGATGCGGTCCCTGCCTGTGGCTTACAATCTAAAAGACAAGGAAGGGGAGACAGGGAGAGAGGACAGTGGGAGAAACAGGGGAGAAGACAGACAAACATTCAAGTGGGTGCGAAGATTCAGGTGCATGCGCTTGGCTTGGGTACAATCAGGTTGCAGCAGTCTGCAGAGGTGGGCAGACAGTAGGTATATGGGAACGTCTAGCAGGGATTGGGAAAGGCAGGAATTTGAAGGAGTGGAGGGAGGGGGCAAGGCGGATGTGGGCAGGGAGGGCATTCCAGGCATGGGGAGTGGCAAGGGAGAAGAGGTGAAGGCGATTAGGTGAGCAGGAGAAACGAGGGAGAGTGAGAGAGGGGACAGAGGAAAACCGGAGAGCGCGTGCAGGAGTGTGTAGGGAGATTAGGTCCGAGAGGTAAGGGGGAGCTTGGTCGTGTAGCAATTTGAACGTGAAAACCAGGCGTTTAAACAGGATACATTCAGGAAGGGGGAGCCAGTGAAGAGAGAAGAGGAGAGGCTGCACATGGTCGAAGCGACGGGCAGAGTGAATGACCTTGGCAGTGGAGTTTGGGATTGCAATAAGGGGGGACAGGTGAGAGCAAGGGAGACCAGCAAGGAGGAGGTTGCAGTAATCGAGGCGGGAGATAACCATGGCACGAACAAGGGTTTTGGCCGAGGAGGTAGAGAGAAAGGGGCGGATCCGAGTAATGTTATGGAGGGCGAATCGGCAGGATTTGGCAACAGAGTCAATGTAAGGTTTAAAAGAGAGGTGCGTGTCAAAGATGAAGCCCAAGCTACGGGCTTGGAGAACAGGATGGATGGTGACTCCATCGATGCAGATGGGCAGGTTAGA
>QEPC01001707.1:997319-1016277 GCA_003113815.1 Sphenodon punctatus | reverse complement strand
AGGGTGGGCTTTTTGAGGATGGGGGAGACAGTGGCATGCTTGAAGGCAGAGGGGAAGGAGCCTGTGGAAAGGGAGAGATTGATGACATGTAGAAGTGGGGGGGCGACAGTGGGAGCAATAGAGGTCAGGAGGCAGAGGGGATCGGGTCAAGGGGGCAGGTGGAGGGGTTGGATGAGGAGAGCAGAGTGGAGATTTCCTTGAGTGAGGCAGGAGGGAAGGATGTGAGGAGAGAGGGGGGAGGGGGAGGGGGTGGTACGGAAGCAGGAGGAGGAGGTGGGTGGGAGGCAATGTCTCGATGGATCTTGTCAATCTTTGAGGTGAAGAAGGATGCAAGATCCTGAGCAGCAAGGGAAGAGGGTGGAGGAGGGCAGGGGTTTTTAGAAGGGAGTTGAAAGTAGAGAAGAGGCGGCGAGGGTCGCAAGAGAAAGATTCGATCCTAGAGGCATAATAGCGTTGTCTGGCTAGGGAGATAGCCAGATGCTCCCAGGTGCTCAGTTCAGGCCAAGGGCCACCCAGGTGGACCACAGCATGCTATGGTGTGCGAGTGTGTCTGTTTGAAGCTCCATCCCTGCTAGGGATTCAGAGCCACCATGGCCAGCCACCATGACTTCCCATGATTGGCCACCATGGCTGCCCATTATGGTGGGAGGGGGGTAGTGGGGGTGCGCAAGGGGCTGTGATGCCTGGCTGTACGTTTTTTCTGTTTCCCTGATGGGGGTGGGGTTGAGAGGTTCACCAGCCATCCCGATTAGGCACACATTTGTTGTGTGCCCAGACCATCTTTAAAGGTGGCGGACACCATCTTTCACACACACCCAGGAGGGGGATCAGCCATGATGGCCACACATTTATTTTCACCCAAGGTGTAGGGTGGGCCAGGGTTGCCTGGGAAAGAGCCCTGTCCAGCCTGAAAGCTTGCATGGTCTTACCAGCAGAAGTTGGTCCAATAAAAAGCCACCTGTTGCCTGGCCGGGGGAGCGAATTCTATCCCCACAGGGCCTCACCTTGCTGCTGCTGCTGCCGTTACTGTGGCTTCCACCGCTGCCATCGAGAAGGGACTTTGGCCCCCGACAGGACCCAAGCTGCCCGGCCCAGGTGACATCCGCCCCCTCCCCCTGTTGGAGGAGGGGAGTGGGGGCTGGCGCTCAGCTTGCCAACGAACTTCCGGTCCAGCAGGGCCAAAAGCCACCTGCTGCCCAGCCGCACCACAGGCAGCGTGCCAGGATCCGGGCTGGCAAGGGCAGTGATGTGTGTTTTTAATGTTTTTATAATTTGGAGTGGGACAGAGGCGTAAGGGGGGATGGAAATTTGTGTGAGGGGGGAGGGGCAAGGGAACTGGGTAGGGGGGCAAAGACAGACCCCCTCGGGGAGAGGGAGGTGTGCAGTCCTTGGGGAAGGGGGGATTGCCCCTCTGTGGCAGAGGGGGTAGGGGGTGTGAGGGTGGGGGGTATGGGGTGGTCTCCCCTGCTGCCAGGGTAGAGCAGCTGGAGGGGGGCCGGGCTGAAGCCATTGGGGTTGTGATGGGATGGGGGAGATATGGGTCTAAACAGGGTGGTATAAGATCAGTGAAGCGGGACAGGTGCCTGTTGCAGGTCCCGCTCACTCACCCCTTAGCGGATGGACAGGGGAATCGAGATCAGAGGACCCCCGACCCTTCGCTGCTGCTGTTGAACCCGAGATAGGTAGTCAACAAAGCAACAACTATCCAGGAACTGGTCCTGGACTGTGCCACCGATCTCATGGGCATTACGGAAACCTGACTGGACCTTGAGTCAAGGCCTGTCTTGGCTGACCTTGTGCCAGCTGGGTACAGCATCAATCACGGTCAGAGGGATGGTGGGGGGCAGTGTAGCTATGATTTTTAGAGAGCGGTTGTCAGTTAGGAGATATCCGGTGCAAACCATGGTAGGGATTGAGGCTCTTTACCTGGTGTTTGATTTGACAGGGGACAGTTTAGGAGTGCTGCTCGTATACCGTAAACCTACCTGTACAACAGCTTCTCTACATGCTCTGGCAGAGGCAGTGGCGGGAGTGGTGTTGCGGTCCCCAAAGGTATTAGTCTGGGGGGATCTCAACATTCACGATGACACCGATATCGGGGGGGGGGCAGAGCATGAGTTCATGGTCACCATGGCAACCATGGGCCTGTCCCAGATGGTCAGCGGCCCAACACACCAGGGGGGACATACTTTCAATCTGATGTTTTGCACCGGCCTTGAGGTGGGTGCTCCACTATTGGTGGACATATCAACGGTGCCCTTGTCATGGTCAGACCATTATCTCCTACGGACCTCTCTCACTGCATGTCTGCTCCTGGAAGGGTGTGGAGCCAATTAGAATGGTTCGCCCCTGGAGGCTAATGGAACCCGAACGGTTCTGGTTGGCCCACGGGGAGTTACCCTCTGACCTCGACAACCATCTCATCGATGACCTTGTCCGGCTCTGCTGACTGAGGCCATTGATCGGGCAGCTCCTAGACATCCGCTACCCAGGCGACAGCACCACAGGCCTCTCTGGTTTTCGTAGGAGCTGCGAGTGCTGAAGCGAGAAGGACGGCGGTTGGAGTGACGGTGGCGTCGTTATCGTACTGAAGCCGACAGATTGTGGCATAGAGCCAGTTTATAAGCATATGCCAAGGCTATGAGGGCAGCGGAAAAAGCTTTCTTCGCTGCTCGTATAGCATCTGCAAAATCGCACTCAGCGGAGCCATTCTGGGTGATGCAGGGGCTGGTCAGTCCGGTCTCCCTCCACCCTGGAGTGGAGTCATCTACAGCATGCTGTAATAGGTTTGTGAATTATTTTGTGGATAAAATCGCTCAGATTCACTATGATTTCGATGCTGCATTTATTACACTAGGAGAACCAGAGGTTATGGAAGTCACGCCTTGTCCGGTTTTATGGGATCAGTTTCAGTCGGTGACACCCGCTGATGCAGTCGAGACCCTTGGGGCTGTTAGGGCCAGGAGACAATGGGGTCATTGCTGGTGGGGGTGGTCAATGACTCCCTTCGGGAGGGCAGAGTGCCGGGCTGTCTCAATGAGGCAGTGGTGCGGCCTCTGCTCAAGAAACTATCACTTGAACTAATTTAATTTTACACAAAAAATGTTTGTGTGACAAGAGACCTTTAGGTAGACTTAGCCTCCCACAGCATCAATTCACATTTCTGAGGCTTTGTGTTAAGAAAACCTCATTAGACAATATAAATTAAAAACAAAATGCAAGTGGAGATTCTTCTATGAGGGTCTAAACACCAACTGTTTAACAAAAAACCATGGAACTCTTTCCCCAGTTCTAAAAAGAAAGAAATGTAAAGACACAAATACTTATTGCTGATACTAATGGAACATAGTTTTCCAAGAATTTTGCAATAAGTGTTGGTTGTTTTGCTGTGTCTGCTACAAGATGCATAACAATGTGCCAATAAAACCCTGGAGTTTGAACCACTTATATTCTGTAGACCAAGAGAGGTACCGAAGTCACTTCTAGCTTAATCATTAAATTAACTCCATTTTATTGGCATGATATTACACTTGGAGGTCAAATGCTCAAGGACAGTTGTGTTAATGAATGGCAGAGTTCAGGTGGCCTGGTTTTATTTCAACAGTATGACAGTGCAAATTCTAAGCATCCATTTATTAGGTTAGTCTATATATAGATCAGGCCTCTATATAGATCTATGGTATGACTGCACCTGCAGTATTGTGTGCAGTTCTGGTTGCCCCATCTCAAAAAAGACATCGTAGAACTAGAAAAGGTACAGAGAAGGGCAACAAAAATTACCCAGGATATGGAACAGCTCCTGTATGAAGACAGGCTTGACAGATTAGGGCTCTTCAGCTTGGAGAAGAGATGATTGAGAGGGGATATGATAGAAGTTTATAAACTCATGAGTGGTGTAGAACACATAAATAGGGAGCAGTTATTTACCCTCTCTAACAGTACTAGAATAAGGGGACACACCATGAAATTAACTGGCAGCAGATTTAAAACAAATAAGAGAAAGTATTTTTTTACTCAACGCACAATTAAGTTGTGAAATTTACTGCCAGAGGAAGTGTCAAGTTTTAAAAAGGGGCTGGATACGTTCTTGGAGGATAGATCTATTCAATGGCTATTAGCCAAGTAGCTTTTGGAGACATAACCTCTTACTGCTGGTGGCTGGAAGAACATGGAATGGATTACCCATTGTGACCTGTTGGGTACTTCTCCCAAGAGAAAGAGATTGGCCACTCTCAGAGACCGGATGCTCGGCTTGATGCACCATTGGTCTGACCCAGTATGGCACTACTTATGTTCTACTCTATCACAGCTCTGCGGCAGGTCCCCTCAGAATACAGGAGAAGAATACACTACAAGCTGAAAAGAGGCATCTGCCACATCTCACCCCACTATTCCTCACTTTCATAAATGTCCTCAATAGAATAAAGTAGCCTCTGAGCCCAGAAAGCCAACTGCCTTCCCTCTTGGCTCCTATTAAAGCTCCTAATCAATCCCATCTCTTAAGAGTTTCAAGACCCTGTGAGGCAAAGCTTCTCTTCTGAGATGGAGTTCACACCACCCATAGAGCACACAAATAGCAAACAGCATATATCATAGAAGAAACCATGTGGGAGACACGTGAGAGAGGGGAAGGAAGTGGGAAGAAGTTTTGTAATAGGGGTGTGCATTTTGTTTATGTTTTCTGTTTAACTAAAATGAAATTTTGTAATTTTGTTTGAGGTAAATAGAAAACATAAACAGAATTTTAAAAACAACAAAATTTTGTTTAAATTTCATTTTTGTTTTCCCTGAAAGTGCCTGCAGTGAGGCTGTGTCAGGCAAAACAAACAGTGTATCCATTCAAGTCAGGGGGGTTGGGAAGGGAGGGAATAGAGAGAGCATGATTGGCATCTCTGGGTATTTTCACATGTTACGAGATCATGCTCAACCACAGTCAATTCCCTGTGGTGGGGAATGCCCTCGTAACGTCTGTTGGGGAAGCAGAAGTTCCCCCCCCAGATGTTAACCATGCTCAATCTCCGCCGGGAATCTCATTCACCATGCGATCGGCTGGACCGGCGGGGCTGGCGCCGATTGCGTGGTGAATGAGATTCCTGACAGGGATGAAGGGGCCCGTCATGTCTGGATGGCGATCACGGCCCGGAATTCCCACTGGGATTCCGGGCCGTGGTCATTTTGGGTGGTCACTGCGGCCGCATTGGCCGCAGCGCCCACCCGATTCCCCAGAGGGCGGGCAGTGGGGAAGCGTGGGGGGGTGGGGGAGTGTGGCCGCATGTTGCGCCATGCGTCCCCTCCCCCTCCCCGATTCCCCACCGGGATCCCCCAGCACGTCTGTTGGCCGTGCCGGAGTGATCCTGGCGGGGAATCATTTGGGTGATTCCAGGACGGGGCGAATGCCACCCCGTCTCATCTGAAATCACCCTCTGCTGACCCATTGGGATTAATTATTAAGACATCATGCAGCACAAACACAGAGAATTCCTGTGATAGGGTGTCGTGAGACTGTGTAAGGCAAAAAAACCAGTGTATCAATTCAAGCTGGAAGGGAGGGGGAAGGGAGGGAATGGGGAGACCATGACTGGCATCTCTGCTGTCTTACCAACAGGACTACTGGTTAATTATTTTGAAGGCTCAAATTATGATTAGAATGTTTAGGATCTTATTATTGAATTATTAATGGATTCCCCTGTTGGACAACAACTAATTTAATTCAGAGACACTGAATGAGTCAGATTTAGTTGAATATTCAGATGTTTTATTCAAGGTGAGCATCAAATATAGTTCCCAAGAATATTCAACAATTGCATATGCAAATATAAAGATTACAGAGATACACGCCAGAAGAACATGCAGTCTCACTAGCAATGATCTTTCATACAACTGTTGGAAATAATTGTGTATATTATCTAGTACTGCTCTACAACTAAGCTTGGCTTTCTCTGCATTTCTAATTAAGCTAAGATATATTTATCCTCCATTCAGAAAGACCAGTGCCTGAACTGGATATGGGAATTAGACTAGGTTGATCTGGTCTGGACAAGATGGAAGTAAGTAAAGTAAAGAGAGATAAGGAAAAGAAGTGTAGAAGAAGTTTAAAAAGTGGTCTCTGCCATTCAGCCTATGACTTTTAAAACCTTCCATTCGCCTCCCATATCCACCCAGGATGTTACCTGTTCCAATAATAAAACCTTAATTCTAACCAATTAAAAGCTATACTCCATTAACGTAAGTATAAATGTAAATGGAAAATTACTCTAATATTACAAAAATTGCGGTGTACTGGTTTTTAACACCACCACCACCATTTTTGGATATCAATTTCTATTATCTCCAACTCATCCATCCTGTGACTTTTAGAGTAGATGCCAGATAGGCCAAGTTCCCTAAACTCCTTTAACGGCTAGCCACCCTATGTTCCAATTCAATCTTAAGCAATCCTGCTCTGTCACCAGCACTTAAAACTCTAAACTCTAACACACTTTAAAATCCTTTTTAATTAAACTACTAACTCCTATGTTAAGCATACTGTTTCTTATCAAACCACTATGCACTATATAAATGAATGCATGATATATGAATAATATGTGTGTAAGTATATGTGTAAATATGTGAATAACTATTCAGGCCTCAAGCCTGAACCTATCAAATCAAGGACCCGGGCAACAACTGGCCAATTGGGCTCGTTAAGACATCACACAGCACTTGACACACACAGAGAATTCCTATCATAGGGCTTCGTTTGGTGATGCCAGAACTAGGAGTAGCCAACCAGGGGCACTGGGGGGAGGGCACCGTGAAAGCCATAATGGCTGCAGGTTCTTCAGAGCATTTTGCAGAACTATTCCTCCTTCATTTCCAAATCATTTAAATCTCCTGTCTCTGTATAATACTACTAAATCGCTTTTTACTGACCCCTCCCCCCCCCCCCCCTTCCCTTAGAAAAGTTACTGGACACAGATTTCCCTGTTTCTGCTGCTCTGCTTTCCTCCCTTCCAGCGCTCCTCTGCTGCCCCCCTGTGGGCATTAGATCACACTGCAGTCCCACATTCCCTAACGTGCCCATTGAAATGAATAGAAAATGGAATTTTAAACCTAAAAAAAAAATAACAAAAAATAAAACAGAATATTTTAAATTTATATTTATTATTTATTATTAAAATTTCCTATCTAAAATCATAAAATATACACAACTTAAAACAATAGTAAAAACCAAAAATAGTTATTTATTTATTTATTATTTAAAAAATCAAACATAAACGAAATGAAGATGAAATGTTCCCTCCTGCACATCCCTATTCTGTATACCAAATGGAAATGAGAGAAAAATATAGAGAAAATAAATAACAAGACAAGCAAGGAAAACAAAAGAGACAGGGAAAGTGAGAGGAAGAAAATGCAAAAGTAATATTGCCATGTAGTGGTGCACAAAAAAACTAAGAGGTGTACTCATTCCAAAGGGAGACATCGATAAAAATAAGTGGGATCCTACTTAGATGTTGGAGAGGATGGTAAAATAACTACCCAACCCAGAAAACCTATATGTACTTAACTCTGCCCCTACAGTCTTTCTGCACATTGGACTCCCTCAAAAGCCAGACTTCTGCAAGAAGTATCACAGCTAGATGTCACCATAAAACCTTACTAATTTGACCAGGTCCAGGAGCACTAGTAGTTACAAATACCTTAAACCCTGTATAACTTGGTACCTCCCCTATGGATTTAGATAAATTCCCTGACTAAAGCTGCAGGCCTTTTCCAAATGGAATAATCATCAGATTAAAGTATCTATGGGATCTTCCTCCAGCTGCAGACAGTTCTTTATGGGAGGAAAATCCTTCAGGCACCCTCATCCAGACATTGAGGGTAATTTCAGACGTAATGGGCCCAGAGGCCTGCCACGCTGAACCATGAACCGGGATCTGTTTCGTATCCCGGTCAGGAATCAGTCCAGCCGTCCTTTAGACATGCCAGACTGATTCCTATCGGAGATCGGGGAGGGGCGGGTCTGCATGGCGCGACGTGCGGCCGCACAGCCCCCCCCCGGCCGCCCGCCGGGTGATGGGCGGGCACAGCAGCCAATCCAGCCGCTGCACCCGATCCTGTCCCATGGTTGGGACCATGATCTGGAATGGGCCAACGTAACAGACATAACGTTTGGCCCATCCCAGATCGTGGCCAATCTAACCACGATTCTGGACCTCCGGGCAGCCAGAGGTCCAGAACTGTGGTCATTTCGATCCCCGCTAGTGATTCACTGTGGTGAACATCTGGCGGGGAGTGAACAGACGTTACAGGGCTCACGGCCACCACAGGGGATTCACTGTGGTTGACCGTGGTATCATTACGTATGAAATTACCCTGACTCCTAGGGATGGGCGAACGCGGTTCGGTAGTTCGGTGTTCGGCCCGAACTCGGCCTGTTCGGACAACCGAACATGAACACGAACACACCGAACACCGAAATGGCGAACACACCGAACGGAACCGAACACCGAACTACGAAATTGCCGAACAGTTCGTTCAATTCGAATCGCGTTCGGTTGTGTTCGGGTGGCTAAAACATGGTCTTCTGTCAGGTCACTGGAAGGCCAAATGTAGCAGGGAGGGGGAAGTCATTTGACTCAGCTAGGAGCAGACTTCCAGGCACCAGGGGTGGAGGGTGGAGAGTGGCTTGGAGTAGCAGCCAGCCTGATGAATCACCATCTCTTTTCGCCTCAGACCACTGGCTTGGCAGTCTATGATTGGCCACGGGCTAGGCTGCACGGAGCCAATGGGGCTGATTTGAGGCGGGCGCAGCAAGAAACAAAACTGTCTGCCTCCCCCCTTCCCAATACCTTCTGAGCTAGTCACTGTTTCTGAGCAGCAGGCGTTTCAGAAGGCTCCCTCACCCAGCATTTTCCAGCTCCCCAATCCATTGCCATCCTCCTCCTATTTCACCCATCCAACCCATCTACCCCCATATTCTCATTTATTTACATTAGCTTTGATAGATTTAGTTGTTATTTTTTGTTTTTATCCCTCCCTGTGTTCAATCTTCAATCTTCCTCCTTCCCTCCCCCCTCCATTGAATATTCCCTCCCCATTCCCTTCCCCTGTTTTTTTGATTCATTAGAGTAGTAGTATATAATTTTAATTTATAGATTGATTTAGGTTTCATTTCAGTTTTGTACCCCTCCTTGTCTTGTTTGTGATTGCCCCCCAACCCCCATCCCATATATTCATAGGTAGATAGATAGGATTAGGTCGATACATTTTTGTTTGAGTAGTTTAGTTTAAGGTTTACTGATAGAGTTTACTGTTTTCTGTGATTCAGCTTTAGGGTTTGTTGGAGTTATTCATATTCATAGCATTTAGAATACATTTATTAGTTAGGTAGTTAGTTAGTTATTAGTGTAGATAAATATTTGATTAAAAAATTCAATAAAATTTTTTTAAAAAATTATATATTAAAAAACATTGTTTTTTTCGGGAGAAATGGAGAAGGGAAGGAGAGGCCGAATGGCCGAACGGCTGAACGCGAACGCGCGAACCACCCGAACACCGAACGACCGAACACGAACGCACAACCCGATGGCAAACGAACCGAACGGCCGAACACGAACGTACGACCTGCCCGAACAACCGAACACGAACGGCCGAACACGAACGGCCAAACCGAACGGGCGAACACGAACGCGAGGTACGACCGAACGACCGAACACGAACACACGAACTGAACGCGGCCGAACCGAACGGCCGAACACGAACACACGAACCGATCACGGCCGAACCGAACGGCCAAACATGAACCGCGATCTGTTCGCCCATGCCTACTGACTCCCCACCCTTGACAACAGTGGGCATTTTTATACACACCTTAAAGTGATGGTCTTTCATTCTTCTGGGTTTACAAGTCCACAAGTAAATTCCTGGATGCATTCTTCACACACACACTACCCTGAGGCAGCCTAAAGTAGTCGCAGCTGTAGACGTGAGGGCTTGCCATGGTAACCAAGTGACCACAGCTGCCTGGAGCAAAGCAGTTTACCAGGAGAATGTTTTACACACAGAAGTTCTGGGAGACACCCAGATGGCACAGGATCCAGATTTGTAAAACCACAGAGATCAAGGACTTCTTAAATCTGTGAGAATATGCAGAAGTTCAAAGAGCCAGATGTTTAAGATCTGGGTGAGTGATTTAGACGCACAGAAAGTTCAGGATTTAACAGCAAACATACAGGAGAAATGTGTCTGTACAAACACCCTGTGTAGCTTATTTGCTCTACAAGTAAAAGGAGCAAACCTGCTGGTCAAGATTCAGGGTATGCAAGCTACATTCTCCAGATAAAGAGATATTTCAGTCACCACCAATTTATCCTCTTTGTTAAGCTACATGTCATTGGTGCTACCTTCCCCCTGCCGGAGGAGTCCTCACACTGACCAAAGCTACCCTCAAGACCCTCACAATAGGATGCACCTTGAGGGCAATGCCTGATATTATTTTTCTCCCTCCCTTGAAATGAGCGTACTGCCTCTCCATCCTCCTAGCCCTCCTGGAACATCCTCCTCAGAGATCTGAACTCTTAGCTCCTCTGGATGATCTTTGTCTTGCACTTTCCCCCATCCACACATGACTCCCCCTCTTTCAGGCAGGTACCTTGCTTGTTACCTGGCACATGCTACTTGCTGCATATTTGTGGAGCTATAAATACAATGCAGGACTCCAGCACACTGCTAGGCCAGCCCAACTCTAATCTTTACTGTTACAAAACTCCAGCAGGGAGTAGGGTTTCAGTAGAGGAGTGGTTAAGTTCCCTTACACCACCCGACGTGTAGGGTGGGACTGGAGAACGGATGGGTTTTGTTAAGAGGTTCCAAGTTATATTTTTACAACAACTGCAGCCAACAAGAGTAATCTCTAACCTGTCTATCCAGCGAGGCAGACTAGCAGCAAGGAGAGATCTCCTTGGCCTACTAAATTTCTGGAGCAAAAAACTGGAGGCAGCAAGCTGTGGAAGAGTGTCAGCATGAGCACTGCAGGCAAAGTAAGTAGATCATTTATTGACAATGTATCTTCACCTCAGGTGAGGCAGAAATAGGTTCTGAATTAGTTACTATTTACTTTTATATAAATCTCTGACTCTTACACTGAAATCCTAGCTCCGTAAAGGTCAACAACAAAACTCCAGAAAAGTCAGGAGTTCAGCCTTAGTTTTTCTGAAAATGCAAAGGCATCATAAATAATGGTGGGAAAAAATTATGATAGAGATGTTTACTGCACAGCCCAAGGAAACAAGCACTATGCTGGGGGTGGATATATGCCTAGCCTTCTTTTCTTCCTTGCTTTAAAAGAAGAGATTCAGGACATTAATACATTGCACTGCGTTTTGAAATTAAATGTGTACAAGCCAGGACATTCAGAGTTAAAACGCACACAGCACCACAACCATATTGAGGAGGACACACCTAAAGACAACAAATTACCAGCATAGAATGGTGATAAATGTTGGGGGAAATGTATAGCTTCCCTGGGGAACTAAAGCATCATCAGCTGTATTTAAATAATCTCTTCACTATTATGATAAGCATTTATATAGCGCTAGAAAGGCTTTTAATTAAAAAATCTATGATGTCTACCACAAACCTTTGCTTTTTTTTAGGGAGGAGGGTTAGTGGGGGATGGAGGAGGCCTTTTATTTTTTCAATTACTTGAAAATCTTCATAAATACTTCATAAAACTTAGAAAAACTAATAGATGTCACACTAGGGACCTACCATAGATGATGCCCTGTGGGCAGGAAGGGAGGGATAAAAATATTTTATAAAATAAATAAAAAATACAGTAAGAACAGAGGGAAGTTAGCAAAGCTGTGACTATGGGTGATAAGCAGAGAATAGGATATTGGCGCTACATGGCAGCTCATTCATATGTTTGCTTCTCCACCAAAATCATTTTGAACACGGTCCCTAGCTGCCTTCCATACATTCCATTACTCTGCCTTGCTTCCCCCACCTCTCTCCCTCTTGTCCATATCATTTCCCAGTTCCCTCCATCTTTGCCAGTTCTACACCCTGCTGCTGTCGCCATTTCCGTTATATTCCCCGGTGCCTCTCTGCTTCAGCTCCCAGGATCGCTTCCCCCAGGCCCTGCCTCACTTTCTCTGTAGTCTGTGCAAATCCTTTCCACCCACCTCTACCACAGTTGTCTTCCAAGGCCACATAGGGTGGCTTTAGATGGATGTGGGGCTGCCTGCCTGTACAGCTGCTCTGGGGGGTGCACCCCCATGTCTCCCCACTCCCAACTCCCCTTCTGATGGACCCTGCAGTTTCCCCCGGGGCATGGTCCACCTGTACGGTGCCCCCCACCCCCACCCCATAGAGTTGCAGGCCATCACCCAACACTCTAGGCTGGCACCCACAACTCCATGCTGTTCCCTAGGAAAACGGCCGGCTGGAAGCAGAGCTGCAGTTTGGGTCCACACATCAGATGGACAGCTGCTCTGCTTTGGGCTGGTCCCCGGGTTTAGCCAGCCTGCTCTGCCGGAATGTTCTGGAACGCCACCAGCAGGGTGTTCCCAGAGCAGGCACAGCCTTTAGACAGACAGGGTACAGCGCAGGGCACTGACACCCACTGAGGCCACGTTCACACAACACCCACATCTTGGGAGAACCTGGCAAAACTCGGCCCATGCTGCCTTGCCCCAGGGCTGCAGCATGTTAGGTCAAACATTTTCACCTGCCATGATCAAATCCATGTTTTCAGAACTGTGTTGCATGGGTTTGATCACAGTGGAAATCCTTCAAACAGACCTGACACCAGAGTTTAATTTGTTTGGTTTTTTGTTTGTTTGTTTAAAAGGTGAAAAACTTCCTAACTGCAAGAACTCTTGGGCGATGGAATAAGCTGCTCAGGGAGGTTGTGCAATCTCCTTCCTTGGAGGTTTTCAAAACCCAGCTGGGCAAGCATCTCTCTGTGACGCTGTAGACAGAGACATCCTGGCCTGGAGCAGTGGGTTGGGCTAGATGACCTTCGGTCCCTTCCAGCACTACAGCTCTACGAATCTATGGGTGTTAACAAATGAGATGTTAACCCGCTGCAGTCTGGGTTCAGTCTGCGTATCCTGCATAGCGTGTCCAGCCTAAAAAAGGGCAGCCGCCTGTGTCTTTCATCTGCTTGCAGGCAGCCCCCACTGGCAGCACCAACAAGAGCGGAGAGAGGAGCAGGAAGTGATCACTCTTTGGACACTCTAGGATTTTCATCCCCAACTCTATGGTTCTGGCAGATCTGTACACGCAAAGGTGCTGCACACATCCTAAAAGACGGTTCGGAGACACATAGGCACACGTTAGCCCACATTTGCCCGCACGGCAGGCTCCGCATTCTCCGAGACCCCACCATGAGTGGGGGCTCCATGTCCAGTGGGTGGTGGCCATGTGACCAGTGGAGTGGAAACCTGAGATGGTCAGGTAGACACCCACCTGGTGTGGGTTATTGTCTCGTCTGTTAACACCCTCTGACTCAAGCATTCCATGGAACCTCCAGCCCTTGATCTCAGAAGCATAGGGGGGTATCCGAAGGGGCTGGTGGAGTTGCCTGACAGACCCCGTGATTCCAGAAAACCCTGTTTCTAATCCCTACATTGCCAGACCTTGCTCAAGGTTGGACTAAGTTTGATTGAGGGCTACAGACTGATACTGCCGCTAATCAGCCACAACCCTGTCAGGGGAGAGGTTGGGGCTGAGGCTTGTGCTTCTGCATCCAGCTGTGGGTCTTGCACAGTAGCAACAGTGGGCATTTTTACACACACCTTAAAGTGCTGTTCTTTCAATCTTCTGGGTTTACAAGTCCACAAGTAAGTTCCAGATGCATTCTTCACACACACACTGCCCTGAGGCAGCCTAAAGTAGTCACAGCTGTAGACATGAGAGGCTGCCATGGAAACCAAGTGACCACAGCTGCCTGGAGCAAAGCAGTTTACCAGGAGAACTTTTTACACACAAAGGTTCTGGGAGAAGTTCTATGCAGAAGTTCAAAGAGCCAGATGTTTAAGATCTGGGCAACTGATTTAGACACACAGAAAGTTCAGGATGTAAGAGGAAACATGCAGGAGAAGTGTGTGTGTAAAAACACCCATTGACGGGGTCTGGGAGAGCTGCCAGCATGGACAAGCCCTGGCAGAAATTAATCCTTGACACCCACAGAGGAAGGCAGCCCAGGCGGGCTATGCTTTGTGTGTCCCTCCCCACACCCCCATGCTTCCGGGGGTATTGTAGGAATGAGCGCAAAGTTTGTGTCTCATCACTTTGTTGTCTCAAGCTCTTTTATGATGGGATCTGTACAAAATGACAAACTGTGACAAGAAGGCTGCTTTCACACCTGTGCGAACGAGCCCTTAGAAGGTTGGGAGAGGAGAATACGCATGCAAATCTTTGATCAGGTGCAAGTGCCCCAAGGGGGTGATTGAAGCTTTTGTGTGTGTTTACACACTCTGCCAATTGCTCTTGTAAATGTGCACAAAAGCTTCAACCACCTGCCTTGAGGCATTTACCCCTGATCAAAGACGCGCCTGATTTGCCTGCACGTCCTCTCTCCCAACCATTTAAGGACCCATTCATGCAGGTGTGAAAGTGGTCGAAGAGAGAGCCTCAAAAATGGGGGGAAGGGGAGGGGACTTGACACCGTATGGTAAATCTCTTTTGGCACATTCACACAAGTCTCTTCTACATTTTTAAGTTCCTGCAGGAAATAACGTTTCACACACGGCTTTCCCCACTATAACATTCACCCCAGGTATTGCCACTGCTGCTGCTAGCAACCCCGTAATGCTGCATGGCTGGGTTTTGCCTGGTGCATTGTGGGACACTGGCTACACAGGAAGCTGACTAAAGCAGGAAGTGTCTCTTCCCACATTATGAGAAGGAAGGAATCGCCACCATCATTAAACCTTCGTTTGAGCCCTAAAACTTGCACGTTATTTGAGAATCAGAAGTGAGTAGGGCTGAACGAAAAGCCCTCTTTGTTTTTACGAGATATCTTGCGGGATTTCGTGCTGGGGACCAAAACCTCGCTGAGATCTCAGCCCCAGTACAACAAAATCTCTCATTTTTAAAAAAACCTGCACATGTGCAAAATGGCCACTTGACTGTTCTGTATATGTGTAGCCCTTTTCCAAAATGGCACCGGCAGCGTCGCTGTCATTTTGGAAAAGGGCAGCTGGTCTACACATACACAAAATGGCCACTGTACAAGCACAGAATGGCTGCCCCTTTCCAAAATGGCAGCAATGCTGTCAGTGCCATGCCATTTTGCACATGCACTGTTGTTTAGTGGTTTTTTCTTTATTACTCATGTTTCTTGGTGAGAATGCAGCTGAGACAGTGCTGGTTGTCGACTCGTTCTTGGTTGCCAGAAAGAGCCGAGAACCATGATTCTCGCTGAGAAACACAAGAATCACAAGGGCAAGTTTCAGCCCTAGAAGTGAGGCATCCTGCAAACTAAACAATTCACACAGTTTTTTAAAAAATATGAGGGAAAGACGTTCTCATGAGAATGTACCCTTAAGGGCGAGATCTTGGTCCCATTGAGCTAAAGAACTTCAGCTCTTGTTTTTGCACACGGACTACAATGGAGCCATGATTTCATCCTCAGTCAAGTCCTGAGTTGTCCAGTGATGTTTACTCATTATTAATTCATGTCAATATTGATAAAGCTCTTCATTTCATTTGTATTCACCAAAGGAGTAGAGTTGATGGAAGGATTCCGTATCGTCTCAGATTGTTTTTCACCCAAGAAATTCCTCATGCACAAGGGGGAGAAACAAGCTGCAGCTATCTCCGCTGCCTCCATGCAAGGGTCTTGCCCAGCCCTCAGAGCCAGGAGAGAACTGAACCTTATGTGCAGGATGCTAGTTGCTGCTGTTCCTTCTGCTGCCAGCATGCTAATTCCAGAGGCAGCAGCGACAGAAACTAACTTTTGTGTGGTGGAAAAGTAACAGGAAGGGGGAGGAGGCAGGAGAAAAACAAACCAAATCCCTCCCGTAGAGGAGTCTGGGAGAGAGAGAAGAGAAAGTGAACAAAGAAGGATCCAGGAATGTAAAAGTGAGAGAAGGCCCCATGTAGAACAGGTGAAACTGTCATAACAAGGCATATGGGAGTTACAATAATTGCCTTACAGCAGTGGATTGAAGAGTCTTTTGTCTGTTGACTATCTGGGAACCAATAAACAGATTTGCCAACTGCAAACATTCAATATTCATGAGTCATCCTCCTTGACTAGGAGACTCTTCTTTAAAAAAACAAAACAAAAAACAAACTGAAACATTCTGGGCAATCATTTTTAATCTTCTGAGTTTTGAGCCTTTCGGTCACAGTGCGGTCACCTTTCCATGCTTTAGTCTGCTGCCGATTGGTTTGGAATTGTGTTGCTGGTGTTTTTTTAAAAAAAGAATAAAAGATGAGGTGTTCTGCTAGTCACATGAGTCAGCGCTGCGTACGATTAGTAACGCTATCGGAAATGATAAGTAGGAGCGGTGCTCCAAGAAGTTTGAGAAAACAGCTTTAAAAAAAGTGCTAGTTACTATGATACCCATGAGGCTTTGCTACACTGATGCTGCTTGGAGGTTACTTCTAGGGTGTGACTTCCAGCTACTTAGTGCAGCATTAGCCCTTGCTACACACACACACACACACACACACACACTGCCCTGAGGCAGTTCCTGGATGCACAAGGTCCCAATGAAGTGAATGGGCTTCACACTAGTGCCAAGGGCAAGTGCAGTGTGCTACACAGCTACAGGTTTGATTGGAGCTGTTAGTTATTTTTGCACATATCTATGGGACATTTTCCTTTCCTTCCTTCTGATAAAAGGAGCCTATTTTGATATAACTTAAGTCAATAACAATTCCACTGAGAACATATGGAAGGAAAGCTCTATTTTTGCAAAGTAAGTGTCATCCTGCAATCTCCCACCAAAAGAACTGGAGGGTGAATTGCAACTAATTTTTCACATCCAGTTCCCATGTTGACAAGCACCATAATCAGGCATGAATCTGGTCCCTGGTTTCCAGGACAAGGGGTCAGTATGACATCCACCACCTGGCCACCAGTGTCGGAACTGTATGGGGGACTGCCTCTTTTAATGGGATCAGTCTTTGCAGGTTGAGCTAAAGAGCCAAAGCTCTCTAGCTGGTCCGAGCTGGATTAAAGCATGGACTTTCAAGGACCCTTGGTCATGCCTTTTCTGCCTGCAGCAATGCAAGCTCTGGACTCTCTCACGCTGCAGTTGGAGCTAGAGCTCTTAGTGCCAAGGAAATGAGAGACAAAAGCAGGAGCAGTCTTGTAGGGTGTTTGGTAGCTAGATGATTTTTTCCACCAAAGAGCTGATGGACAAGAATAGCAGCATACACCCCTCCTGGATGCAACTCCAGCTCCAACCCCATTGGCAGACCCCCAGCAACCCTAGTCTACCCCTGTAGTAACAGATTATCTTATGCTCTGTGGTTCAAACACAGAAGAAACGCATCCCAAATATCCAAGGGCCACAGGAGGGATGGTGGGTTAGAGCAACGCTGGCATCCTTCTCACGCTCAATCCAATCGGCTACAGCATCGGGCCCATTTGTGGTCCTATGCTGTGGCTGTGAGGGCGGCAAAGAATTCCTCATTGAGGTGGTCCGCCCCCCGCTGGCTCCCCAGGTCCGGAGCTTGGAAGTCCTGTTGGATCCCAGCCTTCGGCTGGATTGCCAGGTAGAGGCGGTGGCGAAGGGAGCCTTTCGCCAGCTACATCTTGTGCGGAGACTCCGGCCATATGTTTCAGACTCCGACCTTCCCACCCTCATCCATGCGTTCATTGTCTCGAAGGTGGATTACTGTAACGCGGTCTATGTGTGGCCACCCCTGGTGACGGTTCAGAAGCTGCAACTGGTGCAGAATGCGGCGGCCCGTCTTCTGACAGGGACGGGCCATAGGGAACACATAAAACCAGTGGTCCAAGCTCTGCACTGGTTGCCTATAGCATTCCAAGCACGATTCAAGGTGCTGGTTTTAACCTTTAAAGCCCTATATGGCTTGGGCCCCTCCTATCTGAGAGACCGCCTCACTCCTTGGGTCCTGGGGCGATCTTTGCGGTCCACTGGGGTTGCCTTCTTGGAAGTCTCCCGGGTTAGCCGGGGGCCACAATGGAGAGGGCAGGGGCGATGGGCCACCTAGGGTGAGAGGGGCAATGCCCCTCCTGGCCCCAGGACTCCCCCGACCGACCCCAACAGCACTGCTTTAAAAAAAAAAAAGTGGCCACGCGTGCCACAGTGAATGTTCAGAGCCATCTTGAAGAACCTGGTTTAGAGCAGCAACTTAGAAGGTTGCTGCTCTAAACCAGGTTCTTTGAGATGGCTCCGAACATTCTCACCGGTTGTGTGTGCGCGCGTGCACACACACACAACCGGTGACTCACACCACCACCACCACCCGGAAAGGCTTCCTAAGGAAGCCTTTCAGGGACAAAAGGTAGGCGGTTTTTCCCTATATGCAGAATGGGCAGCTAGAAGCGCCGTCCATTCCGCATAAAGGGACCCGCAATAGTGCCGCAGGGGGCACTATTCCATTGCAGGGGCCGGGCAAGGGGAAAGTCCATAGCAGGGCGCTGCATACAGGTGCCCTAGTATGAACTGCCCAGTGTCCCGTGGCTGTGCGGGGGGGGGCTGGGGGCTGGGAGCTCCTGCCACGTGCACAGCTCCCAGCCCTCCCTCCCTCCCTGAAACCCTTCCTCCATCCTCCCTCCCTGTCAAGTCAAACTGACTCAACTCTGGGAGGGAGGAGGGGAACTTGGGGAAGCCCGGCTGCATGGAAGCCCCCAGGCCCGACTGAACAGTTCGGGCCTGGGAGCTCCCGCATAGCCATCAGGTCCAGAGAAGGACAGAGGATGGAGAGGAGCCTGACGGAACTGCCACTGGTGAGTAAATTGGGGGGCACATGGGGGTTGGGG
>QEPC01001707.1:954787-989562 GCA_003113815.1 Sphenodon punctatus | reverse complement strand
CCACTGTCATCCATGCCTTCATCACCTCGAGGCTGGATTACTGCAACGCGCTCTATGTGGGGCTGCCCGAGAAGCTGGTCCGGAGGCTGCAGCTGGTGCAGAATGCTGCGGCCTGTCTCCTAACGGGGACAGGTCGCAGGGAGCACATGAAACCAGTGCTCCGGGCTCTGCACTGGCTGCGTATAAAGCACCGGTCCAGGTTCAAGGTGCTGGTTTTAACCTTTAAAGCCCTTCACGGCCTAGGCCCAGCTTATCTGAGGGACCGCCTCACTCCCCATGTGCCCGTGCGACCCTTGAGATCGTCCGTGGGAGCCTTTTTGGAGGTTCCCCAGGCGAGGTGGGTGGCCACTGATGTTAGATCTTTTTTGGTGGTCACCCCTGTGCTGTGGAATTCGCTCCCGGAGGAGACTCGGCTGGCTCCCACTCTCCTGCTGTTTCGGCGTGTATGTAAGACCTGGCTGTTCGGTCAGGCTTTTGGCGAGGGGTAGGGGTGTGGTGGGGGCGGGGATAGGGGCTTTCCCCACATAATGGGGTATTTTTAAATTGTAATTGTAAATTGTTTTAAAATTTTATATTGTTTTAATGAATGTTGTTCACCGCCCCGGGCTGCCCTGTGGGCAGGAGGGGCGGGATATAAATTTTAAATAAATAAATAAATAAATAAATAAATATTATGGGGAATGAATGGCAGGGGTCTTGTGTCTTGTGCCTTTGGGGACTGATGTCTGAAGAGTCCCTACCTGGGCTTCCCCTCGAATTTCTTCTGTGCTTGTCCCTAGCAAAAAAGTGCCATTAGGGCTGATTCAGATGTGCTTCAAAGAGCACTTACAAGTGCCGGCGGCAAGATGCGAATGCAAAGGCTGCGCAGCTTTGATGATGTTTGAAAGGCGCCGTGTGCATGATTGAAGCTTGTCGGTGCACTGACACGTGTGCTCTGCCGACCTGGTTTTCTCAGGTCGGCAGAGCACACGTGTCAGTGCGCCAACAAGATTCAATCATGCACACGGTGCCTTTCAGACATCATCAAAGATGCACAACCTTTGCATTCACATCCTGCCGCCGGTACTTGTAAGTGCTCTTTGAAGCACATTTGAATGGGCTCAGCCCTGGCCTGCGCTTCTCTGACAAGCTGGGGAAGGCTCTCTAGGGTTCTCCGACACCCTTGGGAACACTTAACAGCAAGACTAACTACAGGGCAAGTGTTAGATAAGGCTCCTGCTCTTCTCCTTTCCCCTGCTGCACCACAGCAGTAAGTGGAGACTCACTGAAACATGCTGGCTATTCCCAGGTTTAAAACTCATGCCCCACAGCCCATCTCCTCCATTCTGTGTAAGCAATGCAGTCAGTTATTAAATGTTCCATAAGCAGTGTTGGAAGTTTTGAACAAACACACAGGGCAGGTAACAACACATTAAAATAAAGCACGGGGGAGTGGGGGAGAAAGGGGAAAAAAGAAAAACCCACACATCAAATAATATACAATATAAAAATGACCTACTAAAAACGTATACCATCCCACAACTTATCCCCACTTGCCAAACACCTGGCCAGATAAAAAATGTCTTACAGCGCCTCTAAAAATGCTCAAACTCAGGCTTTGATGAACCTCCAGGGCAATGGCATTCCAGAGTCATAGATACGCCTGTCACCCATGGCCGTTCACACCAACGGAGCTCTGACTCCCCTACCGTCAGTCAGAAAGGTAGCCCAGAGGCTTCTACCAGTAGGGAACATGCAGGTCTCCCATGGCACCAGCAAGACAGGACAGTTCCTGCCAGGATAGCACCAGCTCACAGTTAGCACCTGTTCCTCTGACCAGGAGACAGCTACAGCTCTGGCCAGTTAGAACCGGGGATGATGCCCAGAAGGTGGGACAGGAAGCACCCAGCACTCTCTCTTATTCCCCCACCATCCCACGGCTCACCTCTGGAGCTGCCGCTGCCTCTCCAAAGCCGCTGCCACCACTCCAACACCGGACCAGCTGGCGAACTCATTGCCCTCTGCCGCCACCATCCGGAGCCATGCTGCCCGGCCCCCAGAGGTACAACAGCCCCCTCCCCCAGTTGGAAGAGGGGGGCAGAGCTAGGGCACACAGCCAGGATTTCCGGGCCTGGCGCGGTCAAAAGTGGCTTGCCACCCAGCCCAGGAAGAAGGAGCCCCCACCATCTGGAGCCGCTGCTGTTCCAATGTCGCCACTGCCACCGCTGCTGCCACCAGACTCGCCGCCGGACCCGTTGCCCACTGCCAGACCTGCTGCCCGCTGCCACCACCATCCAGAGCTGTGCTGTCCGACCCCAGAGGTAAAAACAGCCTGGCTGTTCCGTCAGGCGTTTGGCGAGGGAGAGGTGCAATGGGGTGGTAGGGGCTGGGGAGAGTGTGAAGGTGGGCAGGTTTTCCTTTTATTAATTATTATTATTATTATTATTATTATTATGTATAGTGTGGGATGATGTTTTTCATGTGTTATTATATTATTGTTTTATTTATGCTGTTAGCCACTCCGAGCTGCCTGTGGCAGGAGGTGGCGGGGTATAAATGTTTTAAATAAATAAATAAGGGGAAGAAGTGAAGCTTAGGATGGCTTACCAACTGGTCCTCTCCTGTTACGGCCTTGCTTGCCTCCCCCTGTGGACTCCACCTTCCTCACACTCCACCCTGCTTCTATATGCTATAAATGCTTGCTCCTTGGATTCTTGAGCTACGTGACCTCCAGTTCCGCCTGATCCTTCTGCTGAGATGCCTGTGCTAACTGCTCAGCAAGGCTGGACTCATACCTGATCCTGTGACAATGCACCCATGGACCTGGACCATGACAAAGAGCACCTCTCTGCATTGTCCTTGCCATATGAACTTGGCACCCTGATGAAATCATCAAAGTTCATTCTCAGCCAACCTTGATGATCATGATGGAGCATGAGGGATGTTAGGACACGGACCCACACCACGAGTGAATATTGGGACCTGGTACCCAATATCCCAATGACCTCTTAAATTTAGGGGGAATTAGCCACATTTATTCAAAGGGATCACGCGGGTCCACTGGGATCAGTCTGAGGACGTGATGCACTGCCAGCTGGCTGGAATTTCCCTCCCACACCCCAACACAGAACGGGGATACTCCAATACAAATAAGGGAGATTTATTGACAAAGGACTAAGTACAATACATAAACAGTTCATCCACAGGCTAATTAGGATGATACAAATAAGTTTCTATCCCCTCCTACCAAGCACAGTTCACACACACACACACACACACACACACACACACACACACAGTAATTTACAAGCAAAATCCTCCGGTCTGGTTACCCTGGTGTAAGTGGATGTGGCAAGAGGGGGGAGGAGAAGGGGGAAATGAGCAATATTACCTCTCCAATCCTGTTGAAAAGGGACAGGTAACCCTGTAGATTCAGCGGCGTTCAGAGCTGGGGGGGGGGACGGAGGAAAAGCATGGACAGACCAAAAGGGAGTAATGGTCTGGGAGAGATCCTTGAGGCAAGAACGCATCTTTCCCCCCTTCTGTTCCCCTGCACCCTTTAACTTGTGTCTCGTGGGGTGCTGCCGAGGGGGGGGTCTCTGTTTTTTGGGGGGGAAGATGGTGTTGTTCCTAACAGGGAGGAGGCAGTTGTTCAGATATGTAGGGCCCAAACTGTTTAGGGCTTTATAGGTCAACGCCAGCACCTTAAATTGTGCCTGAAAAGCTATTAGAAGTCAGTGCAGGCTGGGAAGATCTGTTGCAATGTGCTCTTGGAGACCCAGTTTTGTTAGAAATCTTCCGAGAAGTCGTCAAGGGCAGCCTCGTGTAGAGTGTGTTACTATAATTTAACCTTGAGGTTATACCGTAGCCCATCAGCAGCAAAATTGCGACCATGTAGCACCATGCTGCCCTCTCTGGCAAAGGCGCTCTCCTACATGCACCATGGATTGGAGCCAGAGTTAAAATGGCAGTAAGAATTTTCATTTGAATTGGAGGCAGCAAAATGGATGTCTGTGTTGTGATCTTATTGCAACTGGGCATGTGTAGATTAACTATATCTACTGCAGCCTTTGACTTTTGTTTTCTTCCATGTTATTATTAATTAATGTTTTATAAAGTACGTTCAATGTTCAAAGTGCTTTATAATACTTATGTAGCTAACCCTCACAACAACCCTGTGAGGTAGGTAATTATTATTCCCATTTTATAAATTGGCAATTGAGGCCCAAGAGATAGTGACTTGCCCAAGGCCACCCAGTGAATCCATGGCTAAGACTCCTCATCTCCCTGATTCATGTACGATGCCTCAGCTGCTAGGATACACACACTCATTGGCCTACTTAATTGGAATTTTTATCACTGATCATTTTTTATTTTAGGAGACAAAGTCATCCCACTCTTTATGCCACAGTTTGGAGAATGTAAGGTTTGCCATCACCCCAAAGGCAATCTGTGCATTTCTAATGAGTGAGTTTCATTTATTCTTAGTGTAAATTAATTTTGATTTCATTCAGAAAATTGAAACTACATTTTAAAATGTCTAATTTGTCAATATCTCCATGTGTCTTTTTAACAGGATTGCACAAGCTACTGGATTAATGCTCGATGGCACCACCAGATTTACTTGCAAAGGGAAGCCCATTCACCATTTTGCTAGCACAGCCACCTTCTCGGAGTACACTGTGGTGCATGAGAATTCAGTTGTCAAAATTGATGCTGCTGCTCCTGCAGAAAAAGTGTGTCTGATTGGCTGTGGCTTTTCTACTGGCTATGGAGCTGCAGTCAATACCGCCAAGGTGAGTACAAAAGCCTGTTTTTCAAGGACAGTCTTCATGCTCGGGTATTAATTATGATATTATTAATTTATTTTTATTATTATTATTATTATTATTATTATTAGCAAGCATTTATATAGCACCAGCAATGTACCTGGCACTTTACAAAATAATGGAATAGACAGGGTCCCTGCCCTAGGACTTACAAACTGAGGCCGTTTTTAGACGAGCGCAGCGGCGCCTGCGCTTGTTTTTTAAAAGACCCAGCAGTCCGTTCTACACGTGACGCTGCCGCCGAATACGCACATGCGCAGGCGATGCGCATCCATTTCCGGCCGCGTATGACCGGCCTCGATCGCTGACCCGGTCAGATCGTGGCTGGAAATGGATACGCATCGCCCGCGCATGCGCATATACGGCGGCAGCATCACGTGTAGAACGGACTGCCGGATCCTTTGAAAAACAAGCGTGGGTGCCGCCACACTCATCTAAAACGGCCTGAGAGACAGGGTTGGGGGAGAGAGGAAGGAAGGGGAACAGAGGGAGAGACAAGGGGTGTAACAATCACGAAGATGCGAGGTCTCAGGTGCACGTGCTGAGAATGATGGATGCTTGGTCCATGTGGTGAGGATATGAGTACACAGACCTCAGGTAATAGATTGTACTAGATGGTAGGTATCAGCAGGAGTTAGGAGAGGGGAGTGAGGAGTCAGGGAGGGCAGAGCAGAAGAGGTGGGTCTTGAGGAGGGATGTGAAGGTACGAAGAGAGGGGGCAAGGCAGATGTGGGCAGGAAGAGAGTTCCAAGCATGGGGGGCAGCTAGGGAGAAGGGACGAAGGCAGTTAGGGAAGCAGGGGAGGTGTGGAAGGGCAAGAGAGGGGATAGAGAAGGAGCGGAGTTCACGGACTGGAGTATGGAGAGAAATCAGAGAGGTAGTGGGGAACAAGGTTGTGAAGAGCTTTATAGGTAAAGAATAGGCATTTGTGCAGGATTCGTTCAAGAAGGGGGAGCCAGTGAAGAGAGTAGAGGAGGGGCTGCATGTGGTCGAAGCGACGGGCGAGGTGGATGACCCTAGCAGCAGAATTTTGGATGGAGATAAGGGGAGAAAGGGGAGAGTGGGGAAGGCCAGTGAGAAGGAGGTTACAGTAATCAAGGCGAGAGATGACCAGGGTGTGAACAAGGGTTTTGGCACAGGAGACAGAGAGAAAAGGGCGAATCTTAGCAATGTTATGGAAGGAGAAGTGACAGGATTTGCGAACAGAGTCGATGTAGGGTTTAAAAGAAAGGAGTGAGTCAAAGATGAAGGTTAAGCTACAGGCTTGGGGGATGGGAAGGATGGTGACCCCAGCGATAAGGATCAACAGGGAGGAGGGAGAGGAAGGATGGGGAGGGAGGAGATAAGGAGTTCAGTTTTAGCCATGTTGAGTTTGAGTTGACGTTGAGACATCCAGGCAGAGATATCAGAGAGACAACTGGTGAGGCGAGCTGGAACAGATGGAGAGAGAGAGAGAGAGGGAGAAGAGAGAGAGAGAGTTGAGTGTCACCAGCATAGAGGTGACATTGGAAGCCATGGGAAGCAATGAGTTTGCCTAGGGACAGGGTGTAGATAGAGAAGAGGGCCAAGGACAGAGCCTTGGGGAACAACAACCAAGAGGAGAAGGGAGGAGGAGGTGGAGTTGGCAAGAGACAGATTGAAGGAACAATCAGAGAGGTGGGAGGAGAACCAATCGACGGAGCCATGGAAGCCAAGGGAGTGAAGTGAGTCCAGCAAAAGTGAGTGGTAACAGTATTGAAGGCAGCAGAGAGGTCAAGGAGGACAAGAATGGAGTAGGGGCATTTAGATTTAGCCACAACAAGATCATTGGTGATCTTAGCGGGAGCAGTTTCAGTAGAGTGAAGGGGGCAGAAGCCAGATTGGAGGGGGTCAAGGGAGGAGTTGACTGAGAGGAAATGAAGGCAGCAGGAGTAGAGAACAAGTTCAAGAAGCTTGAAAGCAAAAGGAAGGAGTGAAACAGGACAGTAGCTAGAAGGGTCCAAGGGGTCAAGAGTGGACTTTTTGAGCATGGGAGAGACAGTGGCGTGCTTGAAGGTGGAGGGGAAGGAGCCAGTAGAGAGGGAGAGGTTGACAAAGTGCAGGAGGGAAGGGGCGACAGTGGAAGCAATGGAAGTCAGGAGGCAGGAGAGAATGGAGTCAAGGGGGTAAGTGGAAGGGTTGGAGGAGGAGAACAGGAAGGAGATGTCCTCAAGGGAGGTGGGAGGGAAGGAGGACAGGAGAGAAGGAGGGGGAGGAGGGGAGGGAGTAGGAAGATGAGAGGAGTGGGAAGCGATGTCAAGGCGGATCTTGTCTATCTTGGAGGTGACGAAGGAAGCAAGATCCTGAGCAGAAAGGGAAGAGGGAGGAGGAGGACAGGGGGGCTTGAGGAGGGAGTCAAAGGTGGAGAAGAGGCGGTGAGGGTCCCGAGAACAGGACTCAATGCGGGAGGAATAGTAATGCTGTCTAGCGAGGGAGATAGCAGAAGTAAGGGAGGAGAGACAGAATTTGAAGTGAAGGAAGTCAGCATGAGAGAGGGATTTGCGCCAGAGGTGTTCAGCAGCACAGGTACAAGAGTGGAGGTGGCAGATACTGGGGGTGAGCCAAGGACAGTGGTTGTGGGAGCAGGCAGGGCAGAAGGAGAGGGGGGCAAGGGAGTCAAGGGCGGAGGAGAGAGATGCATTGAAAGCAGAGATAGCAGAGTTGGGGAGGAGGAGGAGGAGGAGGAGACTGAGTGTAGAAAGGGGGAGAGAGAGGAGGCAAAGTCCAGGAGGTTAATGGGCTGCAGCTCATGGAAGGGGTGTGGAGACGGGGAAGAGGAGTGGGGGCAGTGGGAGACACTGAAAGTGGCAAGGAAGTGGTCAGAGATGGGATGAGGATCTAAGGAGAGATCAGAGACAGAGCAGTTCCTAGAGAAGATGAGGTCAAGAGAATGGCGTAGTGTGGGTGGCGGAATGGGTCCAAAGGTGGAGGTTGAAGGAGGAGGTTAGTGAGAGGAAGCGAGAGATGGAGGGCTGGGAAGGGACATCAACGTGAATGTTGAAGTCACCAAGAATGAGAGTGTGGGTATCGTTGGAGAGGAAGAAAGTGAGCCAGGACTCAAATTCAGAGATTCACTATAAATATCTAGTGCTTTCTTTAAATGTCATGACTTGGGCCCATCTCTCACAAAAAGTGATCCTCAAGTGTTTGCTTTTGTGGGTTCTATTTAGTATTGATTTGATAATGGAGAACTTTCACAGCATGTGACAGAGATGTTTGGACACAGGAAGATGTGTTATTTGAAAGTAATGACTAAAATAAAAATAATTACAAGTTAATCACTGCAGTCTAATTACTAGACATCTTTAGGATTCTAACAGTATTTTATGTGGCTACGTTTTTCCAGGTGGAACCTGGTTCTACCTGTGCTGTCTTTGGTTTGGGGGGAGTCGGCCTCTCTGCAGTCATGGGCTGTAAAGCTGCTGGAGCTTCCCGGATCATTGGGGTTGACATCAACAAAGATAAATTTGTCACGGCTAAGGAGTTAGGAGCCACCGAGTGCATCAACCCTAAGGACTTCCAGAAGCCGATTCAGGATGTGCTGGTGGAGAAGACTGGTGGTGGTGTGGACTATTCCTTTGAAGTCATTGGGCGCACTGAGACCATGGTACGTCACTTTAGATCAGGTGTGAGGAACCTCTTTCCTCCCAGGAGCCATTCTGAAAATTGGTACACGTTCCAAGAGAACCAAAACTGGGTGCCAGGGTGCTTAAGAGCTGCATTAAAGCAGAGGAAGGTCCAGAGAATCATCAATCTGCTCTCTCACCTTGTATGCATGCGTTTATCTCTGCTCCTTACCTTCCGCTCAGGTTTTCAGTGTTTGCAGGCAGCAACTGGATCCAGATCCAGGAAATAGAAAGGGGCCACATAAAAATGACTCTCAGGTCATAAGACCTCTGACCCTGAGGTTTCCCACCCCTGCTCTAGATGTTGAGTGTTTTTAAATGGGGGAGGGTCCATGGCTGTTGAATTGCACAGCTGCAGAGAAACCACTCAGGTGGAATGCATGGGGAGGGTTTCTAATGGGTGGCTCCCAGTGTGGCTACCATGGCAGCCACCTCGCATTCCCCCAGCCACAGACCATGCGGGAGGAGGAAGCGCATGCCTCGGGTGGCCTTTGAAACTGACATGTCCCAGAGGGAGCGCTGGGGAACCAAGCCAGGTCAAGCCATGTCCCCCTACCCACAGTACCTATGAGCAGCAGACCGGTCGGCTGATGCGGATGGCTGCCCCAGTTCATATAGACAGGAAGTGCATGGCTGCTGGTTGCCGTACATCTTTTTGGCTTGCCCCACATGGCGCGCTCCGGATTTTTTGGCAGTGTTCTGTGAGTGGCCATGAGAGGGTGCTGCGTGGCTCATGGGAGCGTGCTTTCCCCCTCTCCACCTTCACGTGGGTGGTCGGATGAGTGGCTCCTAGATAGCCATGCATGTTGGCATCTCGTTTAAAAACACCCTGAGTTCCCCACCTTGTATGCCAACCCACTAACAACCTGATTCTGTTAGGTATTAGGTGGTATGATCACCCAGTGTCTACAGCAAGACATGAGGGTCCTCCAAATCTGCTTAGAACTGTCCTCTTTGGGTCCCTGTTCTTCACCACTCCTGTCCTCACCGAGAGTAAACCAGTCTTGTTTATAAACAGCAACTCCTAGCAGGAGTCCCCTACCCTTCTCTCTGCCTGCAGGCCTCCCTCTTGCCCAGCCATTCTGCACAAAGCTTCAGTCCACTGGAAGTCACTTCTCCATAGCTTGACTCTGTATTTCTTTCCTAATTCAGCAGCTTTCTTCTCTTACCCAATGTTAAATTATACAATGTGTGTAACATCCTACACTTCAGTACCATCGTAGGTTTGATTGTAAATGCAAGGAAGCTAAGATATTCGCAATTGTACCCCACACGTAGCTCTTACGGAGATTGGGAGATATGCTTTAGCAACTTGAAAAGAATAATTGATTTTTTAACCCTGTGCCTGCTCAAGGACTGCTAGAAAGCAGAAAAATATTAGGATCTGATTCACCCACATATTACTTTACTTTTATGGTAGCACAGCTTCCCTAGTGACTAAATACAAAGATATATTGGTTTACTGAGAGCCTGCGGTGTTTGAAGAGGGAGAGCAGGCGGTTAGAGTGACGGTGGCGCCAGACTTGCAGCCAGTATGATCGATCGCAGCATAAGAGCAGTTTAAAGGCCTATGCTGTGGCAGTGTAGGCAGCAAAGAAACAGTTCTTTGCTGCCCTTATTGCATCTGCAAAGTCACGTCCAGTGGCGCTTTTCTGGGTTGTGAACGGCTTGGTCAGTTCTGCCTGCCACCACCTGGACCTGGAGTAATCCAGTGACCGCTGTGACCAGTTTATGGAGTACTTTGTAGATAATATCGCTCGCATTCTCCATGATTTCGGTACCACAGTTATTGCATAGGATCATCTTGGGGCTATGGATGCCCTGTCCTGTCCTGTTTTGTGGGATCGGTTTCAGATGGTGACACCTGCCGATGTGGGGTCCTTGTTGGGATCTGTTCGTGCCACTACTTGTGAGCAAGATCCATGCCCATCCTGGCTGGCGAAAGCTAGCCAGTAGACGTTACGGCCGTTGCTGGCTGGGGTGGTTAGTGCCTCCCTTTGGGAGGGCAGGGTGTCTGACTGCCTGAAGGAGGCTGTGGTTAGGCCCCGGCTCAAGAAACCATCTCTTGACGCTGATGCTCCTGCCAGTTATCGGCCGGTCTCTAACCTTCCCTCTTTAGGGAAGGTTATTGAACAGGCAGTGGCACGGCAGCTCCAGGAACATCTGGACTACATCGGTTTCCTTGATCCCTCCCAGTCTGGGTTTCGGCCTGGGTATGGTACAGAGGCAGCATTGGTGGCCTTGGTTGACGATGATCTCCATCTGACGTTGGACCAGGGTCCATACTGGTCCTGCTAGACATTTCGGTTGCATTCGACACAGTCAATCATGAGGTGTTGGTGACTCGCCTGCAGAACCGGGCCGGAATTGGCGGAACGGTCGTGGACTGGTTTCATTCATTCCTGGCCAAGAGAACTCACCAGGTGGTCTTGGGGGAGTGTACTTCTTCCCCCCGGGACCTCACGTGTGGAGTCCCGCAGGGCGCCATTCTGTCCCCTCTCTTGTTTAACATCTATATGCAGCTTTTAGGTGAGATCGTGAGAGGGTTTCAGGGCATGCAGTGTCATCAGTATGCTGTTGACACTCAGCTCTACCTCTCCTTTTCCATTGACCCAGGTAATGCAGTCTCGCTATTTTCCCAGTGCCTGTCAGCTGTGGGGGCTTGGATGAGGTTGAGCCATCTGCAATTGAATCCTGACAAGACGGAGGTGATGTTGGTGGGCGAGGGCTTGGGAGACCTGGAGGTGGTTGAATCTCCTCTTGTTGGGGAGGTTCGCCCTCCCATGGTCTCTCATGTGCGGAGTCTGGATGTGCTCCTTGATTCACGGCTCAGCCTGGAATCTCAGGTTGTGGCCGTGGCGGGGAGTGCGTTTCGGCAGTTACATCTTGTCCAGCGGCTTCAGCCGTATCTCTCAGACTCTGACCTCGTCACTGTCATCCATGCCTTCATCACCTCGAGGCTGGATTACTGCAGCGCGCTCTACGTGGGGCTGCCCGAGAAGCTGGTCCAGAGGCTGCAACTGGTGCAGAATGCCGCAGCCTGTCTCCTTACGGGGCCGGGTCACAGGGAGTACATGACATGACACCAGTGCTCCAGGCTCTGCATTGGCTGCCTATAGAGCGCCGAGCCAGGTTCAAGGTGCTGGTTTTAACTTTTAAAGCCCTTCATGACCTGGGCCCTACTTATCTGCAGGACCGCCTCACTCCCATGTGCCCGTGCAACCCTTGAGATCGTCCGTGGGAGCCTTTTTGGAGGTTCCTCAGGCGAGGCGGGTGGTCACCAATGTTAGATCTTTTCCGGTGGCTTCCCCTGTGCTGTGAAATTCACTCCCGGAGGAGGCTCGGCTAGCTCCCACTCTCCTGTCATTTCAGCATTTATGTAAGACCTGGCTGTTCCGCCAGACTTTTGGCGAGGGGGAGGGTGGAGGGGTTTTCCCCCCCCCCCCCCTGTATTGTGTATTTTGAATGGTTTTTAATTGTTTTATTGTTTTACTTTTTATACTGTTGTTCGCTGCCCCGGGCTGCCCTGTGGGCAGGAGGGGCGGGATATAAATTTTATATAAATACATTAAATAAATTAAATAAATATTGGTGTAAAATCACACAATTGAGTAGAGACTCAAGCTCTGAGCAGTGAGTTGGTACTTGTAAAGTTTCATTTGCTTCTTTACATGGCAACAGAGAGAAATGTTTGCTCCATTATCTTTTGAAGTAGAATTGAGATGCACTTCTTAAAGCAGCAAATCTTCCTGGCCTGTATTTGGCAAAGCCCTGAGCTACCACATTAGCTTCTGGAACTTTCCTGCCACAGGAAAACAGGGATCCAAGCTGCCAGAGAATCCAGCTTTTCTCACTAGCACCCTTGAGGTGGCATTCAACTGCAGAGGGCCAAGTAATAAGATACTGCTGGCAGATTCAGTATCAACCTACACACTCCCTCCTTTATTGCCTTGGACTAGGGTGGTAACGAGCAATGCCAGAGAGAAGAACCAAACGGTTTCTCCTAGTGGTCGTAGAATTGTAGGGTCATCTAGTCCAGACCTCTACTCCAAGGTAGGTTATCTTCTGCCTAGGTTTGTCTAGCCGGGTTTTGAAAACATCCAAAGAAAGGGATTCTACAACCTTCCTGGGCAACTTATTCTGTTGCCTACTGGTTCTTGCAGTTAGGAAGTTTTTCCTAATGTCTAATAAGAATCTAGATTGCTGATAGTGGAGAACAAATTTTCACCATATTTTTTGTGTGACACCCTTTTAGTTACATGAAAGCTGCTATATAGTCCCCCGCCTCACCCTTAGTCTTCTTTTCCCCATGCTAAATTGACCAATTTATTTCAACTTTTCCTCATATGGCTTGTCTTCCATCCCCTTTATAATCTTAGTTACTCCCCTCTGAATCTTCTCTCATTCATCTACATCCTTTTTGAAGTGTGGTTCCCCACACTGAATGCAATATTCCAGGTAAGGTCTCACCAGTGACAAGGAAAGTGCCACAACCTCCCATGTCTACGCTTGCACCTGTTAATGCAGCCCAAAATGGCATTTGCCTTGTTTGCAACAGTGGGTGAGATTAGACAACAGGAGTCCGCTATGGCCCACCTGGGCCGGAGACCCATCATCATGTCTATTACCGGGTCGCCAGAGGTAGACCCATCACCCGCTGCTGGCCTGGCCTGGGTAGGTGGCTGGTCCAGCTGTGGTCCCCTGGAAGGTCCCAGACTCACAACCTGGGCCAAGGGCAGCCCAGGTGGACCAACGTAGGCTATAGCAGGCCTGTGCACCTATTTGTGGCCCCATCCCCATGCGGGGATTGGGGACTGCGATGACTGCCCGTCATGGCAGGGGCTGGGACCACCTGGTTTCACATGTGTTCCATTCCCCTGCTGGGAGGGATGGGGGAGTGCTTGTAGACCAGCCCAGTCAGCCACACGTTTGATCTGTGCTCTGACCTGACTCCGCCAGCCCCAACTCCCCATCCTGGCTGCATGTTCATTTTCACCCAGTGTCCTGTTGTTGATTCAAGTCTCATTTAAGATTCTGTTCAGTTTATGATCCTATTCAATTTACAGCCCTGCTCCACCAGAATTCCCATGAAGTAGGATCTGTGGAGAGAGTTCTGCCCCCTTCCAATTCCTCTCAGTACTTTTATTCTTCAATTCCGCCAGGTAATTTGTCCCTCCCTTCAGCGTGGCGACAAACAGGACAATGCAGCTTCTATTATTCTTGTGGCTACCGAAAGGGCTCGCACAGCCGGTTCCTAGTAGAGTCCTAATGCTGAGCAGGAGCAGGAGTCAGCTTGATTGTGTGCACAGCAGCTAGCTACTCTCTTTGTGTGACTGTAGGGTGGGTCTTTATGTTTTGTATCAGATGGCTGCCCTGGCGTCCTGCCACATGAACTATGGAACCAGCGTGATGGTGGGCGTGCCCCCTTCGGCGTCTGCGATCAACTTGGACCCTATGCTGCTTTTCACTGGCCGCACCTGGCAAGGATCTCTGTTTGGAGGTAGGATTGGGTGTGCGTGTGAAAATCACAGACCAAGCTCTTTCCAACTGGATCTACATTTAGGCTCTTAAATAAGTGAACTGCATTTTAGAGATGCTAATCCTTATAGCTTTCCTTTAATATCGGACCATTGTGTGGGTAGGGTGGCCAGATTGGCAAATTTTAGAGGACACTTAGGAGAAATACAGGTTGCAGGGCTCTAATAAACATAAATTGATGAATCAGCATGCCAGAGAAGACTACAAACCATAAAGATCATTTTACTAAACTGCGCAGTTTAGCATTGACTGGTAAAATGATCAGAGACTGAGAGCTTTTCTCCACAGAGAGAGTTTGATATTTTGAGTACTTCTTAAAACATATTGGAAGTTTCTACATCTTTATGGTTTGCTGACTTATGAATTTATGGCCTTTGAGATCAAACATTAGCACAGTGGAAGATTCTGTAGTCTTCCAGCATGCTGATTCATCAATTTATGTTTCTTGACATTGGATATTAATACAGATCTCATGTTCTCTTATGCCCCTGAAGAAGGGTTGCTCACCCGAAATGCACAGGGCCTATGTGCTATATTCTATGTATTGACTGATATCGTTTGTATTTTATATTGTATTTTTCATACTTTTATTGATGATTTTGTCAATTGGTTTCTATATATTTTGTATTAAATAGTTTTGTAGTAGCCACTTCTTGTTTTTGTTTGGGGGGTTTGTGGTACCATCACAGCAACCACATTCTTAAACCACAGTGTCTCAAACGGTGGGTTGGGCCCCAAGTGGAGTCATAGTATCTTCCAAGTTCACGATCCTAATACATATCTGATACCCTTTGCCTGTCTTTGTTGCTGCAGCGGTGGGAAGGATGGAGGGAGGGTGTCACAAGATAATGATTAAGTCTCAGGAAGGGGTCATGCAGGCAGAATGTTTGGGACTAGATACAATGATCTTCCATCAAGCCTTGCACATATGGTACAACCTACCCTTGAAGGGCCATAGAAACATGTAAAATCTAGTTTCTTTTGAAGAAATCAATTTCCTGTAATCGCCTAGTAATAGGCGGGTCTCACTTTTGCGTATGTGATGGGGGGGGTCTTTTGATGATTAGCATAATTTTTTATATTGAGTCTAATTCAGGAAAGGGTTGTAAGTTAAGGATTACATGAGCGCTGGGGACAGGCTGGAGTCTCATTTGCAGACACTTCAATGTTTGGGTTTGTTTAAAAATATTTGGATTCTTGCAAGTAGAATGTAATATTAATGTTAGGCCTTTAGCTTGACTCCACTTAAACACATTATCAATCTCAATTCCGAGAATTAACTGGGATGCTATGTGGAGCCAAGGTGTTTTGGCTGCACATAGCATTCCTGTAGTTTGGCCACATATAGTATTACAATAGTAAGCTTGTACTGGGTGGTGTTTACTGACAGGCTGCTCTGTCAAAGACAAACACACACACACACACCCCAATTGAAGTCTTCAGGAATGTTGGACCTAGTGGGGGCAATCCTAACCCCTGAACACAACCCGTGCACATCCCTAGCATCAGGATTGAGGACTATTATGTTTGCTCAAACTGCACACAACGTGCGCACACAGGTTCAGGATTTACCGCTCTATCTTTCTACATTTTCACACTGATTATTTTGGAGGCAGTACACTGATCATGCATTCTTTGTCTTCTGATTCTCAGGCTGGAAGAGCAAAGATGCTGTCCCAAGGCTGGTTACAGACTACATGGGCAAAAAATTTGCTTTGTATGCATTAATAACCCATACTTTGCCTTTTGATAAAATCAATGAAGGATTTGATCTGCTCCGTCAAGGAAAGAGGTGACCTTCCCTTCTTTACTAGTTTTTCTTTTAAATACCTTGCTCAGATCTCCAGAAATGGAGACTGGCACCTGCGTGCAGTGAAAGCTACAGTGTGTTAATCCAAATTCACAACTTAAAATGTGTGAAGTGAACGTCCGAGATCCACTTGGCTGCTGGTCTCCCCTCTTTCTGCAGACAATGTAAGATCTGGCTGTTCTGCTAGGCCTTTCCCGAGCGAGATGGGTGGAGTGGGTGGGTTGGATTAGGGTAGGGTAGGTAGGAATGGGGTTTTATATTGTTTTTTAATTGAATTATTATTGTTTATTTTAATGTTTTAAAATGTTTTGAATATTCTGTGAGCTGCCCCAAGATGCCTGAGGCAGGAGGGGATGGCATAAAAAATTTAATAGAAATAATAAATAAATATATATATTTTTAAAAATTGGTTTAGGCTCTCTGCAAACTCAGGCTCTTATTCCTGAATCATTTGTTTCCAATTTGAGGTTTCCAGAACGCGTCTTTAAAGAGGCCATGCAAAGCCATGCGCCGCCGATTCCTATGGCGGGCGGCCACTTCTGGTGCATGTAAACGGACCCTGTGCAGCTTTCCCCAGCAGCATGTTGAAGAACGTGCTTCCCTGGTCACTTGTGTAAAAGCGGACTAAGCTACTTTTTTTGGTTCCCGCACTTTGGGAAAGACTGCTCTACATTGAGGGGATAGTGAGAAGCATCAGCAGCCAGGTTTCTGTCTAGCATATAGAAGAAGAGATGGAATTTGTTTCTAAAGAAGGAGAGGGAGTTTGCAGCATCATAGCTAATATGGTCAGATATCAGAGATGCCATTGCAGACAACAGAAACAAGAGGAGATCTGTACTTAAAAGAGAAGACCTTAAGCAGGTCCCCATGTTCACTGTGCTTTCCCCACTGGCGACAGAAAGGAAAACGTAGTGAACATGGGTCCTTGCCCTTAAGGGAAAACTGTGTGACACATTCAGAATAAGGTAAACCTAGGTGATAGGTTGGTGGCACCTCATTCTGGCAGGGGGCAGCTGAGGTCACTTGAGCAACTTCACCTGCCTGGCCAAGCACTTGTCGCCTAAAGGGAACAGAGCAGACGTTGAGTGCTGCACAGGGACGCACTTGCGCCTCATCCCAAAGAGACCACTTCCTCTTTCCAAGTACAATAGGACCAGAAAGCCTCATGCCAAATATATCATTAACCTATCTTTTTATGTTTCAGCATTCGCTCTGTCCTGCTGTTTTAAGGTCCATCAATGACAGGAGGAATAAGGAAGAACAGCTCCATTACACATTCCCACTACAGCTTCTGCTCCTCTGCAACTTCTAAACAACGTAATAGCAAGATGTTAACAGATCAGCTTCCTACCAGAATATCTCAAGATACAAGAACATAATATCTTTAATTCCCTACACAGCACTTTCTCCCTGATCTGAAGTGTCTACACATGAAACACTATGTTCATCAACTTAAGTTCCAAGGGGCTGGAAAATGCCCTGAATTTTAAAAATTGTTACACATTCCGTCTATAAATACTGAGATGTTTCTTTCAGTCTCCTTCTAGCATGCTGTGATTTAGCTATGTGTGTGAACACAGATCATGCCATGTTTGAGGATAAACCTTCTTCATCTATGAAGTGACTGCACCATTGATACTAATTTTTCACCATTTATAATGCATGTTGAGACAACTCAGTTTTCAGAGTATTCAAGAAAAGATAGTGATTCACTGTAACTATAACATAAGGAACTTTTGACTTGGGTGAATAAATCTTTCAATATAACCAAGATATGGTGTACCCAAAAAAGTTTAAAATGCAGGGCATTAAAAGACATGATTCCTATTAGATTGATATATTAGTATTTCTAACCATTCTTATTCAAGAATGCAATATTTTATAGTAATCACTGTATCTTGTCAGCACTCAGCAAGCATATTAACTCCCCTCGGCAAGATCAAGTTCTCAAACCTTACTATATTCCAATTACCTCTCACCTGTGCTGATTTCCTGATTTTTCTTCCTCTGCACTCTGAATCTCATCTTCCCACCTACAGTTTCTCAAGTAGGCAGAAAGGTTTGTAGTGTCCCAACACAACAAAGGGAGTATTTTGGAGTTGTAAGGTGTAAACACCTAACAAATGTAATGGGCTATTTGCAGTCACAGGATTTTTATTTTTTATTGGTTTTTTATTCACATATAATAGTTACATACATCAATAATTACATATAATAATTTGTTACATATAAATAGAGAGAAAGAAATAAGAAGAAATAAAAGGGGGGAAAGGGAAAGAGTGAGTGTGTGAATGTACCATACAATCATTTGAACACATGGCCCACTATTGTTAGGGTGTCAATTTGAATAGAAATTTCCAAAATATTCCAGAAAATCCTTCCAAATTGCCTCAAACTTATCTGAAGAATTACACCTGCAAAATGTAATTTTTCCATTGATGCAAGGCATGCCAAATCATTGTAGCAAAATTCTGTTTTTGGAGGGGTTTTTGTTTTTCCAATTGACTAAAATCATCCTGTGTGCAACTAGTAAGGATCTATCTAGGAAAGCAATTTGATAGGAATTTGATTAACTTCTTTATTTATGAAACCTAAGATGCAGATATTAGTTGATGGTGTAATATCTGGATTTAGAATCATATTATTTCTAACAATTTTCTCTATCCAAAAAAGGTTAATAATAGGACATGACCAGAACATATGCCCAAGTGTTGCCTGTAATAAATTGCATCTCCGATATGCATCGGATGCTGCTAAATTTAGATTTTTTTAGTTTAGAAGGTGACCAGTATAGACGGAAGATAATTTCTGTTGAATAAGACGCAGTTGAAGGTCAATTGTAGATGATTTGATACTTTGTCCCGTCCAGCGGAGTTGTTCCAGTTTGTGTGGGGGCTGGTCAGTCCGGCCCCCCAAAAAACCCAGGGGTTGAGTCATCTTCCACCGCTGTAACCTTTTTGCGGATTATTTTGCGGAGAAAATCGATCGGATTCACCAAGACCTCGACGCCGCACTTAATGCAGTGGGGGGTTAAGAGGCTGTAGAAGCCCCAGCTTGTCCGATTTTATGGGATCACTTTCAGTTGGTGACACCCGCCGACGTGGTGGAGGTGCTTGGGACTGTTCGAGCCACCTCTTGTGAATTAGACCCGTGCCCATCCTGGCTGGTTAAGAGCTGCCGGGAGACACTGGGGCCGGTGCTGGCCGGGGTGGTCAATGCCTCCCTGCGGGGGGGGGCAGAGTGCCGAACTGTCTCAAAGAGGCGGTGGTGCAGCCTCTGCTCAAGAAACCATTGCTTGATGCTGACTCCCCTACCAGCTACCGGCCTGTCTCTAACCTTCCCTTTTTAGGGAAGGTTATTGAATGGGTAGTGGCTCAGCAGCTCCAGGGGCATCTGGACTGTGTCGGTTATCTGGATCCTTCACAGTCTGGCTTTCGTCCAGGTCATGGCACTGAGACAGCGCTTGTGGCCTTGGTAGATGATCTTCGCCGAGAAAAGGACCGGGGTCAATTGACCCTGTTGGTCCTTTTAGATCTTTCGGCAGCATTTGATACTGTTGACCACGAGATGTTGGTGACACGCCTGCAGGACAGTGCAGGGGTGGGCGGGACCGTTCTTGAATGGTTCCGCTCATTCCTGACCGGGAGAACTCAGCGGGTGGTGCTCGGTGATTATTTTTCATCTTACCAAGACCTCCCATGTGGGGTCCCACAGGGTTCGGTTTTGTCCCCTCTCCTGTTCAACATGTATATGCAACCGCTCGGTGAAGTGATCAGAGAGTTCGGGGTGCGGTGTCATCAGTATGCAGATGACACACAACTGTATCTCATTTTCAGCTGACCCAGGTCCGGCTGTCTCGGTGCTTACCCGCTGTCTGACGGCTGTGGGGGATTGGATGAGGGCTAACCCACTGCGACTGAATCCTGACAAGACGGAGGTGATGCTAGTGGATAGGTCGATGGAGGTGACGGCTCCATCTATTGATGGAGTCTGCCCTCCACTGATGTCCCAGGTGCAGAACTTGGGGATGCTCCTCAGCGTGCAGCTCCGCCTGGATGTCCAGGTGGAGGCTGTGGTGAGGAGTGCCTTCTGCCAGTTACATCTGGTGCTGTGGCTTCGCCCGCTGGTTTCAGTTCCGGATCTGGCCATGATCATCCATGCTTTTATTACCTCTCGATTAGACTACTGCAACACTGTCACCGGGGTTGAGGCCCTCACTTCCTTTAGAGGCTGTCGCCCCGTTTGCCCACCAGGCCAGCCGCAACCCAGTTGCCTATGCCCACGTGGGTCCCCACGTGATCAGAAAACCTTCACTGCAATCAGGAAGCTTTCAGAGGCCCGCGCCCCCTAGAAACGCCTCCCCTTGATCTCTCAGCTCAGCCGTAACGCAGAGAATGTTCTCTGGCCACCTGTAGCTTGGAAGACTCTGCAGTGGGGTTGTCCTATATGAAAAAGGTTCGTCTAGGCTCTCACCTAGATAGGAGTACCCCTAAGTGAATTCCCCAAGGCCAAATAAAGACACACGCATGCTAGGCTTGATTATAAAACATATATTGAATACATACAAGTACAAGGCTGTTGATCAGATAGTGCAAGTCAATAAATCAAACATAAAGTACACACATTCTAAATCCACTGATATCTCCTGACTCTCTCTTACCCTTCTGGGCCCGATTCAAAGTGTTGGTCTTAACCTATAAAGCCCTACACAGTCTGGGTCCTGTTTATCTGTGGGACCGCCTCACTCCCTGGGTTCTGGATCAGCCCCTGTGGTTGGCTGGGGGCGTGCCGTTGGAGGTCCCCCAGATGTCTCGGGGGGCCACACAGAGCAGGGCGTTCTCAGTCACTGCGCCGCACCTGTGGAACACCCTCCCGGTGGGGGCGCGATTGACCCCGGACCTTGCGGCCTTCCGGAAGAACTGTAAAACATGGCTGTTCCATCAGGCAGTTGGCGAGGGGGATGGGGAGGGTGAAGTGAGTAGGGATGAGGGGGAGGGGGGGAGGGTTGGGGAGGAGGATGTGTTTTTATGATGTTTTAAATTGTTCAAGTGATTTTTATATTGTTGTTTTTATCATTTTGTTAGCCGCTCTGAGCCACTGAGGTGGGGAGAGCGGGATAAAAATCTGTTAAATAAATAAAGAAATAATTGTACTAATCTCATCCATTCAACGTCTGTCATGTTGGTTCCCAAATCTTCGTTCCACGTGAGTCTCAAACCTGCTGTATCAAGTCTCACGTGTGACATTATAAACTTAGTTAAAAATTGTACAGGATGAGACAGAGAAATTAGATTTAACATAATAGGGAAAAAAATGAGCGATGTTTAAAGTTTATCACTCAATATCTGCTGATGCTGTACATATTGTCTTTGAGCTGAAATGGAGAGTTCAAATTCTTTGCTTAACACAGTCTCAGGATTTTTAAGATCTTAGACACTGATTCTAGGATTAAGTCAGAAGTATTTACTGGACGTTGTGGAATATCTGTGGAGGCTGGGCAGGTTGTGGATCCCACAGGAATGTCAGCATCCCCCGTTCCATATGCCATGTGTGAAAATGCTTCCTGCCCTGCCGCTGGCATTACACACAAGATTGGGGGAAGGGAGGGTCCCCTCCTGGATTTCCCAGCAGAGGAGAACTGCCTCCTCAATCACCTTAGACATTTGAGACTGTCACCAACCACACTGGCTGGCTGTCCGGTACCAAAGGTCTAGAACCCAGGCAGGCAAGACTGAGCAGATGTCTCACCACCTGCACCACCACAATCCAAGGCCTGATCAGGGAAGCACATCTGCTAGACCAGAGCCCAAGTCTGAATCTGCTATGCCTGGGGGCATCAGCTGAGTCAAGGGACATTGGTCACTGTAATACCTCCAGGATGTATTTCTCCTTCCTACCACACCCCCACATCTGAGCAACTTGTCTGGTGGCCTGTTAAAGCCAGTTCCCTGTGAGCTTGCTTGTTGCCAGTCTGCCTTCCAGCCACACCTATGTTTTTATTTTATTTATTTATTTATATCAAAATGTAATACCCCGTCCCTCCTGGACAGCGGCTTGGGGCCGCTTACGATCATAACAATCATAATAATCACAATAAAAGTTTTAAAAGCATACAACATAAAATCAACAAAATAGGAGGTCTAAAATCAAACCCCAAACCAAACCCTATCCCTAAGCTAACCCCCTCCCCCACCCTACTCATCCTCCCCACCAAAGGCCATCTTGTCGATGGCAGGTGGGAAGAAGAGACAGACACAAGTTCATTTGGACTGAACATGGGCCACAGTTTTATTGAAGATGTGACATGCTACATAGCTGGTCAGAACCATAACAGGGCATCCCCAACTCAGCAGTCCAACCAGCACACCCACTCTCCCAAACTCCTATAGGGGTCAATTGTGCCTGTGCAGGGTCTGACATTCAGCACAGAGCCCACTTCCATCGAGCTTGCCTGGGACAGCCAGCCCTCAGCACCCCGCAATGACCACCTTGAATGACAGAGGATGCCACTTGGCCCTGCTCCGGCATTCTGACCCCACCCCCCCTTGGAGTTGTTGGGGCTTGGAAGGGGGGGAAAGCCCAATTAGGGAAGATTCAACCCACCAGCCAGAAGGCCCAGCAAGCTCTGCTTCCCCCTTAAGCTGGCCAGTTCAAAGCCCCCAAATGGATGCCATCCAGGTACACTGTTCTGGGTTGCTGAGTTGGGACACCACCACAAGAGCACTGGCTATTCTGGGTTGCTGTCTTGGGATGCTGCTATGACCAAGGCAAACTCCACCTCAAAACCTAACTGGCTCTCTATTCGGGCGCTGCAGGGAAGGCGAACCCCCCACACACACACGCGGGCGCGCGTTACAGCCAGTTAAGCAAGCGGGAAAAATTCCTTTCTAGCCCCTCCAGAAAAGGGGCAGCTAGCTACTGCCTGCAGTGACACTCTGTAAAACCTGCACCAGAGAACAAGCTTGTTATTCTTAAGGGAGGGGAGCAAGGTGGTTTGAATGATATCTTTTATTGGACCAACTGCTGTTGGTGGAAGTAAGCAAGGGCCCTGTGGGGAAAGCTCATCTTTAACATTGCAGCCATTTTTTAAATGGCCGCAATGTTAAAGATCAAAAAAATCGGCAATGTTCAAAAACCGATATGCCGATACCGATATTATTGGTATTATTGGATTAATCCGATTCACCCAGAAACAGGGTGATAGCTGGCCAAAGATGGTTTCTTAAGCAGGGGCTTTTACCAAGTAACTCCTCGAGAGTAACTACCCTGCTTCAGGCATGTTCATCACAACAAGCCCCAAAAGAGCAGGATGCTGGAAACAGGATTGTAAGTTCTAATTATTCAAAAAACATGAGTCAAATTTTGTTAGTTAGGAAACTGACTTTAAAACTATTGAGATGTAAATAGTAATAAAATGTAGGTTGTTTTTATTTGTCTTATGGTTTCTGAGCCTTTGAGACAGTCACACAGCCAGCCTTTCCTCCGTAACCATAAGGGATAGAAATGCACTTTTTAAATAAAATGAAAGCTTTGATTCTCACAATTGTATGTGTTTATTTTAAAGTCCCAGGTACTGAAATAGAGAGCACCTCAACTTCTGGTGATTATTTGAAAGGTTACATTTCTGGTTTGAGATGTTGCCTACCTTATGTCAATATTTATTATTAATTATTATTATTATTTGAGGTTTCATTGTGCTAGGCTTTGTGAATATGCATGCAATGAGAAAGGCAGATTTTTGCTGCAAGGAAAATGAATTAAGCTTTGCACTGCATTTAGGAAACTTGTATGAAATTTCTATTTGTCATTTACAGAATTTTCCTACATAATGAAAACCAGTCTAAGAACTTCTCCCCCTCATCCTTATCCTTATCTCTCTTTCTCTCACACACACACACATACACACTGAAGGAATATCAGGATTCCAAGAGAACATTCTCAAGCCACTCGCCATGCAAAAGCTTTATCCAAGACATCACCAACTTCCTCTGCAAGCTTTGCAACACAAATAACTTCCCCCAAAATACCATCCTGGCAACCATGGATGTCACTTCTCTATACACCAATATCCCCCCACTAATGGAATTGCAGCATGCCTCAAATACCTCCAGGTTTACAGGAAACACACAAACATACACCCCAAGCACATTGGGCAACTTGTCCACTTCATCCTTATACACAACAACTTCACTTTCCACAACACACACTATTTACAAATCATAGGGACAGCCATGGGCACCAAGATGGCCCCTCCAATATGCCAAACTTTTTATGGGACAACTTGAAGAAGCTTTCCTAGAAAAATGTACCACCAAACCTTTCCTGTGCGAGATTTATAGATGACATCTTTCTTATATGAACTGAGGGACTGGACTCTGTTAGAATTTCATCAAAACTTCACTCCCATTTAAACTAAAGCACTTTGGAAGCTGCATTTACACTGTTTTCTCTTCTACGGTGAATCAAATGGGTGTTTTAGACACACATTTCTCCTGGATATTTGCTGTAATATCCAGAACTTTCTGTGTGTCTAAATCACTCAGCCAGATGCTCCAGGCAGCTGTGGTCACTTGGTTTCCATGGCAGCCTGTCACCTCTACAGCTGCGGCTTCTTTAGTGTGTGAAGAATGCATCCAGGAACTGCCTCAGGGCAGTGTGCGTGTGAAAAATGCATCTGGAACTTACTTGTGGACTTGTAAACCCAGAAGATTGAAACATCTAGAAGTTTAACCTGTGTCTAAAAATGCCCTTAAGTGCATGAGGTTGGATGATGACTGAATCCAGTGAAAAGCAATGGAAGTACTTGCAAACCTCTCTAGAGGATTTCGCTCTCCACTACCATCCACAGGCCGACAGGCGCTTCCCTGAGTCAGTCAAACGGTTTCCCCTGACTGACAGGAAAGTGGACTTGCCTGCTAAAGACACAAAAACTACATCTCCCGGTGACCCATGCGGCTGCCTAACAGCAGCTAAGTACCCCCCACCCGTTCGCACCATAGGATTCTTTGTGCTCCCCGTACGTAGTGCGGGGGAGGGATTTATTGGAGTGTACGCCTGGCCTCACTGGCTATTAAGTCGCGTTGATCAGGGAGCCTGCCAGCAATCTGGTGGAGTAGTGAGTACGGGTTTGTAAAGGGGATAGGCGCATATAGACGTGCACGCATGGACACTGCGGGGAAAGTAAGGAAATCTTCTCTATTTAGCATAAGAAAAGATATGTACGTTAAAATGGATCCATTCACTTTTGATTTTGCAAGCATGAGTGGTAAGCAGAGTGCTTGCTTGCGATCCAGAGTGGGGAGAAGTACTGTAGCGAGCAGCACAATTCTGGCTTCGGAAGAAGCGGTTTTGACTTTAAAACGGGGCTTTGTCTTTTGAGTAAAAATGGTTCTGGGGCAGGAGTGGCAGTGCACCTTCAAAACAAGGGAAATGGCGTTCAATTAAAAGGGAAATTAATCCGGGTATTGCAGTAAAATATAATATTATTGTTTCCTGGGAATACAACTCGGTGTGTATTGCCACCAACTAGAACAGGGCGGGCTGGGGAACCTCCCGCCAGCTGTCCCCTTCCAGACCAAGGGTCACTTCTCTCTAGACTCCCATTCGGTACCGCCCCGCGGCTCTCAAGCAGGCTGCACTGAATGAGGAGCCCAAGGGATCGCAGTGGGGCCGGATACAAGTGCCCCGGGAAGCCAGGGAGTGGAGGATCAATGAGGCACGGTGGAGTGGGGTGCAGGGAACTGTGCCTGGGAGGGTCTTAACAGGGAGGGGGCAGGGAGAGAGGTGTATGTATGAGCGAGGAGGTGAGCCCAGAAAGCAATGCTGTGTAGAGACCTCCTGAGTGAAGGAATGAATGAATGAATGCCAGTTGGAAACAATGGAGGTAAAATGAGTACCCATTGAAAATAAAGGAGATCTGTCAATTCCAACAGCCATTTCTGGGCAGGAAAGCAATACAATGAAACTGCATCTCTAATAGGGAGGGCGGGTGGAATGCCAACGAAAGGGCAGAGATGGAGGAGGAATAAAAAGGGGAAAGACAGGGAGGGAGCCAAGAGGAGGTGCTGGAATGAGGTAGCAGAGGTTGGGGTTGCAGCAAAGAGACCATCCTCATGGGAGTGTGTAGAATGACAAAGAAGAGGACAGCTGGAAGGGGGGGGGGAGGATTGACCCAGTCCCTTGTCATTCCTCATCTCTGTGCCATTCCTCCTTGCCATTCCAACAACATCCCCTGTCCTTCAACACATTCTTCTCAGATGATGTGATCAAGTGTGTTCCAGCCTGCAGTGTGGGAACCTCTGTCTTAAATGTAAAGCTCAGTCCAGTGGGGTGCCGCATGTCTGCCGAATTCAGCACCTTACTGAAAAGCACGTAGCACCTGTGTGGGTCTGATCCTGAGGGATGGAATCAATGGAAGCTGTAATTCCAGCCAAGGCTTCCCTGCAGTGAGGCTTCCCCACAGCTCTGGAACTCTCTTTCGCCTCTCCCTGAGCATCTTTTCCTGGCATTTAGTGGGCAGGGATAGGCTTTATGAGGGTGGTGTTTTGGAGGGGAAGGGTTATGTTTTGTAACATTCCCCATGCTCTTGAGATACAGGGATACAAGTTCAAATAAATAAATACATTTTTAAAATAGGCCCGGTTCCTTTAAACGATTACATCCTTGAGGTTGATACTAGAACGTGCCGGTGTTACATCTAGATCCCATAGTGAATGATATTAATGCATTTCTTCATTGTTACACAGTGTCCTCCACCAAAATACTGGCAGAGAGCAGGATGTTCCCTTGTCTCTCACTCTGTTTCCCCTTCCCTGTCTCCCCTCCCAATGTCTTTAGCTTGTAAGCTCTCAGGTAGGAACGTCTATCTTATTCTCTGTAAAGCACCAGGTACATTGCTGGTGCTATAGAAAAGCTTATAATAATAATAATGTTGCCCAAGTAATATTGTGAAGCTGTGAAAGTTTTGCAGTAAATTAATCCCGGAAAAGCTTGCAGTTGAAGTGGAACCTCTTTACCATTTAACGCTCGTTCTATGTGTACACACTAAATATTCCCATAAAAGATACCAGCAGTCCAGGTATTTCATTTTATTATAATATCTATTGCCCCTGAATGGGCCTCTTTACATGCCTTTGAATTGGCCTGCTGAAATTATTCTCTACACTGCATTCGTCAAAGTGATTTGGGATGAAATCCTTTGTGCCTCACTTTTCTCTTCAGAATGTAAAGAAAAGACAAATTCCAGGAGGAAAAATGATTAGCACTTCTGGGTTCTTCATAGGGGTGTATGTTTTGGTAGAAGTGAAAATTAATTTAATACTAATATTTTTAAGGGATTTCTTTTTTTTTAAAAATAATAAAAAAAAATCATTCAGTGAGCTGGGTGGAGGGCTGGGGGTTGGGGATTTTTTAGCTGTTTTATGTTTTTATATTTTGTAAGCTGCCCTGAGCCTATTTGGGAAGGGTGAGGTAAAAGATGGAATAAATAAATGATAAATGCTGTATGTTTATTGTTGCCAAAAGATCCCACACAAATGCAATCAATTGTGTGTTTCACAGGTTATAAAATGCAAGGCTGCTGTTGCTTGGGAAGTAGGTAAATCACTCTCCATTGAAGAGGTGGAGGTTGCACCACCGAAGGCTCGGGAAGTTCGTGTTAAGGTAAAAGAAGTGTTTCCTCATCAAAGCTAGATAATGTTTTTGTAAGCGCACTCACACTCACCATCTCTAATGGCTAGCATGGGATGGGTCATGTGTTTTTCATAGCTGGCCAAAAAAAAATCAGGAATCCTTTTGTTTTGTAAAAAAAAAAATGGTTTTCTCGAATTTTGAAATGTGAAGTATTTCCACCAGACTCATTTGGAAAATGGTAAATTAGCTTAGTTACAGGGAAGAGGGAGAACCTAAAAAAATCAGGGTGGAGACTAAGGGATGAGGAATAGAATGAATGTATTCAGGAAGAGAGTTCCAGGCATGGGGGCAGCAAGGGAGAAGGGGGGGGGGGGATACATTTCAAGGAGCAAGGGTGTTGTGAGCAGGCGAGTGTGGTAACAGGAGTGGAGCTCTTAGACAGGAGTATGGCGGGAGATTTCCCAGGTTCCTGTGCAATTGAGAGACCTGCCTCCTCTCTCACTTTGCAAGAGGCTTGGCTAGTATGGGGAAACCCAATAAACTAGACAGCAACCCCTAGATCTTCTGGAATTGCAGTGCAGGGGGGGAAATGATTCTGTTAAGCATTGTTAAATACAACATCTGAGTGTATCACAGAGCCGTTATGACCTTTTGTTTCCATACAGATAGTGGCCACTGGAATCTGTGGGACAGATGACCATGTTTTGAAAGGTTCTTTTCCTAATGTAGATTTTCCAGTTATTCCTGGCCATGAAGGAGCTGGAATTGTTGAGAGTGTTGGAGAGGGCGTGACTTGCGTGAAACCAGGTTTGCAACAGTAGGGTTCAATTTTTGAGGTGCATTGCTGCCTGTAATCGGCATAGGAGACTTCCCTTGGGGATTCGTAATCAAATCAAGCTATAGTTGTCTAATAACCTACACATTTCCATCAATTCAGGTGCTACATCAGCATGCTGTAAAAGGAGGGAAACACACAATTAGGTGGTTTAGTCTTTTTGTGGCGATGATGCACCTTTTCTTCCTCTGTTACTCAGATTCTAAGCAATATTGCTCTAGATAACTACATACTTGGTTATACATTCACATACCACAATAGGTTCCAATTTTCTTCTCATGAGAATTGTGTGTGTCCTTCAAAACAAAATGCATTTCTCTTCCAGAAACACTTATGGGATAAGCCTGCATTCCAGTTTTACTCTAGCAACTCATCCCTTTTGCTTCCAAGTTTAATAGCATTAAGTTGGGTGTGTGGCAATGTCTTCCTCCTCTGCGGGTGTTGGAGTAAATGTATCAATCATGTGAATGGTCGGCCTTACCACGGGGCAGCCCCGGGTGAATCAGCTGGGTCCCACTATTTTCTCTATTTCTGGGGGTCCCATTGTGGCCCCTGTTTTCATCAGGAAAGGGTGCAGGCCCCCACTCCTCCCAGCAGGGTCCCAAAGAAAACCACCTCTAGGGCTCTGCGGAGGGTGCCCCCAATGGGGCGGCTCCACCAGGGGCCCTGCATTTAATCTTTGGCCTGGGCCCTGCAAGTTCTACAGTCAGCCCTGCCAAATTGCTTACGCTACAGTGCAAGAATGTTTTTTAAATTGTACTTGTCAACCTTATTCTGTAGACGATTGGGAACAATAAGACTGTCCTTTGATCTGGCAGCAGAGTGGTTATTTGTGGCTGCTAATTAAACAGGAAATGTTTAATTCAAGGGCTGCTTTATTTCCAGGGGACAAAGTCATCCCACTTTGCCTGCCCCAGTGTGGGGAATGCAGCTTCTGTTTGAATCCTAACACCAACTGCTGCCTGCAGACCCAGTGAGTATCTTTGCACTTCTCTGTTAGGTTTCGTACTGATACTGACAATACCTGCTGTAGCTTATTATGTCACTCTAACATACAGATCTCTTTTAACAGCCTATATCAGTCACAGAACCTGATGCCAGACAAGACCAGCCGCTTCACCTGCAAAGGGAAGCAAGTTTACCATTTCCTTTGGATCAGCACCTTCTCAGAATACACAGTCATGCCCGATTCTACCGTAGTGAGAATTGACGATGCAGCTCCACTTGATAAAGTTTGTCTCTTTGGCTGTGGATTTCCCACTGGTTATGGGGCTGCCGTCAATACTGCCAAGGTAAGGAATAGCGGGTGGGTGTTGTGTATGAGTGTACAATGCTTCATTACTGCTGTCTAAACATATTGATGAACTCTGGCTCAGAGGATTCTTTTCGTCCAGTTCTGCAATTAATAGTTGAATTCTCCCATGTTTCTGTGGTTGTGCAGGTTGCACCTGGTTCTACCTGTGCTGTCTTTGGTTTAGGAGGCGTCGGCCTCTCTGTGATCATGGGCTGTGAAGCATCTGGTGCTTCTCAGATCATTGGGATTGACATCAACAAAGATAAATTTGCCACAGCAAAGGACTTAGGAGCCACCGAGTGCATCAACCCTCAGGACTTTGAGAAGCCCATTCAGGAAGTGCTGGTGGAGATGACAGGCCATGGGGTTGACTATGCATTTGAGGCTATTGGTCGTGTGGATACTCTGGTATGTTATCTGTTAGCACAGGAGATATTGTTGTGTCCATACGTAGATCAGTGGCCAGATGTTAGATTACACTTAAGCGATTAGCGTAGTTTGTCAGTGGCTGGCCTTGCAGTGTGTGTATTCTGTCTGTGAATGATTGGACAAGACTTCTGGTAAGAAGCCCATGTGTTGCTAGGCAAACACTCATACAGGCACAGGTAACAAGAGTTGGGTCTTCCCTACTTATACAACATTAAATTTGTTTTTTTCTGTATAACTAATAAGAGACGAGGACACTAACTTTCATTTACATTTAAAACTCTTCTTTGGTCTTCAAATGACAGACTTCACATTATTGACAATGGCTCTAATCCATGCTCTGCGCATGCCATGCAAACACAATATGCATGGTGTATGCATTGCACACATTTAGCACACAGTACATGTATGTTGCACACATGTTGTGCATGTGCACATGAACCTTAGATTCCTCCCCCAACACAATATTTCCCATGCAGACCCTAGTGAAAATGTTGTTCTCGCCACTTTTGATGTTTGAATATCTTTCATTTATTTTCCTTCTTTGATCAGACAGCTGCCCTAGCCTCCTGCCACAGGGGATCTGGTGTCTGCGTGATGGTTGGAGAACCCCCTCCAGGATCTCAGCTTTCATTCGACCCTATGATGCTGTTCACTGGACTCACCTTGAAAGGGAGTATTCTTGGAGGTGTGGAGAGGAGTTGAAGTAGATACAAATTCCAGTCTCGGTTAACACATTTTATTGGCTGGTGAAATGTTTAAATCTCAGCTTGTTGTTTCACTTCTGTACATGATTTATTTATTTTATTTATTTACTTTATTTATTTTCAATACTTCTAACCCACCCCCTGCTACCACCACAAAGCAGCTTGGGGAGGTGTACAGGAAGTAGAAATACAGAATAATAAAACAATATAAAATAAGAATAATTAAAATAAACAATAATAGGGCCAGACTAATTCCCCCCCTCCCCACCCTCCCAAAAAAAAGATTAATGAAACATGGATTTAAATAGTGTTAGTGTTTGTCCAGGACAAGAGCAGATAATGTGCATGTAATGGACATGATCAATAATGTGCCCATGCACATTGTTTTTGTAATGATACAGAAACAGCCTCCTGTATCTGTTCCCTTCTTTATTCCAGAAATGCTTCATGCCCCTTGCTAATAAGCCCATGCAGTGCAGAACCTTCTCATATCTGTACTGTACCGTATATACCTGGCTGGGTTGAGTCCATGCAGGATCAGTCATGGTCAGCTATGGCTTTGTTCACACTATCTCAACATGCAACATAAGCGTGAGCCCAACACCCTCCGTATACCTTCCCTTGGTCCTTGAGAATCAGTACCTAGGCCAGCTCCCAAGCTGTAGCCTGCTTCCCTGGTAACCCCTGCTCTTTTGGCAGCTCACTACAGGCTGCCTTTGACTCTGCAGCCATCTATTATACCTCTCACAGGGAACAAAGCCAAAGTGATGAGCAGGGCAGCTTTAAAGGGCTCATAGCCTGATGCATCACACCACCAGGGAGTCTGGATCAAGGAGGTTGTGTTGCATTGACACTCATAAATCAGACAAGTATAAGGACAGCTACATTTGCCTAAAATCTGGCACATGACTCTTACTTATAGTCACATGGTATTTCATAATGTATATTAACATTTTAATATTTAGACAATTTAACAAACCTTTAATCGTCTGCTTTTCTTTCTGTGTTTCTATTAAATGGATATTTCAATATTAGTGCTGATTTAAAGTCCCAATCCAAGATGTGTGCATGCTGCAGACACAACATGCGTGCGCTTTGTGTGTCCAATGCTTATGCACGCTGTGCGCATGGTGTGTGCATTGCACATGTTCAGTGTGCACTGGGCTCACGCATTGCATGCTTCGATTGCACACAAGTGGTCCACAGGGTGTGCACACACAAGTGTACGGACCTTGCATTACTGCAGCTACAATGTACGTGACCATATGGCCAAACATTGATTGGCTGTTCAGCTTAATTACATTTGTGGCACTTTTTAATTTATTGTTGGTGTACATTCATAGTAAATTATCACCCCACACACACGGATGATTGTGGAATGGTTGACGGTCAAAGGTCTCATTCGGCTCCAGTTGGAGATAATGGAAAGATTCCCATTGACTATAATGTGTTTAGAATCAAACCGAAACATGTTGACATGGCAATATGGGCATTTGTGTGCAAAAAGAAAAATTACTCTTCAGTATTATTTCTTCCCCCACAGTGAATTTCTTATTGCGCTCCACTCTTCGGTCCTACAGAGCCTGGTCCAAAGTTTACTGAACTCTGTGGAAAATTTTCTAATGACTTCAACGGGCTTTGAATCAGGCTTTAAATATCTTGTGCTATACTAAGAACTACACTGAGGAAGCTTCAAGGAGTACACTTTTCTTAGGAAATTAGCATTTTAAAATGGCACTCTGCATGCTTTACTTTTAACTATGGAAAATAGTAATATGCCAGACCAATACAGACACAGTATGAATCTGTAACAGGAAATTTGACCATTAGAATAAACACAGCTAAATGGCTCTATCAATAGCCAGATATTCAAACAGACTTACGCAGTTCTGTGCATATGCCTGGAATCTTCAACATTTCAAAAGTGGGTGGGGGCCCAGTTCTGGGTCTCCGTATGGTATGCGTTGAGTTCAAGGGGGTAAATCTAGAAGCGTCATCTAGGAGCAGAGGTCAATTTATTTTCATTTATTTACTCAGGTTTTTTTCTATCCCGCACCCTCCTGCTCACAGAGCCGCTCGGGGAAGCTCACAAGATGTATAGCATAAAATAATAATAATAAATTAATTAATTAATAAAACAAGCATATAATATACAGTTTTAAAATTCATTAAAATACTAAAACATACTTAAAGCGCAGAACCCCCGACCCTACCCGTCTCCCTCTCCAAAGGTCCAGCGGAACAGCCAGGTCTTACGCTGTCTTCGGAAAGTGCCTGGATAAGCCAGCTGAAGAAGCATGGGGTGGCATGGCGGGATGGAGTGGGGCAAGGCGTGAAGGAGCAAGGCCAAAGTGAGACGTGGGTTGGAGAACCTGGGGCGAGGTGTAGAGAGGCAGGGGCAAAGCAAGGAGAAGATAAGATGATGCTAAAGAAACAATGGTGAGTTCTGGCAAGCTGTGACTAACCCAATCTGAAGCTTATAATTGACACTGGCCCCTGACCTGGAAGCTTTTATAGTTCCTCTGGGCCAGTCCCGTGTCAGCATCCTGCAGCCAAGCACAGCAAGCCCTCCTGGGTCTGGAGGGTATTAGCCATGTCGGTCACACTTTGCTGGCATCAGCCCCCATAGGTGGGAGGAATCGGGCTGCCCCTAGGAGCCTTGGGGACGGGTCCTGGGTTCTATCCTCACCAGGCTCAGTCCTGACAGGGTGCCCAATTTGAAACCTTTTAAGATGGCTTATTTTTTCAGAGGATAGAAGACTTACTTTAAGGTGCTTTTCAGGTTGGGTATCCTAAATCACTAGATATTTTTGAAAATATTGGCCTTTATTTCTATGTCTGGTGGTACATAATCTTTCATAGTGAGTTCACAGTCTGAGTGTCAGGCAGGATGAAAAAGGTGGACAAAGCAAACGCATAAGACATCTATGAATTCTCATGCTACCAAACTTCTGGTTCTTCGTATGCACAGAGACGCATATACACTCCTACATTTTTGTGCATCTCTTGAGGTCCAGATGTTTGTGGATATGTTTGACTTCCATCACCCATCGAGAGTCTATTCAGCATGTGAACATGCTTCGATGTCGTGAATACTTTCTACACCACGGGGCATTGGACAATCCAAGCAGTAACAAATGTTGCTCATTCAGCTACGTGCTTGCTGGATTACACATTCTATAGCTGTTTCTTTTCAGGCTGGAAGATGAAAGATTCTATCCCTAAATTGGTGACCGGTTACCTGCAGAAGAAATTTAAACCAGATGTGTTAATAACCCACAATTTGCCATTCAGTGAGATCAATGAAGGATTCGAGCTGCTGCGCGCAGGAAAGAGGTGAGATTTTGACTTATTAGTATTGCTGTTAATAAATGCCAGTTCTGTACAGAATTTGGTGTAATTCAATGTACGGCAAAATAATTTTAAGCCTGTCATCATAATGAACTGGTCACATGGAAATTTATCTGAGGTCAAGACATATGAGTATGAGAAAATAACACCGATTTGAAGCACCGTAGTAAAAGTGATTATTGTTGCCAAGGATGAAATCCTACCAGATAAGGAAAACCTCCTATTTTAACACTTACAATCCAGCAGAGTTCACGCAGTGCTTGGATGATGTTGCATTGGATAAAAGTAGAGCAAAACAATTCCAGAAGCTGACAAAGAATCTTGGATTCTCTAGGTTTTATTCAGCAATGCAGGTGAATAAAAATGCACATTAAAAAGGTATTAAACAGAATAATTGGCCTTTATTTATTTATTTTCAAAATGTATATCCTGCTTTCTCCCACCACAGGCGGCCCAAAGCGGCTAACACCAATACATATAATATACTAAAAACATTTCAATTCAATTAAAAAAAATAAATTGAGCAATAAGAGAACCATAAAACACCCCCATACCACCCTCCCTAACTCCCCACTCTACCCTTCTCCCTCGCCAAATGCCTGATGAAACAGCCAGGTTTTGCAGTTCCTGTGGAAAGCTGGGAGGTCCGGGGCCAACTGTGCCCCCACTGGGAGGGAATTCCAAAGGCGCGGCCACCGAGAACGCCCTATTCTGCGTTCCCCCCCCCCCCC
>QEPC01001707.1:934138-951352 GCA_003113815.1 Sphenodon punctatus | reverse complement strand
AGTGCATTTGTGATTGCTTGCTGAATTTGCATTTTCATTAACACAATCCACTTCAAAGAGCCCACTGTCTCTTAGAGTTGCAGACAAGATTGAGTCACCTTCTTTTGTTACATAGCAATGATCATCCATGAATTCAAATTTGCATCAATTTTTAACTCCATATTTCACAGAGATTAAGTTATTCTTTAACGAAGGCACATATAAAGCCTTATGTATCTTTATTTGCTCAATTTCTCCATCTGGGAGTTTGCAAAAGATCTTAGCTGATCCTCTACCTTGTGAAAAGACTTGTCTTCCATCTGCTAGGGAAATTGGGACTGTGTAACCCATTTCAATTTCTGAAAACATTTTTATATCCTTGAGGAGATTCTCAGAAGCACCAGAATCAGTATAAAGAACATTTTCATTGACTTCTGACATTGCATTAAAACCTTTTATTCTTCCCTTTGGCTGCTGATTCGTTCCTTCAGAACTGGCAGTTTTCTGCAGACACTCTGTCTCAGCAGTAATGGGTGTTTTAGGCTTTCCCATTGTCTTGGCCTCTGGACAATTAACATGTAAGTGTCTGTCACTATCACAGAAAAAACATCTCTTCAAGCTTCCTTTCTTTGAGCCAAAGGCTGTAATTTGATCTTCAGAGGTTTGCTTCGTCTTTCTGATAAAACATTCATTCAATTTACTAGATAGATAATCCAGACCAACTACTTTATCAGAAATTTCTATAGCAGTCTTCAAATAGTCATATGAAGAAGGTAAAGAATTCAAAACAAAAGCCACAATACCACTTTCTCCAAGATCTATTCCCAAGTCTTTTAGCCTTTTTGCAAGAGATTGTATTTGGCTCACGTGCTCAGTAGGATTCTCATTCTCTCTCAGTTTCATATTACACAATCTCTGTATTATAAAAATTGCTTTGCTGGAGCTTTTACGGTTATAAAGATTTTCCAGCTTGTTCCAGACTTCACTGACTAAAGTCACATTTTCAAAATGAACAAACAGTTTTTGGACTTGCATGCATTCCAAGAGCTTTGTCATTTTGTCTGTCCCAATTCTTTTGTTCAGATCCTGCAGCCATGGGTCTTTGTGTTATCAGCACTTCATAAAGACCTTGGCTCTTTAAACAAGATTGCATGAGGAAATTCCACTCCTTGAAATTCGCTCCTTCCAGTTTTGGAATGTTGAGGTTCCCTTGAGCCTGCTCCATGTTGCTTCTCTTGTTCCAAAACAAAAACCAGGTACAAAAATAAGCTGTGCTTTTCTCCTTCGAGATTCAATTCGAATTCCAAAAAATGGATTAGGATCTTCAGGAGTATTCTGGGCCCATAACCCTATGTTGGAATTTTATTAGTGGTCAAAAAACCAAAAAGCAGCTTGAATTGTTAGTAGCAACAGCTTAGTAGTAATCAACACCTTGGAGATTGTTTCTAGATTAAAATAAACTACTTTATTGAGAAGTACATTGTGATAGGAAAGGCCTATCCCTAGGTCTTACTAGCTAGCTGCCACCAGCATGGTGGCCAGTCATGTTGAAAGTCAGAGAGAGAAGATAGGAATGGCGAAAGGCCAGGAAAAAGGAGGAAGTCCAGTGGAGCTTCCTCAGCACATCCCACCTGGGAGGGGGCTTAGAAGCAGAGATCAGGAAAGGTTAAAGTGACCCTCACACTAACTCACTATCTCTACTCCCAGATGCCCCTAGTGGTCATTAGGGTTTGTTGGTGCAAAAGGTGATGTCATCTGGAGCTGTTTTTCCAACACTAACACCACCTCCGTCTTGTCAGGATTCAGTCGCAGTTTACTCTTACCTGCTTTGAAATGTTATTTATCAGTCCTCCTCCATCTCTTTTCCAAATACCCCCTCCTTTGTTTTCCAGATGCATATTTCCTAGACTGCAGTTACATCTTTTCATCATTTGATGTTTGAAACATCATGGTTTTTTCCCCTTACAATATCCTCCCAAGTATTGCTTCCAAATATAAATTGCCCTATATTTACACAGTCTATAATTCTGGTTTCTTACGTGCCTGAGGAAGGGTTGGTCCTTTGTGGCCCAAAAACTTGCATACTCCCACCAACAGAAGTTGGTCCAATAAAAGACATAATCGAAACGGCTTTGTATCCAGTCAGAATAATAATGTTCTCAAAAGATCTGGGGAAGGAACACAAGAGGGGAAGATAAATAACAGTTGATCTAAGAGGTATCAAATGCCATTCACTTTTTGGGTCTATTCAATTTTCTTTAAGTTTGCCTTCAGTTCCATTACTGAGTTGCCTACAGAGGGTATTTTCAGATGTGGCGGGGCTCATTTCACCCCGTCACGGAAACACCCTGCAGATTCCCTGCCGGGACCAACACATCATGGCCAACAGACGTGTTGGCCGATCCCGGCGGGGAATGGGGGGGCTGCGCGGCCAAATGTGCGGCCGCACAGCCCCACCCCCCCCCACTCCCCCAGCAGCTCACCCTCCCGGAGACGGGCAGGTGCTGTGGCCAATACAGCCGCTGTGCCCGCCCGCCCCCCGAGAAATTGACCACGGCCCGGAATCAGCGGCGAGCACGACCGCCGATTCTGGGCCGTGGTCAGCAGCCAGATGTGACGTTGACACGCTCAACACGGGGAATTCCCCGTGGTTGAGCGTGTCAACATCCCGTCTGGTCAGTGTCAGCCGGGTGGTCACCCCCATGAATCACGGGGGGGGGGGAAATCAGATTTACCATGCTTCCATCCCTCCTCCTCCAGGGAGGAGGGACGGAAGCGTGGTAAATCTGATTTCCCCCCCACCCCCCGGTGATTCACGGGGGTGAACATCTGGCGTAACACTGACCAGACGTGATGTTGACACTCTCAACCATGGGGAATTCCCCGTGTTGAGCGTGTCAACGTCACAAGTATTGCTTGTGTCAACGTCACAAGTATTGCAAGACGTTACGGGATCATGCTCACCCACAGGGAATTCACCGTGGTTGAGCGTGATCTCGTAACATCTGAAAATATCCAGAGTTGGTCAAGAATATATTTGGCGGGAAGGTTTGTCCCAAAATAAATCAAATGCTAGTTGATCTCTGTTCATAGTTTGCATGCCTATGTTTGTAACTAACTCCTTTCATTTCATGTTTCAGCATTCGCAGCATCCTATTGTTTTAAGATCCTGAGCACTGGGAGGCGCTTTGGTGTCTGCATTTCCAAACTTTTCATTCATAATTTTCAACACAACAATTAAATTTTTATGCAGTGTGAAGGGAGCTGTGAAAGGGCTTGGATTTTTCCTCAGACATACAGCTATATAAAACAGGCCAAGTGAAGGCAGAGTACAAAGGTTCAGTACAGTAGTAGCTTCATATGGTAGTATTTCTGTGAGTAGTTGTTCAAACTGACCCTGTAGTTTGGAAGTCTGAGATGAAGTTGTATGAGAGGTGCTTCTGCTTCTTGCCAAGTGACTTAGAATTAATTACCTTTTGCCTCACTTCACTGTTACCTCTGCTTATCTATCTCACTTAGAAAGAGGGACACCATGGTGGGGAGAAACTGAAACACTAGGGAAAAGTGAAATTTATTTCCCTAAATGTTTACACTATCTAGGTATATCGGAGTGAGGAAAAAATGGGCTTTTTATATTGTTGGATCATACTATGTGTTAATACTTGATTCTTAGCATGTCTTTAAGTGTGGTTGGTGCATTGACCATATTAGTTCCATACCCAACAGAATGGGCAGAGTTTGAATTTTACATCTGTAGTACAGGGGAGGCTAAAGTGAGAATTACCTAGGACTCCAACTCCTGGGTTAGCAAGTTTCTTTGTCAGACAGCCTAAGTTTGTTGGACTAGACCACCAAGCACCAGTTTAAAGTCACCTGTGCCCTATAGCAGTCTCTCCAAAGCAGTCAGCCCCCTTTTAGACATCATCAGAAACTGCCCCATGCTCTATGTCCCCAGTTGCTCATTGGCACCTTTCTGCAGTAACCAAAAACGTTGCAGTAAATCTTCCTGGAACCCAAATTTCACAGGACAGAACACTGTGGCATAGTGTGTTGAACTGCAGGATGATTTGGGGATCATTTTGTGAAGTACAGAACAAACATTATTGCAATCTACTGATATTTTAGATAAAGCAAAAGCCCTGAAGGCTGAAGAGACGTTTGCAAGCCAACATGTTTAACTGTAACAGTTGAATTTGATGTGGACATTTTGGTTTTGTTTGTTCTTATAAATAAAAATCTTGTCAGAAAATGTTCCTAATTGAACTGCCTCCTTGAAATATCAGAAAGCTCTCAAAATGGCTACTGGGCTCTTCTGTGACAAAATTAGTATGGAGTACACTTAGGGGAGTCACTGTTTAATGCAAGTCAGTCTAAATGACAATCTTTGACTTCCAGGGCTTTCTCTAATCTGTGTCTCCCATTGCCGTGTAGAGGGAGTTTCCATGTTGATCCCAAATGCAAGAGATGAAGACAAAAAGAGATCTTGCCACATTGGTCCCAGGTGTAAGATGGAGACCAGGCAGTGCCAGGACACCAACCATGCGTTCCCATGACTGGGCCACCATCCCACCACCCACACTGCCCAGGGAGGGCTCCAAGAGATGGCCGGCCAACCCAATTCCATACTGCTCCCAGCACCCTACCCCCCCCACCGAGACAGGCAGCCATGGTGCCTAGTCATGGCAGGACCCGATCTGGGTCAGAACATGGTGGGCCAGAACAGACATGCTGGCCTGGCTAGTCAGGCCTAAGCCTGGGATTGTGACTTTGGGGGGGTTTCAAGGTCGAAGCCCAGCTAGCTGCTGACACAGCCTGGGTCAATCCTGGACCAACATCTGGCAGCACAAAAATAGACATGTTGGTGGCCCATGGGCCCCCGTCACATCTGTTTTTACCCAGAGTAGTTCAGATGAGATCTTTTGTTTGACCAATATCTGTTAGTGAGAGTATGCAAGCTTTTGGGCCACACGGGGCCTTTTCTCAGGCAAGTAAAAAGTCAGACCTATAAACTGAGCAATGCAGAATAGGTTTGCTTACTTATTTATTTACTGGGACTTTTCTAGCTCAGGATGGATTACAGCACAAACAAAATCCAGTATAAATGTACCCCCTCCCAGCCTATCTCTGCTCAGCAAATGCCTAGCCAAATAGGAAGGTTTTACATTGCTTCCAGAAAATGCTCAGGCTTGGGCTTTTGAGAATTTCCAAGGGAAGGGAGTTCGAGAACATCACAGTGTAGAACTTCCATAATGAACAATTGTACATGGGAAAATTACTTCCCGACAGTTAGTGGTTTATTTGAAGCCAGTGAGGTTTGATATCTCTTGCAAAGTATTGCTTTTACTAATAACATTTTAGACATTTTTATTATGATGGGGTTTGACTCCTACTGAATTCTGTTTATTAATAATAACTTGTAGCACAATTTCATGTCCAAGAGTCTCCTGGGTTTTTTGTGTTTTTTGTTTGTTTATTTACATTCTTATCCTGCCCATTCCTTCTAGGCTCAAGCAGTTTACAATAGATTAAAATGTCTAACAACATGCAAAATAAACCCAAATAAAAAGTCAAAACTTGAGCTGCTCTTTTCAAAATATTTCCCTTAATTTCAAATTCAATTGCATTTTACTGCGTATCTAAAATAAAGCTGTTCAAAAGTCTGCCCATAATAATAGTACAGTAGCTGGCATAGGACATTTGTGACTGGGATCAAAGTCAGTAGCAACTGTTATGCAACTTGAAACTGATAAGAGATAGCACTCTAGTTAATAATTTCCTTTGCAAGATGATTGCAACTCTCATGGAATTTTGTGGTGTTCACTTTTAAAATATATATATTTGCAAAGGAAATGAAGTTCATGGAAGTTCAGGAAAGTTTATGAACCTTTTCTGGACTTACAATAATTAAAACAAATGGTTCTCCCTGAAGGGGCCTCATTTTAGCTGGAGAGTGGTTTCTATGTTGGTCCCAAATGTAAGAGATGAAGACTGCTGTGGGCTACTGTCTCGTTTATTAACACCCAGAGATTGGTGCAACTGTAAAGGGGACACAGGCCTGACGCTGAGGTGCTACAGGTAGACGCCAAGCATGCAAGACTCACCATAGTCATGTGATTTGCTGGTGGGTCTTAAATGCTTGAGGTCTAACTCAGGGCTCAGTCCTGGCAGTTAAATTCAAGGGGGGTTGTGAGCCCTGGGAAATGTTCTCAGTAAGAGCATGCACTCCAAAATATGAAAGACCACGAAAAGACCAATATTGGCCATTTCTGGTTTGGAAACAAAAGCTAGGAAAAAATTGGTTTATTTGACTGTCATTAATAAGAACATAAGAAGTGCCATACTGGGTCAGACCAATGGTCCATCTAGCCCAGCATCCTGTCTGCGACAGTGACTGGTCGCGGTGCTTGGGAGAAGCACCCAACAGGTCACAATGGGGGATCCATTCCCTGTTGTTTCCCCCCAGCTCCCATCCTGTTCCCATATCCTGTCTGGCTAATAGCTGTGAATGGACCTATCTTCCAGAAACTTGTCCAAACCTTTTTTAAACTCAGCTATAGTACTGGCCCTTCCCACAGCCTCTGATAGCCCCATTCACTTACCATCCTTGGCGGCGGCTGCAGAGCTGCGGAGCGGGCTTCGGGCGGGACGGCCTCAATTGGAGATGACACCTGGGGGGGAAAGACGAACTGTAAGTGGCTGTGGCTGCTTCCCTCCCCCCCCCACTTGGACACACCTCTCTCCCCGCCGCTTCAAAGGGAACACGCCAGCGGCCGCGGGGCCGAGGGCGTGGCCAAAGGGTGCGGCCCTTTGGGGTCCTTCGGGGTACGGAGGGAGGAGAGGGGGTAATCCCCTGTGATGTGGTACAGATTGTGTGGGTTATTGATGCAGAGATGGTGGAGAGCTCCCCCCCTAGTGAGAGAGGGGTGGAGCTGGCCAGGTGTTCCCTGGTGGCAGTAGGGGACAGGAAAGATTGTTGTGGGATCTATCCCGTTGCGAGGGAGGTGTGGAGTGGAGCATCAATGGGGCAATAAATATGTATTTAAATGTATATTAGTATATTATGTTAATTGTATATTGTATTGAGCTGGGCCCCCTGTGTGGGAATACACCCAGGAATGTATTTTTTTTTTCTTGTGTTGTAAGCCGCTTCGAGTCACTTGAGAGAGTGCGGGATATAAATTAAATGGAAGTGGAAAATGAAATGGTAGTAGAGTCCACCACGCAATTATACGCTGAGTGAAAAAATATTTTCTTTTATTTGTTTTAAACTTGCCACCCATGAGTGTCATGGAGTGTCCTCTAGTTCTAGTACTAGCTGAGAGGGTAAATAACTGTTCCTTGTTTATTAGTTCCACACTGCTCATGATTTTATAGACCTCTATCATATCTCCTCTCAGTCATCTCTTCTCCAAGCTGAAGAGCCCCAACCTACCAAGCCTCTCCTCATATGGGAGCCCTTCCATGCCCTTGATAATTTTTGTTGCCCTTCTCTGTACCTTTTCTAGTTCAGTTATGTCTTTTTTGAGATGGGGCGACCAGAACTGCACACAATATTCAAGGTGCGGTCGCACCATTGATTTGTATAGAGACATTATGACCGTCAGTTTTATTCTCTATCCCCTTCCGAATAATTCCTAACGTTCTGTTTACTTTGTTGACTTCTGCTGCTGTGCACTGCGCTGTGGATTTCATTGTATTGTCCACAAACACCCCAAGATCCTTTTCCTGAGTGGTAACTAACTCCTAGCTTAGCACCCAGCATTGTGTATGCATAGTCTGGATTATTTTTCCCTACGTGCATCACTTTGCACTTGTCCACATTAAATCTCATTTGCCATTTAGATGCCCAGGCACCCAGTGTCATAAGATCCTGTTGCAGTTCCTCAGTCTGCTCGTGTTTTAACTACCTTGAATAACTTGGTGTCGTCTGCAAATTTGATCACCTCACTCTTAACACTCTTTTCCAAATCATTAACTACATTAAACAGCACCAGTCCCAATACAGATCCCTGAGGCACACCACTTTTTACATCTCTCCATTGTGAAAACTAACCATTCAGTCCAGCCCTCTGCTTTCTATCTTTGAACCAGTTTCTGATCCATAGTAAGACACTACCTCCTATCCCATGACTTTTTAACTTTCTCAAGAGTCTTTCATGAGGGACCTTATCAAATGCTTCTGGAAATCCAGGTACACTATATCTACTGGGTCTCCCTTGTCCACATGCTTATTTACACATTCAAAGAATTCCAACAGCTTAGTGAGGTATGACTTACCTTTACTAAATCCGTGTTGACTCTTCCCCATTAAGCCATGTTTGTCAACATTTGTCATTAATTATGGTTTCCACCATTTTGCCCGGCACAGACATCAAGTTTACTGGTCTGTAGTTTCCAGGATCGCCTCTGGATCCCTTTTTTAATATCAGGGTTACATTTGCCACCCTCCAGTCCTCAGGTACAGTGGCAGATTTTAGTGACAGGTTACAAATTACTAACAGTAGGTCTGCGATTTCATATTTGAGTTCCTTCAGAACTCTGGGGTGAATGCCATCTGGCCCTGGTGACTTGTTAGTATTCAGTTTGTTGATTGCCCTAGAACATCCTCAATGATTTTCCTGCACACCCGCTGTACTTTAATCATACAGATGTCATCTGATTATATGATAATCTTGCCCCCACTTCTGAACCTTTAATCATATAGACTAAATCACAAGAACTGCTCTTTTATATGCAGCTGTAGAGAGGCAAAGTTGTCCAGTGATTGGGATTCTAGCTGGAGAATAACATTCATTTCCCTGCTCTGACAAGCTCTGCGGCAGGGGGTGTGGTTTCTGGGGCAGGCGTAGGCCCCAACAATTCATTTTTTACAAGTTAAGCACTGGTCTAGCTGATTGACGTATTAGGGATTTGTCAGATTGACTGGAGACCTTAAAAGGGGGGTGGGGGTGGTTGTACTTCAAAGTGGAAATGATTCATGTGTTTGAGTCCTCTAGGTATATCTCAACAGATTAATTCCCCATCATTTCAGGAGCCTCTAACATGAGTAAACATTAGTCATTCCCGCTCTCTGCCTATGGCACACTGCAACTCAATATTTTAGGGCTGTGTTACCTTTAATGTAGGAGTTTGATTATTCTATGTTGGTGATAAGGTGGAATTTGGTTGGCTGCTGTATGCAGGATATCAGACTAAATCAGGGATGGGGAACCTCAGGCCTGGGGGCCAAATGCAGCCTGTGGCTAGTTTCCCAGTAAGAGATAAAAGCTGAAGGAGATTTCTCTCTTTCCACTTCCCCTTCAGCTCGACCACCATACTGTAATGTTGCAGCTAGCAATTAAAGGAATCAGATGCCCTTTTCACACAGGCGTCCGTGAGAATGCTGCAGCAGGTGCGGGGAGGATGGGGGGGTGCCTGTGGGAACACCGCAGGCGTTGGGGGGTGCATGTGCGCCCCCACGCTCCACGTACTTTCACCCATCACCCATGCACAGAGCAATGGGTGCCAATGCCCAATGTTCCGTGCATGGAGATGGGTGAAGGTGGGTGGGGGTCTGTCAGAATGTACCCCCATGCACCGACCACCCACCGTGCCACCCACCCACCATGGCCCGTATGAAAAGGGTCAGAATGTCACTGGACAGGAGTAGCTTGTCTTCACTGTAAATCCATACAGAACAGAGAGGCTAGCTTGAGGCTAGTGTTCTTAAATGTCATTGGCAACACGCAAAAGACCAAGTTAGCCCTGCACCATCCCCATCCAGCTTTATTCCACAAGCAGCCATGCTACGGGGAGTTAGGGGAGCAGCGCGTTGCTAGCATGGCTGACTAAACACCCAATTGAATGAAACCTAGACAAGGTCTAAGACAATTTTGACTGGTGCTCAGAGGTGTACTCTTTACACATATCCCTGCCTGTGCGTGCATGCATGCTCTCTGAGTCAAACAAAAACTTAAGAAAGATGCATTTCTATACATTTTTGCTAATATCTCATTCACCCTTACTGCAGAATCGGGATGTGGAACATTTTCGTCTGGGAGCCACTTTGTCAATTTAAAGCTGGCTAGTTGACTGCACCAAAAAAGAGAGATGGGAGAAGAATCTGTTGCTTCCCACCAATTTGATAGTCATCAGGAAGCAGCGGTCCTTCATCACCATCTTAAAAGTGTTTAGTTTTGTTCCACTGCTGCACATCTAAACACTTATTGCAATCGCATGGTCCCGCTTAGTGATTTTGAGTCACAAAGAAATAATAATCATCATTATTTTTATATAGCATCCCTCAAACCTGATTTAACAGGTTTACTGGTTCCATTTTTAGCTGTGTCCAGAACAATGACCATTTTTTACTTGTTCCAATACTGCGTGGCCTCCACAGACCATCAAGTTCAAGTTCGACGTTCCAACCCCTCTATCTCCCTGGCTTCTGTGATTACGTATCCCAGAACATCCCATCGTTTCTGATGACTCGCCCCCTTTAAACACGCCTAGGTAAATTAAATCCCAGCCACCATTTTCGAGTGCATTCCTCTTAAACATACCCATTTTTCACTCATGGCTTCCACCAGCAACAGGAAGGTCACTGAAAATTCCAAGATCATCTGCAGAACACAGCAGACCTCTAGAGAAACTAAATGATTTATCGAACTGTGGGGTGACAGATCTTTGCAGCTACAGCTTAAGAGCAACCGCTGAAATGAGGCAGTTTATCAGGGCCTTTCTGAAGCAATGAAGAAAACATGGCTACAACTGCACTACAGACCAGCTGAGAAGTAAGGCAAAAAAACCTGTGATTGAAGTATAGGCAGGTGAAGAAGGCAAATAATAAGCCTGGAAGTTCCAGACGCGACTGGGAGTTTGTGGAGACAATGGACACTTTCCTAATCTTTAAGGATGAAGAGGTCGATTGTCCCATTGTGTGCGGCACCAATTTAAAAGAAACCTCTGCTTTGGAATTTTCAGACAGTGACAAGGAACTAGAAGAAATCCTCCTCCTCACTCCAGCCAATCTTCTGGCTGAAGCATAGGTACAAGGTGATGTGTCTGTTGACTCACAGTACGAAAGAACTGTTACCTTGAAACTTTATGCATGTCTGACAAATGAGGATATTCCAGATCGCTCCATCCAGGGCACCCAGAAAACACAAACTCAAGAATCACAAGGTGAGTAATAGGGACAGTGCTTTGCAGGACCAGTACCCTGGGAGAGGGCTAGAGGAATGGAGTGTTGGCCCTTTAAGACTTTCAGGTAACCGTGCTAATGAGATACTTGATGAGCAGCTGGGATCAGAGCTTCTGGGCCCTGAAAGCTCAGAAGCCAGGGGAAGAGAGGAGGTTCATTGTGTGTTAGGAACTAGAGTGAACTGAGCATTGTGTGTGCAGCCTGTAAGAGAGCTGGATGTTCTTCCAAAGTGAGTGAGGCTGTGAGGTAACAGCCCCTCAGCAGGCTCGAGAGAAACCTGAAGGCAGGATTGAATGGAAGTCCTGAGAGACTAAAAGAAGAGCCGCTTTACCAGCAAACCCAACCAAGAAAGAGCTCTGGAGGGCAGGTGAGACCTACCCGGGCTACTGTGCTATAAAGGGAGGGTTAGGCTCAGCTGGCCCAGAGCTGTTTGGGGGAGGAAACCCCTGAGGACCCACCTGTCTGTGGGAGAAGCCCCTAACTTGAGCGGACCAGGACTGGCTATAAGGGGTGTTGGGAGACCAGTTACTAAACAGCCACCCCAAGCCAAACAGAGAGCATAGTGTGGTAGTGGGTCAGTTAATTCCCCATACCAGGGCACTGAGGAGTCTTAGGGAGGACTGAGCCCACCTGCTGCTACAGCAAGTGTCTGTCTGACATATCCCCCAAGCTGACTTACACCATTCTATTACCATCCTGTATCATGCGCTTATATTCTAATGTTCGTCTTGTGTCATCCTCCCAGCAACTGAAAATGATACACCTGAAAGCCCTCCCTCTTCCCCCCCCCCCCCCCCCCCCCCCCCCCCCCCCCCCCCCCCCCCCCCCTTGAACTGCAAGCGCCTGAAGGGCATTCGAACACACCACAGGCAGGGCACAGCAAACCAACGTTGTCACCGAGATTTTAAGGCCAAGACAGCAGGGCATGTCCGAGCTGAATCCAGGGCTTAGAGCTACCTCGGACTCTGCACTGGAGGCTATGACTTTACTGAGAAGTAGAACTACTTTTATGGACTGTGACTTGAGCCAATGGGAGAGCTCAAAATAATTGCAGGTGAGATTTTTCTGAACTGCATCAGGTAATAGAAGGGGTTGGGGACAAAGTCGCAGCAGCATTGGAACATGTTATTGATATGGTCAAGCAACCTACCTTCACTCCAAAAAATTTTTTAGAAGGCTGGCAGTGGCTGTGCCTTCCTCTCCAGCCATTTAACCAGGCACTTCTGGCGTGAAGGCTGTAATCCCTAATCGAGTCAGAAGCTGTATCCCAGCTGTGCCAGGTGGCACAGAAGTACACCAACCGGTTGAAAATATAAAAATTCCTCAAAAGAAGCTGGGCTTTTTTTTTTATAATAATATAAAACTTTGTGCAGCCAAAGCTATTACAATATATATACACAATTATATACTATTAACCAGGGTGTATACATACAATCAACTAAAAAACAATATCCAACAACAATTTGAGAAAACAACCTCATCTTCAGACACCCATAAACTAGAAGATATTATATATAAGAAAAGATTGTCTTAAGCGGATGGCCATCTGGCAAAAATTTGCTACATCCCTTGACATTTCCAAGTCAACTGGGCTGAGAAACTTCTGTAACAGATTTTGCAAGTAATTATCCCTATGCTCCAAAAAGGCACTTCCAAGATACTTAAATCTTGGTCCAGAGAAAAATGAACAACGAAGGAGAATGTGACCAGCCGAATCAATTTCCCCCAGATTGCAAAGTACACATAGTCGCTGATCACAGGGGATACCCATGTAACGACCTTCCAAAAGTGCCAAAGGAAATACATTACATCTTAATCTTGTAAACGCTGTTCTCTTACTATAGTACATCCATTCAAACAGGTATCCAGTCCCTGGGTGCAGAGGATTAAATGGCTTATAATCAGGAGCAACCCTCTGAGCAGATATAAGAGCACCCTCAGATTGAACTATCTGGTCAGACAATCTCCTTTTTATGAGGGTCATAGATGCCTTAGGACCAACCCACTTGAGGGCAGCAATAGAAAAGCCCAATTTTTGTACTTCCAACTCCACAGGTTTAGCCCAGGCATCCAAGAGCCCACTATTAGTTGCCAAACTCAAAAGGGAATTATCTTGGGAAGGAAGTAGCACAACCTTAACCCAATATTTAAGGAGTGACTGAAGGGCATCAAGTTTGAGAGGGAAACAAAGTGTCTCTGATCTTAGAATCACCTGTGGAGTACCCTTAGGGACCCCCAATATTGATCGAAGAAAACCGTTTTGGATGCTCCCTAGCTTATCGAAAAAGAGGGTACCCCAGACTGGGAACGCATCAAGTAACTGATTTACCGTTTTGGCCTTAAAAAGGCGAAGAGCAGGGGGAACCAATTTACCTCCTTGGCCAAAAAAATACTTAATAGAGGCTAATGATTTTCTCAATTGGTTCTTAGCTGCCTCAAAATGCAAGTTCCAACTGAGTTGGGGGAAAAAATCACCCCTAAATATTTAAGGGAGCGTATCTGTTTGATTATATTTTCCCTAATAGTCCAATAGTGGGCTTTCTGGAGCCCCTTAGGGCCTACAATCAGTACCTTTGTTTTTGCATAATTGATGGACAGTAATTCAGCATTGCAATAATCCCCAAAGAGTTGCATTGACCGCCTAAGCCCTACCAACAACTGGGAGATTAGAACTGTGTCATCTGTATAAAGGAGCATTGGGATTCTCCGGTCCCCAACTAAGGGTGCATGAGTATCCACAGATTTAATAAATGCCACTGTATCATTAAGATAGATATTAAAAAGGGCAGGGGCCAATAAGCAGCCCTGCCTCACCCCACATGCAACCCAGACCTACTTAGTAAGGGCCTGACTGGGATCAGATCTAACTTGTAGCGTATTCCCAGTATGAAGTTTTATCATTAAATACAAAAGTCTGGGATCAATTGAGGAGGCACTGAGTTTCACCCAGAGTCGCTCCCTACACAGAGACTCAAAAGCCTTCTCAAGATCTATAAAACAAAGATAAAGTTTCCCATGACAGGTAACCTATTTATTTAGTAATGAAGAAAGGACAAGTATATGGTCTGTAGTAGATCTACCTTTCCGAAATCCAGCTTGTTCTGGCTCAAGTATGCCATTCTCATCCAACCACATCTGCAATTTACCTAGCAAAAATCGAGTGTATAATTTGCCGATGACACTTAATAAGCTTATCGACGATAGTTGCCTGGGAGAAGAGGGTCACCCTTTTTATAGATGGGAATGACAATACTATTGAGCCAAGAGGAAGGTATGTCTCCCAGATCATTAATAGATGTAAAGAGGTGCCAAAAACTTGGCCCACCACTCTGGCTCACTCTTTAGGAGTTCAGGGGTCACAAAACCATTTCCTGGGGCCTTTCTAGGTTTAAGTTGTGAAATAAGAACTACAATCTCCTCCGGGGATACAGGTTGCCAGCATTTAAATCTATTGCACGGCACAATGCTGATATCGTACTCCATAGAGGGAGGCTTTGAAAATAAGGCCTCATAAAAAGTCTCCCAGACTTTCGGAGGCAAAATGGGCATATAAATATCCCTATGGCCCCGATTACACAATCAAATAAGGTTCCAGAATTTCTTAGAATCCTGACTATTGGCTGCCCTCAACAACAAGAACCATTGGGTCTTTTGAAAATCGATTTTCTTTACAGAAAGAAGGTTATGAAAGAAGCTGAGTTAGTGCAAACGGATTCCAAAGGTACAGTTCTCCCCTAGCTAATGTTTTAGTTATAACCTGGGCAGAGACCCTGATAAGGATTACACATTTGAAGAAAGGATAAACCAAAACAGTACCTTGCACTACATACTGCATATAACCTTTGTAATGTTATTACTAAATCAGCACATGAATGTTTAATCTTTGCACCATGCTGATTTAATCTTTAGCACAACATGAATGTCTAACAAACTCTTTTTACAATGTTTTCACTGTACTACTATTTCTCTGCCTAAAATATTTAGGTCCTTTTTGTAAAATAGTTCTGCAGTTCAAATCATAAATAATTTATTATTATTATTATTTTATTTTTTTAAGATACTTGCTTCCATGTGACTTCCCCAATTTATTTATTTATTTATTCAAAACTTATATTCTGCCCCTCCTGCCCAAAGGCAGCTCAGGGCGACAAACAACATGCACAAAAAAATATTCAATAATAAAACATTTTAAAATCTACAAATTTTAAAACAAGTAATAGAAACACACCCTCCCTCCTAAACCCCACCTCCCTCACCCTACCCCGCCCCCTACCCAAAAGCCTGGCGGAACAGCCAGGTCTTACACAAACGTCAAAACGACAGGAGGGTGGGGGCCAATCAAGCCTCCTCCATGAGTGAATTCCACAGCACAGGGGCAGCCACTGAAGCAGATCTCACATCAGTGGCCAAGGCCACCACGGACAATCTCAGGGGTCGCACGGGCACATGGGGAGTGAGGCGATCCCACAGATAAGCAGGGCCCAGGCCGTGAAGGGCTTTAAAGGTCAAAACCAGTACATTGAACCTGGCCTGGTGCTTTATAGGCAGCCTGTGCAGAGCCTGGAGCACAGGTGTCATGTGCTCCCTGCGGCCCGCCCCAGTAAGGAGACGGGCCACCAGCATTCTGCACCAGCTGCAGCCTCCGGACCAGTTTCTCGGGCAGCCCCACATAGAGCATGTTGCAGTAATCCAGCCTCGAGGTGATGAAGGCATGGATGACAGTGGCGAGGTCAGAGTCTGAGAGAGATAGTTGAAGCCGCCGGACAAGATATAACTGCCAAAACGCACTCCTTGCAACGGCCACAACCTGAGATTCCAGGCTGAGCCGTGAATCGAGGAGCACACCCAGACTCCGTACCTGTGGGACCATAGGTGGGCACACACACACCCCGAGGAGATTCAACCACTCCCAGGTCCCCCAGGCCCTCACTCACCAACATCACCTCCATCTTGTCAGGCTTAAGCTGCAGATGGCGCAACCTCATCCAAGCCCCCACAGCCGACAGGCACTGGGAAAATAAGGAGACTGCATGACCTGGGTCGATGGAAAAGGAGAGGTAGAGCTGAGTGTCATCAGTGTACTGATGACATTGCATGCCCTGAAACCCTCATGATCTCCCCTAACGGCTGCATATAGATGTTAAGAGGGGGGACAGAATGGCACCCTGCAGGACTCCACACGTGAGGTCCCGGGGAGGGAGGGGGGAGATGTACACTCCCCCAGGACCACCCGGTGAGTTCTCCCATCCAGGAATAAACAAAACCAGTCCAAGACCTTCCCGCCAATCCCAGCACGGTCCCACAGGCGAGTCACCAACACCTCATGGTCGACTGTGTCGAACACAGCCGAAAGGTCTAGCAGGACCAGTAAGGTCTGACGACCCTAGTCCAATGCCAGATGGAGATCGTCAACCAAAGCCACCAATGCAGTCTCTGTACCATACCCAGACTGAAATCCAGACTGAGAGGTGTCAAGGAAACTGGTGCGGTCCAGATGTTCTTGGAGCTGCCCTGCCACAGCCCGTTCAATAACCTTCCTAAAAAGGGAAGGTTAGAGACCGGCCGATAACTGGCAGGAGCATCAGCGTCAAGAGATGGTTTCTTGAGCAGGGGCCTAATCACAGTCTCATTCAGGCACCCTGCCCTCCCAAAGGGAGGCACTAACCACCCCAGCCAGCAACGGCCGTAGCATCTCCTGGCTGTCTTTCACCAGCCAGGACGGGCAAGGATCTTGTTCACAAGTGGTGGTACAAACAGACCCCAACAAGGACTCCACATTGGCAGGTGACACCATCTGAAACCGATCCCACAAAACAGGACAGGATGGGACATCCATAGCCCCAAGATGACCCTCTGCAATAACTGTGGAACCGAAATCGTGGTGGATGCGAGCAATCTTATCTACAACTCCCTTGGCTACTTTCTCTCATTGCTCCCCTTCCACTCCTGTCTCTAGCCTTCCTCGATGCTCCCCTTCTCCCAATCTTATCCCTATTCCTCCTGTCTCTAGCCTACCACGACGCTCCCCTTCTCCCAATCTTATCCCTATTCCT
>QEPC01001707.1:901552-928127 GCA_003113815.1 Sphenodon punctatus | reverse complement strand
AGCTATTTTGATGTGGCCCAGAGGTTTTATATGTTTTAAATATGTGAACAGGATTTTTTTATTCTGCTATGGCACTACCACTGATGGAGAGAGAGCGAGTTGTCCTACTGGAGTCCCATCCACTTACTGGATGAGATGCTAGTAGGAGGGTTCTCTCAGTCTCCAACTGGCAGGGTTTTATTCAGCAGCAAGGAGTTCCCAGTGTAAACCAATGTTCTGGCCATCACATCTTAATGCTGAAAACTCTTTGTTGCTGGATTTTTGGAGGCTCCTCCTACAATGTACAAGCCCCTCCCCAGAGCTCTGCCAGCCATAAGGTTCCGCGTGGTGCTGAGATGGATGCCAGGGAGGGGCAGGCCCCTCCCTTAGCCCAGGCCCCTCCCCTCCCTTAAGCCACACCCACTTTTGGTTTTCAGAGCGTGCAGGTGCTTTGCACGCGCACACATGATGCGCCCATAACTAAGGCTTGAGCCCGGGCCCTTCTCAACCTTGCTACGCTGCTGGTCACTGCCCGTGCATGAGAGCCCAGCCCAGTGCCCTCAGCTGGGGTAGGTGGTGGAGAGGATTCATGGAGAACTTAGTGCTGGCCCAGGACCCACATGCTGAGGGTGAGAGCATAGAGGGAGAGGAAGCACCCTGAAGGCACTTGACAGAAGGAAGGTGCCCTGTCCCGTGGATCCTGTGAGCGGGTAAACGGCTATCCCCTAGCTTTGAACGGCGTGGGGACTAATTAGCCTGCTAGGCGGTTGCAAGAGGGCAGGTAGGAACCATGATTAAGTCACAGAGTGGCAAAAAATCACCACAAAGAGGAGGGGAGGTGTGCCCTCCATCTCAGGGCAGAGTTACCCTTCCTACTCTCACCAATTTAGTCTGCTGCTCCAGTTGGGGGTGAGGGGAATCCTTTATGCGTCCTGTGCTCTGAGGCGCTGCATGTCTCGGAGCAACTCTGGCTTTTCACCTTCCCTCTCCCAGTCCCGGCTCCATGCGCTGCTCCTCCCACTCTGCAGAGTCCATCCAGGCTTCCACTCCTCCTCTCCCCGCCCCCCTGCCAGAGCACTGGGCAGAATCAATTACCTCTCAATGAAGTCTTTTCTGGCTGAGTTCCAAATAATGGAATTCAGCCTGGGGACCAACAAGCCCCTCCTCCTGCCCTTCCCCCTTCATTGAGAGAGAACCAGGCTGCATTGGGACGGTGCCTGAAGCATGCTCTCTTGGTGGTGTGGGTGGGCAGGCCCTGCCTGCTAGCTCTGCCCCTCACCCCATCATTGAAGGCTGAGAAGCACTTGATAAGTGGGGCCCTGTCTTCTCTTTTGAGTACTGGGGCTGTGCGCACTGGCCAGGAGTACCTCTCTTTTTCATCTGACCCAGGCCCTGCAGTCTCGGTGCTCACCCGACAGCCTAGCTGCTACCGGGGACTGGATGAGGATGAGCCGATTGAAGCTGAATCCAGACAAGACTGAGGTGATGATGGTTGACCAGCCTGTTGACCTGGAGGGGATTGGGCCTCCTGTTATTAATGGAGTCCAGCCCCCTCTGGTCAATCAGGTTTGCAGCCTCGGAGTGCTTCTCAACCCCTTGCTGTGCCTGGACTGTCAGGTTGCGGCAGTGGCCAGGAGCGCTTTTCACAAACTCCATCTGGTGAGGAGGCTGCAGCCTTTTCTTTCTGATTCAGATTTGGCCATTGTCATCCATGTTTTCATTGCCTCGAGGCTAGACTACTACAATGCGCTCTATGTTGGGCTGCCCTTGATGGCTGTATAGAAGCTGCAGCTGCTGCAGAATTCAGCAGCTTGCCTCCTTTCGGGGGCAAAGCACTGAGACCACATTACCCCAGTGCTCTACAGAAGTCTACAGGAGCTCCCTATAGCTTTCCAGGCACAATTCACAGTACTAGTTTTGACCTTGAAAGCCCTAAATGGTCTAAGCCCCACATACCTGAGAGACCGCCTGTCCTTCCATGCCCCATTGCAACCCCTGCAATCGCCCGGGAATGCCTTCATGTGGGTACCATCTTTTAGTCTTGTTTGTACGATGAGGGCTCATAGGGGGGTGTTCTCGGTTGCTGCCCCAGTGCTATGGAACTCCCTTCCCCAAGAAGTTCAGTTGAGCCTGAGCATCTTCCAGAGGCAGTGCAAGACCTTCCTGTTTGTAAAGACATTTGGCAGGCAGGGATAGGGGGCAGGGGGTGGGTTTGGTTGGGGTAGGATGTGGGGAATGAGGAGATGGTATTGGGTGGATTTTTGTGGGGCCTGTGGGAAGGTTTGGGGGGATTTTTTTGGTATTTTGCTGGGTTTGGTGGATTGTGAGCTGCCCTGAGCCTATGGGAAGGGTGGCATAAAAATTTGATTAAATAAATAAGAGAAATAAATACCTGAGCACACGCCACGTCAGCCCCACCACTTACCCCTTTGCTTCCCACACCCAGTGCACCCTTGCCACTTCCATCCTACAGATCCACCCCAGCCTAGCCCCCAACTTCCCCCCTCGCCAAGAGGGAACAGCAGGAGGGGGAGGGAAGGATTGGTGTTCTGGTGCTGGCACCGCTGTGCTGTTGCTGCTCTGTGCGGGGGGGGGGGAGAGCTAGTGGTTGCTGATGTGCTAGTGACTGGAGGGGGAGGCCTTTGCTCTGCTCCCGGCCTGCCTGCCTCAGCCCTCAGTTTTTCTGTGGTAGTAGTGGTTCTGTGCTGCTGCTACGGCCCGATTGTAGTTACCGCTGCTCGTCTTCTCCTCGCCGCTCTCTCCCTGTACAGAGCCCTCCATGATGCACGCGCCTCCTCTGGCTCCTGCTCCAGCAGCAGCTCTGCCCAGCCAGCCACCATGTGGTGCTGCTGAGACGAGATCATGCAGCTGCGCCTGAAGCTTTGTGTGCAGCCTGAGCCACGGCCGGCAAAATGGGTGGCAGACTGGGCAGCACCACTGTGGCCCATGGCTGGCTGCTTCAGGGCACAGGGAGCGAATCCAGGCTTGGGGGCTGCTGCCTCCAGATCCCCAGGCGCAGGGCACAAGCTGGTCCAGGGCGATGTGCAACTGCACATGTCCGACCTGCCTAGGGCCAGCCCTGTAAGAGAATAAGGAACCTCCAGCCCGTGGGCCAAATCCAGACCATGGCTATTTTTTATTTGACCCCTTTCCAATTCCTGCATCTCCCCCATTGATCTAGTCCCTATCTTCAAGCACTGGAAGAGTAAGTTCAGGAGAAGGAAGCAGAGATGAGAACATGCACACAAGGAATGGGGATGCATCTGTGGCATAGACCCATGATCAGGATCCTTCCTTCCTTCTTCCGTCCTGAGTACACCACTTAAGTAGTATTGCCCCAACTCCCATTGAACCCATACTAATTTTCAAAGTGATGCAAGGATGAGAAAAAGTTCCCACCCCTGGATTAGTCCATACTGGAAGCATGGATCCAAGCTCCTCCAATCATAGGCTTTGCTAATGTTGGGATATCAGTCCTGACTGCTGAGACTTGTGCCTGCCAGCGGGCCAGTGAGCAGAACCAGGGAAATGGTGGGCGGAGCCAGGGTCACAGTGGACAGCATAACCCAGCAGCAAGGAGTTCCAAGGGTTAATGTTGGATGGACATTACATTACTTAATCCAGCAATTTCAGTTGGGTTAGGCAGGTTATAATCACCTCCTCTGCCAGGTTTAAAAGCAGGCAGACAACCTTAAACCTCACCTACAAGTAGTTTTAGCCCACACACACACACACACACACACACCCCAGAGGTTAAGAATACTGCTTCAGAAAGAAGGGACTTGCTGCATGTATGTTGGAGGGACCCCAATCCCTGCTTCAGAAGCCCCTTCTGAAGCAGTATTCTTGCCCTCTGCTGCATGTGTGTGTGTGTGTTGGGGGGGGATGTCAATTACATCTCGGGATTTCATCTTAAGGGACCATTATATGCAAACCATCTTAAGGGAACATTATATGCACTAGTCCTCCCCAGCCACCCCTCCCCCATTCCCAGCCCAGTCTCTCCCAATTCAATGGGGGGGGGGGAGGGTCAGGAGTCCTGACCCTCCCCTCCCCATTGAATTGGGAGAGGCTGGGAATGGGGGAAGGGGTGGCTGGGGAGATGGGTGCCGGATGGGGGAGGTTCTGGGGAGGTGGGTGCAGGTTGCAGGAGAGGGAGGGATCACTCTTCCCTGCTCCTGGAGTTCCAGCAGTGGCGGTCCCTGGCTGCAGGCGGAGGTGTAGGGAAGGGGGGAGGGTTTAGTGGGGTTTTTTTTTTAATTGCCCGCGTGTCCCTGCAGAGACAGGACACGCAGGCAATTTTTTTAAAAAAATTAAAAAATAAAACCACGTTTGCTGCCATAACCATTGCTGCTCCCATAGGAAAATGCTGTTTTGGCGGCTGAGCAGCTCAGCCTTTTTGTCCCTTCCGGGATGCACTCCCAGAGCAGAGTGGGTCCCCAAAGGGAGAATAACAGTGACAGCTACAGCAGCCTCTGCAGCAGCTAAGAGGCTGCTGTAGCTGTCATAAGCGGCGTGGGGTTTTTTTGTTTGTTTTTTTAATACAATTGAGCAGCATCAGTGGCCCCCACGGTGCTTGGGGGGGCAGTGCCCAAAAAGTCCTGCATGGGGAGCCGCCACTGGACATTGCAGAGAAGCTGAATTAGTTCTTTGTCAGTCTTCACTGCAGAGGATTTTGGGGAGGTACCTATGCTTTGTGGTACCCATTCTTGCTTTGTGGGCAAGGAATTGGAAGAGCTGTTACAAATCAATGTGACGTTGGAGGATATTCTAGCACAAATTGACAAACTGAATACTAACAAGTCACCAGGGCCAGATGGCATTCACCCCAGAGTTCTGAAGGAACTCTACTGTTAGTAATTTGTAACCTGTCACTAAAATCTGCCACTGTACCCAAGGACCGTAGGGTGGCAAACATAACCCCAGTATTTAAAAAGTGATCCAGAGGCGATCCTGGAAACTACAGACCAGCAAGCTTGCCATCTGTGCTGGGCAAAATGGTGGAAACCATCATTAAGGACAGGGCATGTTGACAAACATGGCTTAATAGGGAAGAGTCAGCACGGATTTAGTAAAGGTAAGTCATGCCTCACTAACTTGTTGAAATTCTTTGTGGATGTAAATAAGCATGTGGACAAGGGGGCTCCAGTAGATATAGTGTCCCTAGATTTCCAGAAAGCATTTGATAAGGTCCCTCATGAGAGACTCTTGAGAAGGTTAGAAAGTCATGGGATAGGAGGTAGTGTTACTGTGGATCAGGCAATTTTTAGACGAGCACGCAGTGCGCTTGGGCGTCGTTACCAAAATCCCACGAGATGGGTTTAGACGAGATGCTGCCATGAGTCACGCGCATGGGAGGGGGATACGCATTCTTTTCCGGCCACGATCTGACGGTCAGAGATCGAGGTGGTCAGATCAGGCCATAAAAGAATGCGCATCTCCCTCCTGTGCACGTGACTCACAGCAGCGTCTTGTCTAATCACATCTTGCGGGAGTTTGGCAACGACACGTGAGCACACCGCGCGCTCATCTAAAAACAGCCTCAGAAACTGTTTAAAAGATAGAAGGCAAAGGGTTGGACTAAATGGTTAGTTTTCACAATGCAGAGATGTTAAAAGTGGTGTGCCTCAGGGATCTGTATTGGGATCAGTGCTGTTTGATGTATTCATTAATGATTTGGAAAAGGGTGTTAAGAGTGAGGTGATCAAATCTGCAGATGACACCAAGTTATTCAAGGTAGCTAAAACACGAGCAGACTGAGAACCTGCAACAGGATCTTACGACACTGGGTGCCTGGGCATCTTAATGGCAAATGAGATTTAATGTGGACAAGTGCAAAGTGATGCACATAGGGAAAAATAATCCAAACGATGCATACACAATGCTGGGTACTAAGCTAGGAGTTTCCACTCAGGAAAAGGATCTGGGGGTGGCTGTGGACAATACAATGAAATTCACAGCACAGTGCGCAGCAGCAGTCAAACAAGCAAACAATGTTAGGAATTATTTGGAAGGGGATAGAGAATAAAACTGAGATGTCATAATGCCTCTATACAAATCAATGGTGCGACCACACCTTGAATACTGTGTGCAGTTCTGGTCGCCCCATCTCAAAAAAGACATATCTGAACTAGAAAAGTTACAGAGAAGTGCAACAAAAATGATCAAGGGCATGAAAGGGCTCCTGTATGAGGAGAGGCTTGGTAGGTTGGGGCTCTTCAGCTTGGAGAAGTGACAACAGAGCAGATATGATAGAGGTCTATAAAATTGTGCAAGGTGTGGAACTAATAAACAAGGAGCAGTTATTTACCCTCTCAGCTAGTACTAGAACTGGGGACACCCCATGAAACTCATGGGGGGCAAGTTTAAAACAAATAAAATATTTTTCACTCAGTGTATAATTGGGTTGTGAAATCTACTGCCAGAGGCTGTGGTAAGGGCCAGTACTAGAGCTGAGTTTGAGAGGTTTGGACAAGTTTCTGGAAGATAGGTCCATTAGCCGCTATTAGCCAGAAAGGATCCGGGAACATGGTGGGGGTGGGGGGCAGGGGACGACAACAGGGAATGGATCCCCCATTGTGACCTGTTGGGTGCTTCTCCCAAGCCACCGTGATTGACCACTGTCGGAGACAGGATGCTGGACTAGATGGACCATTTGTCTGACCCAGTATGGCACTACTTATGTTCTTATGCACCACCTGTGACTATTCTAGCAAAACCCTTGATTTTCTACTAAATCCACCTCAGTGTCCCATGGGTGCCATTATTGATGGCACCCATGCCAGGACTCAGTCTGCCTCCCCCTTACACAGGGAGCAAACCTCTGGGCTTCAAGCCTCAATCATGGCCTCTTGCCAGTTCCAATGACACAAAGTCTCCACTCATAGGCTTTTTATCTCTGCCTCCAATCTCCTCCTGTGATCCCTCAAGGCTTCGGCACCCCATGCAAGGACTTGCTCTTGAGAAGTGCAAAAATCTTCCACCTCCCACCTGCTTTCCTGTAACTGTTGCTTCAAAAGTAAACAGTAGGTAGTGGTGGATGAGGTCCTTCCTCTGCCAAGTTTGTGGCCTGGCTCGTTCTGACATAACCCCTGTATTTGCTGGCCCACATTTTCCATTCTCTGAGCTTTCTGGCTCTGTTGGCTGCTGATAAGAGTTTTAGCTTTGGCTATCAGCCGTACCTACTGACCAGAGCCCCTTTTGAGTCAGTCCACTTGGATTCTCTCCCCCAGAGCCTGGTGCTTCTCTTCCTAGATCCCCCTGATCTCAACTGACCATGCCAGGCAACTATTTTATGCCCAGACTCCCCACACAGAAGAACATATAAGAAATGGAAAAAGAGACAAGTTACCAAGGACACATACAGCCATGTAGCCCAAACTTGTGAGGATGGTGTCAGGAAGGCTAGGTCACAAACTGATCTATGGCTCACGAGAGATGCTAAAAACCACAAAAAGGTCAAAAGTAAGAGGAAACGGGTGGCTTACCTGTTAGGGCACTGGGCCCACGTCTCCTCCCCACTGGCCTTGGATGAAGGAGTGGAGAGAATACTTACCAGGTTTGCAAATTACACAAAACTGGGAGAAGTAGATAACAGATGGAAGACAGAATTAGAATTAAGAAAAATCTGGATAGGTTGGAAATCTGGGCTGAAATTAACAAAATTAAATTCAGCCAAGATAAGTGTAAAATTCTGCATTTAGGGAAGAAACAACAAATGCACAAGAGGCGGGGATAGCTAGCTTGGCAGCACGTGTGAAAAGGATCATGGGATTGTGACTGATTACAAACTGAACATGTCAGTAATGTGATGTGGCTGCAAAAAAAAGGCTAATGCAGTTTTTAGGCTGCATTAACCGAAGTATCGTTTCCAAGTCAGCACAGGTAATAATTCCACTCTGTTCCAGCACTGGTCAGGCTTCACCTGGAGTAGTGTGTCCAATCTGGGGGGCCTTATTGAGAAACTGACATTGAGAAATGGGAACAGGTTCATGGGAAGACAACAAAGATGATAAAGGGTCTGGCAAAGCAAGTCTTATGAGGAAGGGTTGAAAGAACTGGATAGGTTTAGCCTAGTGAAGAGAAGATTAAGGGGAGACGTGAGAGCCGTCTTCAAATATCTAAAGGGCTGCCACCAAGGAGATGACAAGGAACTGCTCTTCATTGCTACAGAGGGCAGGTTCAAGTTACAGAATGGTGGATTTCAGTTAAGTATGAGGAAAAGTTTCTAACTGTAAGAGCTGTGCAGCAATGGAACAAACTGCCCGGGGAGATCATAGGCTCTCTGTCACTGGAGCTTTTCCAAAAGGCTGGACAGCTGTCTGTCTAGGAGCTTGTAGCTGTAGTCATCCTGCATCCAAACAGGGGTTTGGACTAGATGACCCTCAAAGGGTGAAAACAGACATCATGCGAACTCCACTTTAACTCCGCTTTAACCTCTCTTATGCATGTTACAGAGCTCTATTGGGGCCCTAGGAAGTTAGCATCATGTCTATTGTTATTTTGTCACCGCCATAAGCCCCGGGAAGGGCAAGGCAAGTCCTGAATGGACATGGATGAGACTTTGGTGAAGTTGTGGTTGCCTAGCTCTACTAGTGTCTATATTAGTAGAAATAATAAGTTCAAATATTGAGGGCTTACCCCAGACATTCCCCCTTATTAAGGGACAGTTTTAATTATTGATTATGTTGTATTAGTATATCGTCATTTTTGACAAGTTTTATGTATTTTGAATTTGTATGGTATGTTATGGCCATGGGACTAAAACAACAATAAATTTGATTTGTTATTTTGTATGTTTCTACCTTTTGTTGTTAGTCACCTTGAGTCACCGTACGCGAGAGAGAGCGGGATATAAATAAAAGGTGAAATGAAAAGAAATGTCTGTTTTCACCCAAAGCTGCATCCAACGCTATGATACTAGAACATGGCAGGGGTTTGCTTCTCCAGCACCACCTCCCCTAAGCAACCTGCTCTCAGTGAGCCTCACCCACATGGGCATATGCTGGATGCTCTGCAGCTGAGTGGGCATTGGTCTCCTCTCCACCTCTTTTCCTGCTACACTGGCGCCATCTACTAGGCTCAACAGCCCGAAGTACAAAATCCCAGAGTGTCACTGCAGCTTCCCCTACTCCGTTTTCTCTTCCGCCTTGACAGAAGGGGTTTTGCACCCTGGTGACTACACCACTAGGTGGCAGGACCCTGGTCATAAGCTTTTGCAGGATTAGATCCAAACAACACAAAGCCACAGGACTCCATCACTAACTGCTTTTGTTTTACAATATAAAATTGAACCGCTTATTCCAGCAACCTCCCATTTCTAACCCCAGCTGGGGACTACCGTGTGCTCCTTGCCCCAGGTATGAGCTTGAACTCAGGGCCCTTTCCATTCCTGGGGTCCCCATAGTACAGGGCCAGCCGTCCCCCTCCAGGTCTTTTTGCCTGGCACTGCTTGGACAGCTTACTCCAGGGTGAGCCCTGATGCTACCACCTCCCCTATGTAAGCAGACCAGACTTTGGGTGTTTTCAAACAAGATGGTACCATGCGGGGCCACCCAGGCATCACTCATCTGACTGCCCACCTGAAGGTGGTGCGGGGGACTATACACTCCCGGGAGCCACTCAACACCCACTCATGGCACGCTACCAAGAAATCTGGAGTGTGCCAGGCAAGCCAAAAAAGTGTGTGGCAACAGAGGCCTATGTATCCCCTGTCTGTATGAATTGGGGCAGCCACCCACGCCAGTAGCCAGATCCTTCACTCATAGGCAGTGTGGGTGGGGGGGACACGGCTTTTGCAAGTCACAGAAGCTGGCCACAAGCACGGGGGAGCCTGGTTCCCCAGCACTCATGCCCAGGACATATCAATTCCAATGGCCAGCCCAGCATGCTGCCAGCTCCCCTATGATTCACGGCAGAGGGAGTGGTTGCCGTAATAACCACACCAGAAGTCACCCAATAGAATCCCTCCCCACGCACTCCACCTGAGTGGGTGCTCTGCAGCTGTGCCACTCAGCGGCCACTGACCCCCACGCCACCAAGCCTTGATCAGTTAAAAACACCCTTTGAATACCTCAAAGTGAGATGGCCTATGCACCACCTCTACTTTGCATGAGCATGTATACATTATCATTTAAAACTAGCCATTGCCTAGCTTTGGGGCTAGGCATAAAACGGAGGATTTTTTGTTGTTGTTTTTAAAGAAAGAAATAGATGGATCACACACACAAACATGCTCGCTCACTACCAGCAAAAGTGGCAAGGACAGAGTTCTGGCTCTATGCAAGAGGGAGTCCAGCACTTCTGCTTGTCCACACCGCCCAGTTCTTTCTCCACCTAGGCCCCATTGCTCTGCCCAGAGGGAGAGGTGGGATATTTAAACAACCCCACCTAACTTCTCAGGGTAGCATAACAAAGCAGCTCCAGGCTCACTATCCCACCTAAAAAGGGGCATCTGGGGAACCAGGAGGAGGAGGAGGAGGAGGCGGCGGCCGTCGCCGTTATCATTGGTGGCAGCAGCAGCAGACATCTGGCCTCTGAATTCTGCCTTTCTGTGGTGGCCTTCTTTCTGAGCTCACTCAGTCTTTTATTCCCTCCTTTTTTCTCCCACCTGATAATCAGCTTCTTCCCCTGGTCCAGCTGGGAGCATTTAGCCATCCTATATGGCAAAGCTATGGCTCTCATTGTCTCATCAAGGGTCACATTTTGCAGTAGTCTGTACTGTAACATGCCCAGGAGAAATTGGTTATAGGGGGATAAAGAGTCAAATTCTCTAGTTTAGGAAAGCTGTTCATTGCAGTTGTTGAACCTTGAATATCCAGACTCCTGACTTAACAGGGATTAAGTTAAATTCTATTGATGACTCAAGGATGCTGGGCTTCAGTATTAAAAGCTTTATCAGAAGAGTGATGATCCCGCCCTCTCCACAGCAAATGCCTTCTGGGTTATATATGTTGCATGTGCTGTGCAGGGTGGGAGAAGGATGTGTTTATGTGTCAGCATTTGTGTGTTCTTGCCAAAGCTAAGCTAAGCTGTTTTGGGGAAAGAAAAGTTCTCTGTGCAGTTGACACAGCTTTTGAGCTGGAAACATGGAAACTTCAGGAAAAGTAAGGAAGACATACTTACGTCTTTGTATCTTGTTTTGAATATGTATTAAAGTAACTATAGATGCTTTCTTATCTGTTTCTTTAAAGTCTAAGGCAATGTATCCTTGCTTGTTAAAATATTCTATTCTGCAGTCAGGTTTTAGGCAGACTTTATTTGTAAAGTTTTGCCTCTTACTAGAAAAATCTTGACTTAAATGTTCATGAAGCTTCTTACAGCCAGGAGCAAATGGTGACCTAGTAGTTACTGCATCCTCTGTCCATCCCATCCTCCTCTAAAAGGGTGAAGTTTATGGAAGCACAGAGAGCCTGTTTCAATTATGGATGAGGGAGAGGGGGAAGTACTTTGGGGGGATTTGTTAGTTTTAAGGTAATGCTCGTGTATATGCAGTGCAAATTTCTCTCATTATATTGAAATATTTGAAATGCTAATGCCATTTTTAACAGCTCCCTCCCAAGTGATCACTGTCATATGTCCTGTCCTGCGTTTGTTCGGTCTATACTGCTGACTTTTCGCATGCATGAGGAAAACCTCGTGCGACCTCAGAATTTGCACATTGATTATTATTTATACATTTCCAACAATATACCCAGTGCTATCATGAACTGGTCCAATAAAGGATATCATCTGAATTATTTTTTTGCCAATAAAATGTGTATTGGCAGACAATAAAGCATGATTCTTAGCTCCCTGGAAGGGCAGAGGGAGAGAGTAGGGCAGTGGGAAGGATTTGGGGGTAGCAGTTGCAACTAGCAGGCACTAGGACAGGGCAAGAATGAAATGTTGAAAAATGTCCTAGGAATGTGGGAAAGGGACGAGAGGTCAACTTGGGATCTCTGGAAGAAGATGACAGTAGAAACTGCATCAGCAAATATTCCCTATTTCCAGTTGACCTGAACCCTCCAGTGACTCACATTTGACTTCATAAACATGCCCCCCAGCACAATCCGTTTGAAGCACGCTAGCCTAAGCTGCGTGTGAGAGCCAGGTGAGATAGTAGCATAAACCAACTGACCGAGAACAGATAAGGACTTTGGCTCTAGTTAATCATTTCCTTGGTAAATGTTTTCTTTGTAAGAATTAGGATAATGCTAAGCAAACTCGTTCAAGCGGCATGTGGCATTTCCAAAGCTAGTTCACATTCAGCAATATTTGGTCCCCGCCTCCCAGTATTGGTAAGTTATTCCTGTTTCCATTCCTTCTCACCCTGCTGATTATATTTAGGAACCCAAACTAATTTTTACCCATTTTCTCAGACTCTACTCATTCCTTTTGAGCTCTGAATGTGCCATTTCAGCCCTCCTGTCACACACTTTCCCTCTCAGAGACTTTTTTCCTTCTTCGCACAGTCTCTCCCTGGCAAGAGCACAGGCACAACAGAGTTCAAGTTAAATTTCTGTCCACCCATTCCTGGGGGAGATTGCATTTCAATCACCCAAATCTGCTCCTTATTCTTGGATATATGCAAGAAATTCTTGCATATGTAGCAATTTTGCTAATTGTTTAACTGCAACAACAGAAATCAGACTTGGATTTTTGAGGTACAATTTTGGTTATTTACTCCAAATTTGATTAATTAGAAAACAGAGCTAGTGTTAGTGGACTTAGACCTAGGTCACCCCATCATCATTCTGAACATAGGTCTTTTTTACACGGACGGTGCAGCAGCACTGATGGGTGGAGATGAGTGGGTGAGCACACCCAGCGAACACCCGGCGGCACCGAGCAGGGAGACTGGTACACGGACAGCACCGTGGAGAGTAGTGGGACGGAAAGGGGAGGGGCAGCAAACACCCAGCAGCCAAACACCCACCCTGGGAAGCACCCAGCGAACACCCATGACAGTCACATGGACAGCCGAGACCATGAATGGCGGGGAAGCCTGGCCCAGCACAGTGACGGCACAACATGGCTGACGGAGGGCAAACGAGGCCACGCAATGCAGCCCTGCCCCCGAGCTGCCAGAACCCGCATGGGCGGGGCAGGAGGGAGCAGGGATGACAGCAGCTACAAAGTAGCCGTCCCATCCCAGCCCCGGCACAGACGCCAGACAGCCCAGCACCACGGAGTCCCACCATGCAGCCAAGCACCCCACACACAGCAGCCGACACAAGCACACAAGGATGGGCCCATGACCCATGGGGTGCCGGGGGGGGGGCAGCAGGCACACCACCCAGGCAACTGCTCAGCACTCCCCACAGGCGCCCGTACAAGGGCACAGGACAGCATGACACATACACCCGGGGAAGGAATACAACTCACTTTAATAAAACAGAACTGGGGACAACAGGGATGGAAAGGTGTACGAGTCAACAGAAAGCGGGGAGCACTGTCAGTGGCAGCAGCAGGGCCGGGGCAACCCCCAGTCAATAGGGCCAGCGACCCCACACCCAGAGCTAGCAATCCTCCTGTGCACAGTCCAGCCAGTGCAGCCGCTCCAGGACATGCAGGAGGAGGTCCACCACTTCCCCCTGCTCCTGCGTCCACTCCGCAATCATCGCCTGCACTGGAAGTGACAGAGGGAGAGGGGAAGGCCATCAGCAGTGGCCATGAGCCCCAAGGAACCGCACACACACACACACCCCAGAGACACACAGGGACAGGGCCCAGCAAACAAGCAGCACACTCATGAATGACATCGTACAGCCACCCAGGCACTCGCAGATCCCAGGCCACCACTCCAGCTACCAGACCCTCCCTGCCAGCTGCAGGACAGTCAGGTCCCCCACCAGCTGGGGCTCACTGCCAATAGGGACAGTGACTGTCCTGTGTTTCGTGGAACCCACTGTGGGGCCCACCACTGCTCCCGTTTGCCCCCTCCGACCCTGTAGGGCACGGGCGGGTGGGGGTGCGGGTTCCCACGGTGCTAGTGGTGTACTGGGGCATCCTCTTCAGCCTTATATCCCTGCACCCCCTGTGATGCCGGCACCCTGCAGCGGTGCACCCCTTACGTTCTGGACCATCACCTCCCCCCCACCGCTGGCCTCCCTCCTGTGTCTCTTTTCCTGGGCGTGTGTTCCCCAGCACCCCAGTGGGGTCTTGTCTGGTCTTCCCTCCCAACCCACGGCCATGCAGCCACACCAGTGTGCAGCCCCCGGAGGCGGTGTGCCCCTCGGGTGGGGGGTGGTGTGGCCTGGTGGTCCCGGTTCTGGTGTGGGGCGTGCAACCCTGGGGGCCTTCCTCCCCACCCTGTACAGCTGCCCACCTCTGCACTGTGCCCCACTGTAGATGGTTTGGCCTACCATAGAGGTGCGCCTCACCTGGTCACGGGGGTGCAGCCAGCCCCTCCTCATCCACCTCCTCCTCTGCGACCTCCACCTCATGCACCTCCAGGCAACCTTGAGCTGCAATGGGAACAGAAACCCGTTAGTGTTTACCGGCACCCAGGCCCCAGTCACTGTGACTCTGCCCAGCGCCTCCTCCACCTTGGACCTGCTGGGCCAGTCATACCTGGATCCTGTTCCTCCGCCTCCTGGGGGCCGTCCCAGATATCTGCTTGCTCCGCGCACACACCCTTTCCCCATGGCTGGGCAGTCTGTGGGTTTTGTAGGTGCACACGGAGGGTGGTGGTACTGTGGTTTGATCCCCAGGATGCCTCCACCCCCCTGTAGGATGGGGCTTTTCCCTCCCGCTTCTTGGCTGGCTTCACCGGGGGCAGCATTCCTGCCCCCCTGCTCTGGGGGGTCCGGCATGGGGGGGTTCTGTGGTGGCCCTCTGTCTGCCTCTGGTGAAGGTGCTACCATGTGTGCAGGAGGCCACAATGTCCCCGTCCATGCAGAGGAACGTGTCCAGCTCCTCCTGGAACTCGGCTGTGTGCATGGCATGGCCGGACTTGTGATTGTTGTCCTTGATATGTTTATATCCAGACCTCAAGTCCTTTGCCTGCTGCATGCACTGGGTGATGTCCCTATTGTACCCCTGCTTCTGCATCTCCTAGGCGATGGCTTCATAGACCTGTCTTGTAGCTGTGCACCAGGTCATGCTGGACTCTTTCGGACCCCCACACGCATATGAAGTCCCTGGTCTCCTGCATGGACCAGGGCTCCCCCTTTTGAGACCCACGTGTGGGGGGCCCTCCAGCTTGGAAGCATGGGGCCCGCCCGGTGGATGTGGTAGCTATGGTGGTGGTCATCTCCTGTAGGGGGTATTGCATGGGGGTTACTCTCCATCCCACTTCCCCTCACCGGGCCCCCATGGGGCCTCCCATTCCCTCTCCCCACTGGGGTGACCTGCTTACCTGTCTGTTGGGGGAGCCTCCTTGCCCGACTCCCTGGTGGTGCGGTACTCTGTTGTCTGGGTGGTCTCCTGGGGGGATGGGTCAAGGGTTCAGTCGCTGGTGCCTGTCCTGTGTCTTCCCTCCCTTCCCTGGTTGGTCGGGGTCTCCTTGCTCTCACCTCACTGTCACTGCTGCTCCTCTGGCCGTGCCCTGTGGCTGTGGTGGCCTGCGGTTCGGAGGGTGGTGCTGCGGCTGCTGTGTACCTTTGGCCCTGTGCCTGGAGATGTGTGCTTGGTTAGCCGTGCCGTGTTCCACCCCTTGACAGGGTGCCTGGGCCCCCTCCCCTGGGAGTTCCTGGGTCCCCGTGCTCACCCAGCCTCATCCTGCATGTGACGTGGTGCTGGCTCCCTTTGTCTTGTCTACGGCTTTCCTCCCGGAGATTGTGGGAGCTGGCGCACTCATGTCATGTGTCTGCCCTCCTTTGCGGGCTCCTGACTGGATGTCCGGCGACACCCCCAGTGGGCGTGTCTGCATGGGGGCACGTGCGTGACCCCTTGCACTGGCACACCGTACTCCCGCCAGTCCCGTTCCGGTGGGTGTGGGTGTTTTGGTGTTTACACGGATGTTTGGGTGTTGGACACCCTTCTCCACCCACGGGGCATGCCGCCTCCCTCCCGGCTGCTCCGTGGGTGTTGGTGGGTGGGTCATGTATGTGCACCCACCCACTTGTGGACTTTTACATGGATGTTTTCCCACCTGTCCGATGGGTGTTTGTGGGTGTTCGTGGGTGGCGTCCATGTAAAAGAGGCCTTAGAGGGCGACTTTGGGGAAGTCAATATCTCTCAGCCTCTGTTTATCATCTGTAAAATGAGAATTGTAATGACCAGATCTGTCAAGTCAGGAGAATAAACACTTGCATTACTTCTGCTCTTCCAGTGTGAAAGCAGTTTTCTTCTGACCATTTTTGCATGTCTGCAGAGTACTAAAAATAAAGCAGCTGGCCCCATGTCTTTGAGGTGCTAATGAGCTGCTGTGTGAGAACTCGGACCAGCAGCAACAAGTAAATGTAATAGTGTGACTGGAGTCTTTTCTGAGCTCCCTGATCTTCCCAACTGCCCAGGAGGGGAGAAAATGGTTGATAGCAGCTTTGAATGTTGGCTGCTGAGCACTCTGAGCTAAGAAACTAGGACAGGGATTCTCAACCTGGTGCTTGGCAGCACCAAAGTGCTCAAGCAATGCGTGAAGGTGCTCCCTGAGTCCATTCATGTAAATTATTCAGTGCTCCCCAAAGTCACTTACATGACTCCAGTGCTCGTGACTGGAAAAAGACTGAGAACTCCTGAACTAGGGTCTGCTCCTAGAGTTTTCTAGAATGGAGCTAGCAGAGAAGATACGCATATGTGCAGGGCAGATTACTACCCAGGGCTCTTAGCAAGACAGCAAAGACGTTTAGTCATCCAGCCAAATTGCTAATGCTGTTGTGGCAGTCTTACAAGCTTACATATTGAGTAATATTCAGAGTCTTTTTCTAGTAGCTGAATTAAAAACAGTAACAAGCTCTGGCAACAGAATCAAGAAAAAGTGGTTCATAGGTCAAGAATTCCCCTCTGGCCCTTGTCATGGGCTTTGACTGTGACTTCTTTTGTTTTTTGTTTTTTAAAAATTAAAACAATAAAAAAAAAATTCAGCCCAGCATCAATGTACTGGGCTGTGAGAGAATCCACACAATCTCATGTCCCAGAGAATCTACACATGAGAAGTATCTGGAGTGTGGGTAAAACCTTTCTGTCTGAGGGAGCGATGTGTGCATAGTATAGCTCATCTTGGGGGTGGGGGAGAGCCAATCAGTTGAGATTTGTGCTCTGATAAGGCTTTGAATTGAAACTAAAACTAGAAAGACAAAGGTTCAAGTCGAGCTTGTACAAGATGTTTTATGTGGAGATGCGATTCCTTCCATTTTTTTTTTTTTTTTAAAGTAATTTTAAAAGGTTGGATTTATTTTTTATTTTATATTTTAGCCCAGCCTCAAAGTTAGGTAACAGGCTATTTTAAATTTGCATGAATTCAAGCAAATTGACATGTGAATTTTATGCAACTGATGCCTTACATATTAGGTGATGAAAATCTCCCTCATGTCAATTCTTCCTCATGGCAGCTTTGAATGACCTAACTCACAGGGTGGTTATGAGGGAAAACTAGATAAGAATTGTAAGGTTCTACCCTGAGACAGGATAAGTTATAAATAAATTTTTTTAATTCCCTCTGGATTTCACTTATCCCATTCATTTTTTCCCCAATTATTGACAGATTCTGTTTTCTGTTCTTATTTTATTTCCCTGTGCTGTGTCTGAGTGTTTCAGGTTTGCTTCTTGTGGGGTGCACTACATGTCACAGGAATCTCCTTATGGACTCTTATCACAACACGTAGACATTGGGCGCTTTCCCATGTTACAAAATGCACACTGTTTGCCCCTGCGAGAAACTCCTAGAGGTAAATGCTATGTGGCTTTTGTCATGTGGGAAAACAAAGCCACGTATCTTTAGCACCGATCATACAGAGGATGCAGAACTGGAAAATTGAGCTTTGTAGCCTCCACATGATCTGCGCCAAAGACACACAGCTTTGTTTTCCCATGTACAAAAGCTGGGCAGCATTTACCTCTGGGAGTTTCTTTCAGAGGCAAAAGGTGCACATTTTGTAACATGGGAAAGTGCCCATTGCTTCAGGGTTACCACATAGTGGTGGCTTTTTTAATATCTAAATGGATCTACTATGTGGAAATCCTAAGATGATGTGCACTAAAGGCATCCCATTGATCACATGATGCAAAAAATTAAGTTGGACTTTCCTGCGTACCCCCAAACTCAAGGTGGGAAAAGTCACTCCATTCTATTGTTTTTACAACCCTGCTTCTCTGAGAGTAAACTGAATGATTTCTTCAAGCCTATTTGGTGCTGCTTAAAAGAGCACAAATACCAAAACCTACTGATTCTCAGAGGTTTTCTGGTACCCAGTAAGCCAAAGCACTGAGTGTTGCACAAACCATCAGAAACAGTCCCTTTCAGACTCTTGTGGCCCTCAGTGTACAGTTCCATCAACATCTTTCAGTTCTATGTTTTACGTCTCCAAATCTCCAGGGGGTAGGCAGGGATTGCTCTGCTTTGACATCAGTAGGTATCTTTGAACAAATCTGCTAAGAAGCAAAAACTAGTTCTCCCTATGGCAAAGTACTAGAGTGCAAAGGGATAAACAAATTAATGAATTTTGGCAAGGGGATCTCTGTCTACACAATGGGAGGACCGCTTCGCTTAGCAGAGAAATGCATGTTCTTCTGTCCACCCACAAGTAAGAAAGCCCAAAGCAGAACGTGAGTGGTAGAGTTGAGAACTTGTATTATTGTTGTTCTCTAGAGAATCTTTGGATTTATTTTCAGTGACTTTCTAGTGGTTAGAAATTCCTACAATGACTGAATTATGTGTTTTCCCACAGGTTATTAAATGCAAGGCCGCTGTCATCTGGAAGAAAGGCGAACCCATCTCAGTTGAGGAGGTGGAGGTTTCTCCCCCAAGAGCTAATGAAGTTCGAGTTAAGGTAAAGGACCTTGATGTTGGCAGTACTTTTTCAGGGTAGATGATTATTGCTATGGAAGAATAACGTGTACCTGCCTTTGCCATTATTTGTGACTTGGCAGGGAATTCTGTAGTTTTTGAGATGATTCCCAAGTTCATTCATCTCGAGTGTATCTGGCCTGAAGCTGGCTCTGGTGGACAGTAGGACAATTTGCTGGAAGCTTTTCTTCCACAAGCCCTTTACAAAAGAGTTTAATTTTCAATCCCCTCTCTTTTAAAAAAAAATAAAAAAAAAATAAAAAAAAATAAATACATAGGGAAACCAGAGCATGGAGAGGTGAACAAATTGCCTAAAAGGTTACACTGAATGTGAATGATAGATTTGGGATCTGGACTCAAATCTCAAGATTTCCATTCCAGCCTAGTGGCTTATTCACAGGAACAGTCGCTTCCTAAGGGCATAGCTACAAGGACAGATGGTGCAGCAGAGCATACAAGCCTAGCGGGAGGGGGGCAAGCTCCTTGGAGCAACTGTGTCACCTGCCACTGGGAGAGTGGTGTGAGTGGGAGGGTCCACATTCCAACTTCTGCACCAGGGCCTGTCAGTAGTATAGAGGCCTACTAGGTGTCAGAAATCCTTATCACCCACTGATAAGGATCAGTACATCAGGTGAAGTCCCACCTTCTATGGCTGTAGAGCTTCTGAGTTTTGTGCCACATGCCCTTAAAAGGGTGGGGCCATGTGTTCAAAACTTAGTATGTACAAAAAAATAATAATTCCTAGTACAAAAAACAACCCTCCCAATTGTACAAGCCCTTCTCGTCCTTGCCCCTGCAAAATGCCCAGTGGAAGAGCCAGGTCTTACAATTTTGTCGGAAGGTGAGAAGATTTGGGCTGAGGCGCACCTCCAGCACGAGAAAATTCCACAGCGATGGCACAGCCGCTGAGGACACCCTCCTGTCTGTCCGAATTCGTCGATAGTGCAGGATTTCCAGGAGAGCGCCCCTAGACAACCATAGGGGCTGACCAGGAGTCCAGGGGACGAGGCGATCTCTCAAATAAGTAAGACCTAGACCTTGATGGGCTTCAAACATCAACACCAGCACCCTGAAGCAGGCCCGGAAGACAATCGGCAACCAGTGTAGCTCTTGGAGCAGTGGAGTTATGTGCTCCCTACAGCCCATGCCCATGAGGAGGTTTGAGTCCAGTACTCCCCTGAACATTATAAGAAGACCCCGAACATGAAAGAAAATTCCTGAAACCATGATAAAAAGCACTCGGCAGCATGATGCTGAGGAACCTGCGTATGAGTCTATGGAGCTTTAGACCAGTGCCACAACTCTGGCAGAAGACTCAGTGGTAAGTCCTATACAGTCAGAGCTGAAGCATTTGGGGGTGGGTAAAGAGCAAAGCAGAGACTGCAACTGATTATTATTTATTTATATTTATTTTATAGATTCTACCCCACCCCTCCTGCCTGATGTATGTATGTTTTATTTCAACAAGTAAATGATGACTTTTTTAAGGCTTTTGAGAACCTGAACTTGGGGACTCCTGTAGGGTGGGATTGAATGTATCTCGTGTCTCCAGCATTTATCCATGCAGGAGTGGAAGTGATGAAACTGACAAATGGAATACGAAACAGCTAAAACCAGAAGAATTAAAAATTTGTTTGTGATGTTTTTGTTGTCATTTCTGTCATTTTTAGCCAGCTATGTTAGACACATGGGTGCGCACGAGACGTTGTTAAAAGACATCTTTTACTCTCTAGGAGAGGCTGGAAGTTTTGAAGGGGTGAAACAACCTCTTTCTTAATCAAAGAGTTACTGTGTTCCTTTGCAGCCTAAGAGGGTTCACCCCTTCAGAACTTCAAACTCATTTTTTTATTCTTCTGGGTTTTGGACTTCTACTGACATACTGATCCTTACCAGACTGATGGGCGATAAGGATTTTGGACACATAGTAAGCCCCTATACTACTTCCATCCCAGCTATGGGCCTATCGCTTCCCTAATTTAGTTCATATTTCTTATACTATTAATTTTGCCTCGTGAGTTGGGCAGAAGAAGGGGTTAGGCTAGTATCTTTTTAATATTTCAAGAAATTAGAAATCCATCAAACCCTTGTTGAACTGTGAAAATAAACATGTTGATTGTGGCTAAATGGCAAGAGTTCCCCAATAGATTCCCATGTGATGTTTCATACCTGTCTAAGTACTGCCTTCCAAGTTCTAAATTGTCCTGGATTATGTGCTCTGGGACCATGTTTGCTGCATTTTCCCCATTGCCATAAAAAGGAGAAATGCAGTGAATGCAGGTTTCTGACTAAGCCTGAGGAAGGACCTCGTGTGGCCTGAAAGCTAGCATACTCGTACCAACAAAGTTAGTCCCATAAAATATATCATCTGAACTAGACGATCTTCATCTCACCTTGGATGAAGTGACATTTTCTTACTTTAGTACTACATAGAGGGACGCTCATATACATTCCAATACTAATGTGCCTTTCCTTGCTGTACAGATAGTGGCTACAGGTATCTGTAGGACAGACGACCATGTGTTGGAAGGGGAATTTCCTGGCATAGATTACCCAGTTATTGCCGGCCATGAGGGAGCTGGAATTGTTGAGAGTATTGGACCAGGAGTTACTTGTGTAAAACCAGGTAGGAAAAAGGAGAACTCGACATTCAGAGAGATTTGTGTTACTGAATGCTGGGTTTTAAATGACATTCAAGTTATCTTTCCATACCAAGCATGAATAAATACTGTATTGATTTACACTGAAGAGAGAGTGATTTAAGTGCTAAATAAAACATCATAGCACAGGGTTGGAGCAGAGAGGGAAGGAAAGAGAAGAGAAATTTCATTGTTAATGTCACTACATAACTAAAGTACATTAATTGCTAAATTAAATTACATAATTACTACATTACTTTATTAAGGTCTATTTCCTTAATGGCATTAACTATGGAAATGGTATCATTACTCCCTAAGTGCATAATCTTAACTAAACACTACTGAATTTAACTCAGTTTTGATATTCCAACCCACAAATCAATCCAGCTCTTTCTGTGTAAAATTCCAACTCTTCTCTGCATTAACAGTGTCTCCCAGCTTTGTGCCATCAGCAAATTTCATGAACAAACTGACTTTTATAGCTGAAGCCATTATGAAAATATTTAATAAGGTGGATTCCAAGATCAAATCTCTCCATCCTTGATAGTTTTCCTTTCAATGCAACCTTTGTCAGTTGGCTACCAACCTTGTGGTTCATATACTCATCCCCATTTTCTCCACCTGAACTAGTACGGGTGACACTGTATCAAATGTTTTACTGAAATCCAAACCTGCTACATCTAGGGATGGATAAACACTGTTCGGAGTTCGGGCCGAACTCAGTCTGTTCGGACAACCGAACCGAATGCTCGAACGGTTGAACAGTTCGGAAAAGTTTGGATGAGTTTGGGGGTGGGAAAAATGTGACTGGAAGGCGGGGAAAACGTGACTGTAAGTGGGAGGCAGCTGAGGAGCAGACTTCCTGGCACCAGGGGTGGAGACCAGGGGTGGTTTCAGGGTCAAAAAAATAAAATAAATCGAATTTGGTTTCGGTATCGATATCGCTATTTTCGGTTGTTCGGCCAACTTCGGCTGAACCAAACTCCGCCAAACCGAACAGCCGAACCCGAACTCGGATTTCAGACCAAACGTCCGAACATCCGAACCGTGTTCTGTTCGCCCATCCCTAGCTACATCTCCTGTGCATTTTTTGCACAGGAAATTGATTATCTCCTCAAGAACAGATCTGTCTAGCATAATCTATCTTTAGTGAGCCCATATAACAGCTTTATTCCATTCTTCATTTGCCTCCATGTCTTGAATTATTATTTAAATCAAAATGTCCTAAATCTATGAGGTTAGACAAACAGGTCTGCTGTCAGTTTTATCCTCTTCTAAATATAGGTTCTGTTCTGTGTATAATTAAGAAAATTAATGCTGCTGTCTTTGAAATTCTGAGTAGAAATTGTAGGTGAAGTAGATAGGTCAGTGAACTGGATACTTGGGACATGAGGATAATGAAGGTTCTGGACTCAGGAAAATTCTAACACAAGATCTGTTTGGGGGTTTTGTTTTGTTTTCTTTTGGTTTTTCTAGGAGACAAAGTCATCCCTCTTTGTGTCCCCCAGTGTGGGGAATGCAGCTGCTTTGTAAATCCCAAGACTAACTTCTGCTTCAAGTCCCAGTGAGTTTAACATCTGTATTATCAGATTCTGATGGGGATTGATACTGATAACAGCAGGCATGGTTTATGTTACTAACCTCCATGAATCTCTCTGGACAGACTGTATCAGTCACAGAACCTGATGCCAGATGGGACCAGCCGGTTCACCTGCAAAGGGAAGAAGGTTCATCATTTCCTTTGGACCAGCACCTTCTCTGAATACACTGTCATGCCTGAGGCTGCCATAGTGCGAATTGATGCTGCAGCTCCTCTGGATAAGGTCTGTCTCTTTGGATGTGGATTCTCTACAGGCTTTGGGGCAGCTGTCAATACGGCCAAGGTGAGGATTGCCTTTGTGTGTTTCAAGAAGGAAGGACCTAGTTGCTTCCCTAGTGTGTGAATTAATTTCATGTAACAAACTTCTTTCTCCGTATTACAGGGACACAGTTTGTACCGGGCTTCTTACAGGGTCCCATCTTTTTACACTTTTGCAGGTGGAGCCTGGTTCTTCCTGTGCTGTTTTTGGTTTGGGAGGAGTTGGTCTTTCTGTGGTAATGGGCTGTAAAGCTGCTGGAGCGTCTCGGATTATTGGAATTGACATCAACAAAGATAAATTTACCAAGGCTGAAGAGTTAGGAGCCACTGAATGCATCAACCCTCAGGACTTCCAGAAGCCCATTCAAGAGGTGTTGGTGGAGAAGACTGGACATGGGGTTGATTATGCCTTTGAGGTCATAGGATGCATTGACACCATGGTATGTGAACAGTTATCACAGTATCTATGGCTCTGCTAGATCAGACTTAAATTAGCTGCTACATTTTCCCTACTGAGCCTGAATTCATTGTGTGAACTGTGTGTCGAACACCACCAGAGAAAAGGCCTGAATTCAAGCCACGTTGCCATTTAACTAACATGATCAGGGGACCAAAACTGTGTCTTACTACACAAACCTCTAAGAGATTTGGAAACTTCCCTCTCTTTTATCACCCTGCAGATTCTTTTTCTTAAATATAATATAGGTTGTGTTCTGTGCATGATTAAGAAGCTGCTGCTGTCTTTGTACATTGCATTTCTTTCCTTTCCAGTTCTTTAGCACAAGCTGCAAAGTTTTGAGCGATGTTCCAAATACCAACTGCTACACATCTGTTTTTCTACCTCCAATTTACAGGCTACCTCTGAGTTGAGGAAGCTAATTTAATAACAGAATTATACCTTTGTCTTTTAAAACAGACAGCTGCCTTATCATCTTGTCATCTAGCTTACGGAACCTGTGTGCTTGTAGGTGCACCTCCTTTGAGATCAGAGATTTCCTTTGACCCTATGCTGCTGTTCACCGGGCGTAGATGGACCGGGAGTTTGCTTGGAGGTACAGAATGCAGCAGAAGTTGGTGTATTGGTGTGTTTGTGAAACTCACAGAATAGAGGTGTCCAACAGTTCAGCATGTGGTGGTTTAAGGCCTGCACCCAAGCCTGGCACAGTGGAAATCAATCATGTAAACACATCTTTAGATAAAGTTGTTTTGATCTGATAAACTCAAGTTCCCCTCCTCCCTCAAATGTTTATTATTGCAGGACACATTTAGCAAAGTTTTCTCTTCTTGTATAACTTCCTCACGCTGCAAAGGCGTCTATGCTGACCAAGATCTGTTTGCTCATTCAGGCTGGAAGTTAAAAGACGCTCTCCCTAAACTGGTGTCTGATTACATGAAAAAGAAATATAACCCGGATGCACTGATAACTCACACTTTGCCTTTTGAGAAAATTGGGGAAGGGTTTGAACTGCTGCATGCAGGGAAAAGGTGAGAGCGGTGTGACTTTTCTACAGGATTATTTATCATCTGTGGGTGTAGGGATTGTCATACAAAGATTCTGCCCCTTTTCATGCAGACTTCAAATTCTCATCTGACCCATCCCCTCTTCTCACAGGGTAATGCTTGGTAATGCTGGGATTGGATCAGACCATGGAGATCTGAAAGGCCAATCTTTTGAGCTTACTGAATACATTGAAGTTAGTAGGATTTAGGAGCTTGTAAACTTTCAGGATTATGGTCATAGCCTCTGTTGATGTGTATAGCATCTTTTGGACCAACAGGCCACTGACAACCCTCAAATTTCTCTAGACTAGGATTTATCCCATTTACATAGCAATGTTGGCCACCATGGGTGCTGGCCACAGATACACAAACCAGGCAGCTTTGATCCATACTATTGGTATGACTATCTCTGGGGGAAACAATAATGCCTTCCTCTGAGCTCCCTCTTCCTTCCAAAAATGCTTGAACTCCCACCAGGGGCTGAAATTTGATTTGCTGTAAACATAGCCAGCTTAACACATCAAAGCAGTCTGCTAATAGGGTGCGTGGTGTTACAATTCTCCCATACCCTCCACTGCCAGTGAATCCTAAATATAACTGTTTGGTTCCACAGACTATTTACCATGGGCTCACAGATCCCTAGTGGTCCATAGACCACGCTTTGAGAACCACTGATATACAGCATTGTTGCTGCTTAATGATCAAATCTTGTGCATAGAGCATTGTTTGAGAGACACTTTCATTCTTCCATTTCCTATTTCAGCATTCGTTGCATCCTGCTGTTTTAAGCTTCCAAAAGACGGCAACAGTAGATGATGTCGGCAGCCTAGTGCCTCTCATCCACGCTCTGTTCTGAGATCCTGACACAATGCAACAGCAAGGGTGGATAAAGTCTGGCTCTGAACTGATCCCAACATGTAGAGCTGTGTGAATGAACCTGGGACAGATTCAAAATAGTTAATCGTTGTTAGAAGTAATTTTTGTAAATTAAGAATTCCGACATAAGCATCTAGCACAGCAGTCTGTGAAACAGTGCAGAGCAAACGGAGGAGGAGATCGAGAGATGGGTCTGCTGAGAACTTCCCTATATTGACCACCCCATTTATTCATTACAGTAGATCTCCAGGAACCCCCCTTCAACTGCTCCCCACTCCAACTGGACAATAAATTAAAAGCATCATATCCACACAGTTTAGTGTCCCAACCATCTCCAGGCAGCTGTTCAATCTCCCACGTGTTATCAAGTTGTTGTCTCACAGAGATTTATGCCGGGAGAGAGACTTGTTTTTCTTGACACCTTTTGGTAGTTTACATTTCATGTGCAGCTCCCAATACATCGGAAGCCAAAACATGAAGAGGGGTAGATGCAACTTAAGGGTTGTTGACTGAAGCAAAGGATGTTTTTAAACAAGCCCCATGGGAGGCGGGGGTCCATGGCCGCTGAGCGGCTGCAGGGAGCCCACACATGCAACATTATTATTATTATTATTATTATTATTAACAAACATTTATATAGCACCAGCAGTGTACCTGGCACTTTACAAAGTAATAAAATAGACACGGTCCCTGCCCCTAGGGCTTACAATCTGAGAGACAGGAGCTGGGGGAGAGACTTAGGAAGGGGAACAGAGGGAGAGACAAGGGGTCTAACATTCATGAAGATGCGAGGTCTCA
>QEPC01001707.1:883665-900560 GCA_003113815.1 Sphenodon punctatus | reverse complement strand
AGCCTGCCCCTACTCCCCTTCCCTCCTGTCTTCCCAGACTACCCCCACTCCCCCTCCCAGCCTGTCCTCCCAGCCTGCCCCCACACCCCCTTCCAGGGACTCGCCCATCACATCTTAATGCTGAAAACTCTTTGTTACTGGATTTTTGGAGATTCCGCCTACAATGTACAAGCCCCTCCCTAGAGCTCTGCCAGTCATAAGGTTCCGCGTGGTGCTGAGACGGATGCCAGGGATGGGCAGGCCCTCCCCCTCCCCTAAGCCCCTCCCCTCCCTTAAGCCCCACCCATTTTGGGTTTTCAGAGCGCACGCGCGCACATGAGGGGCCCATAACTAAGGCTTGAGCCTGGGCCCTTCTCAACCTTGCTACGCCCCTGGGAGCAGGGAAGGCGTGGAAGGGTGAGAGAAGGGACAGAGGAGGAGCGAAGTGCACGGGCTGGAGTATGGAGGGCAATAAGTGCAGAGAGGTAGGCGAGAGCATGGGAAGCACTTCAAATGAGTGTCTCCCAGCATGGCTGCCCTATCCATGGAGAACTCCACCCTGGCCCGCACAGAGCACTCTGGATTTTTCAAGAGTGCTCCATGCGTGGCCATGGAGTGGCTGCTGCATGGGTCACGGGAGCACGCTTCCCCACGCACGAGCCGTCGGACACGTGGATGGTGGGGGACATGCATGGCTGCATCTTGTTTAAAAACACCCAGCGTCACAGAGAAGGCAAATGGCCTTTCTCATACCCATCATCCCAAAGAAATTATTATCCTGACAGAGTTCATGAAGTTTTTTATCTTTTCCATTCTTCCCTCAGAAGCACTGAGATGTATTTTTAAGATTCATGTTCTTGGGCACAAAAGTGAGGGAATGACTTGTAACCTAGAGGGATTACTGTGCTATTGAGCTGTCAAAGAGCATGGATCTGAGCAACTTTAAAAATATGTACCTGGTTTCATTGTTGGTTTGGGGGCAATGGCAGTGTGCTGTGAGCTTAGCTACCTCCCCACGGCACTTGCCCAGCAGGCCTTGTGCAGCCCTGTTGAGAGAAATCTGGGGCCTCGGTATAACCTGGCGGTTGAGGTCTGGTCTCCTGTCGCCATCACTGATTTGCCTAGTGGCTGGCCAAGCCAATACCAGGAGAGACGAGTGCTTTAGTCACACAGATGCTAGCGTGTAGTTTTTAAGGGCCTCCCTGAGCAGGGGACCTGATGTAAATTATACCCCCCATTCCTCCCTCTCTTCAGGCTTGGCTAGATACACCTAAAAAAAACCAAAGGAGACAGTTAGAAAAGAAAACTAACTAGCTACTGTGAAAATAGCCCAAAATATGTGAAACCAGAAACAATCTGGTTTCACATAATTACATTCATATACAGAGAGAATAGAAATACAATAAAACCATACTCCAAGATGTAGGATAGGTCAGAACAGTAAACCCAAACAGGGTTTTTGTTTTGAATAAACCTATGAGTTCACAGGGCCCCCGTGTAAAGATTGTTATTCTGGTAAACCCAAACGCTATTTCCTGTTCAGAGAGACGATGTAGCTTGTAGTATAGTTTTATTCTATGTCTGTTCTCTTTGTATATTACTGTAATTCCAGTAAAGATTGTTTCTGGTTTCACATATCCTTTTGGGCTGTTGTCATAGTTGCCAGAAAAGAAAACCAACTAGCTATGTACATGCCTGGAGATTTGGAATAGTCACATTTGAAATGTTTTAAGCACCAGCTCTCTGATGGTGGATGCGTGATATTATTACATTAGTACTCGAGCTCCATCTAGTGGAGCTAATTTAGCATTACACCCCTGTCCACTTGCACATGAACTACTTAAGCACAGCTTTTTACTATATTAGACACAGCTGTTGGTCACTGACAGCCCTAAGCAGCAAAGGCGAGCTCCAAATTTCCCCAAAGCTTGGGAGTGTTTACATCTAGTATTTTGGTTCAGGCCTATTTCTACCCTCACCCTGTCAAAATAGGGACAATTTGGTTGCTTTTTAAATAAGCAAGAATACTTTGATAAAACTCAGGTGAATTCTTTAATTCGTAAAAAAAAAAAAAAAAAAAGTAAAAAGTAAAAATGATTTCTTTCTGAAACAAGAAAGCAGAGGTCATTTGGCCCAAATATTCATATCACCTCTGCTGTTCAGAACTTTTGATGTGCCCATTTCCTAAGAACTTTCTGTGCCATCCAGCTCAGAATGAATGAAATTGTCCATGGGTTTTGTTGTTTGGGTCTGTACAAAAAACTAATGCTAATGGCCTAGGGCTACTCCTTTCTCTCTGGCTTTATTTTTCTCCCCATGCTTCCACTGTTACGTGACTCTGGTGTTCAGAAGGAAAGGAAGCAGCAGATCATAAACTCAGACAAAAACACGGTATGTTAATCTGAAACTGATGGTCACAATCGTCCTTCTGGTCCTAAGACCCATGAATAAATCTGAGTTCACAAGGCCCCCTGTGTAAAGATTACTATTATGGTAGCGCAACAGCTATCGTATTCCTGTAACAATGACTGTTGTGCACAAACAGGAGATCCGGATAATTTACTTATACCTTTTTGTGTAATAAATCAACAGTGCCATCTGTTGCAACGTTCTCTGTTAATCTAGCATGTGATTCAGTCAATCACACTCGAGTACACCATATTAGTACTATCACAGCAGGACAATACACATCTTGGTTAGGTATCTGCAATAGCTTGCATCCTCTCAATCCTATTTGGTGTCGAAATGCCTCTAATTATCCCAAAGAAACTTGTTTAGCGCACATATGAACTGGCCAGGAGATGCAAAGATTTGTCAAGGGGGGCAGGGGTGTAGCTAGGTGGAAATGGTCCCTGGTGCAGAATGGAATGGGGCCATTGCTGGGACAATCTACTCCAGCATTCAGATGCATTCTATGGAGGGGCTTGACTCATGGACCCTAGTGTGTCTGCACTCGTGCACCCATTATAGTTGATGCCCCTGGAGTAGGGATTGTCTCCTTAGCCCTCCTCTGTCTCTATGGTTGTGTCACTTAGCTGGAGGGGGCTACATAGCCTTTCCACGATGATAGCGGCACACCCCCTCGCCGCAGCATGACACCCCAAGCTCATTAGCAGCTACACTGGGACTTTTTCCCTTTCTTGTTTAGCACCAGCCCAGCTCCCAACATTGCTATGTAAATGGGATAAATCCTAGTCTAGATTAGTTCCGCCTATTATTAGTACTGATGCTGCTCAAATCACTAACCATGCAAAAGGGCTGCCCACTGTGGCAAGGAGCCAGGGAGGGAGGAAAGCTCCTTGCGCTGCTTTAGATGCGCCTAATTTCTGTTTGGACTTTGGGGTGGCTATAACCGAACCTCTTGGTTGATAGTGCCGGGCTTATGCTATGATTGAACTGAGATACGTTTTCTGTTACCTTTGACAGTTTGTTTGGAGTTTTCCAATGTGGATACTGTGACTCATCTCCAGTAAACTACTGTGCATCATATATGGTTTCTTTTTGTCTGTGTTGGAGAACTGTGACAGTTCTGCACCTTCAGACACAGAAAAAGGATGCTGTACAATTCCTGTGAATCTAAACTAATAATAATAAAACTATTTAACAACATGCAGTATGAAAAACCTAAACACCAAAAGCATGGAAATTAATTATGTTTAATTCTCTAGATTTCAATAACAAATTATTTATTGTTCCAAGCATTAATTTGAATTATGCTTATAATTAACCTTCTCTAAATTGTTCCAATAAATAGTTATTCTTTCAATAATTAGTTATTTATTCTTCTCCCAATAATTACTTACCACCTCAACATCAAAATTAATACACCTCCCTAAACTCTGTCCTTCTAGGCAGGACAGTTTCAATCCAATTCTACTAATAGAATATTTATGTAGTTAATAAATTTAACTTGTTTTAATTAAGTAGTTGTATAATCTCAGGTTCTAATGTGCTTGAAATGACAGAATTTAAGGGGGTGTATTTTGATATTGAGTTGGTGAGTTTGAATAATTATATGAAGAATTAATAATTTATTAGAATAATAATTATTTATAGGAAGAATTTATACCAATAAGTGTAATGTTAAGTCTAAACGTAAGTAAGTTAAATAACTTTTTCTATACTTTAGTAAACACTATCAGTTCATCCAAAGTGACTGAAAAATTTCTCAGATTACATGCATGCAAATTCATGAGTTGCAACTTGCAAAAATGTGAAAGATATCAGCGCACACAAAAGCGTTAGACTGGGCGAAATCAGCCAGTACCAATTAACTTTAAAATCGTGATAACATTAAAATGGCTTAATTGATCTGTTTCAAGTTTTGCTTGTATCCCCCTATGTCCTTAAAGAACGCACAGTGAAACTTTCAGAATGAAAGCTCTACCTGTTTATTCGTAAAACCATTTTGAAGGCTGCGTTCTCACCTGCAGCAGCGGTGGCGGCAGCTGGAGGGTTGAGGGAAGACGCGGCAGCGCCAAGAAGCTGGCCGATGGGAAAAGAGCCGGTGCAAACGGGAATCTGCCGTGGCTTCTCTTGCACATGTCAGGGCAGGATTTTTTGCCCTGACATGCGTGAGAGAAGCCGTGGCAGATCCCCATTTGCACCGGCTCTTTTCCCATCGGCCAGCTTCTTGGCGCTGCCGTGTCTTCCCTCGCCGCTGCCGTCGCCGCTGCCGTCGCCGCAGGTGAGAACGCAGCCTCAGTTTCAGGGTTTATAATGGGAAGTGATCCTGCCTTTAACTATAGAGCGTCAGTCAGCACTCTATAATAACTGCCTTTCAGCTGTTTAGAATTAACAGCCAATCAGCTGCTATTGTTTGTACAGTGCTAAACAGCTGATCAAATGATGGGGAGGGGAGTGTGACGGGGAATGTGGGGCATGGAGTCAGAATCGGGGCTGAGCAAAGAGTGGGGATCAGGGCCAGGCAAAGAGCCAGGATCCAAAGTGTAATCCTGAAACATAGTCAGGTACTGGATCCAAAGGTCAAGCTGACCTTCCTGACTGATCTTTAAGCCAAGTAGGCATTGCTGGTTCTATTGAACTGAGCAGGGCTGCGGGGAGGGCTATTGGGTAGGGGTATGCGGAGAGAGTGGACATGTCTAGCTTTGTTGAACCAGCTTTTCATTACAGGGGAATATGGGTGAATGGAATTGTACAGCATCCTTGCTCTGTGTATGAAGGTCCTAAATCCCCCTGAGATGAAAGTGATTAAAATCTTGAATTCTGTGACTCAACGGGTGTCAACCTGGAGGCCCTTCAGTTTGTGAGGTTTTAAGTGCAGAAGACTCGGACATATCTATATCCCGACAGTTATATGCTTCAGTTTGGTTGGTTTGCAAGATATCCAAGTGTTGCAAAATCTGATCGCATCAGCTGTAAATATCTGTCCAAGTGGTGCAAAACAGATGCTTTTGGCTGGCTCTGGCAAATTCTCCTGCCAAAACTTTGGAAATTATATTTGTTGTCAACATGCACTCCAAAATAAGGAGGAAGGGGAGAATAAGGAGAGTAGATATTGCAAAACAGATTTGATTTTTGTTTTGTAGAGCTTCGACCAATAAATTTTAAACTGCAGGGCTAGGGATGGTGCTCAACTACCCTAATAAAGCATAGACGAAAGCTGACATTTTTGATACTGTCTAGGCTTCTGGCCTAGAGGTAATGAAAAATCTGTTTTATTTGCAAGTCTGAATGAAATAGGTTCTGATGTATCAGTATTTGCAGATTCGCTTTAGGATTTAGTGGGTGGCTAGACTGAAAGTTTTCACATTTTAGTATTGCCTTTATAGGTCAGCAGTAAAGATATATACAAAAGATACATTTTATCCATGAAATCAATAGTCCTTATAACAGGGTCAAGAATTTTAGCATTATTATTCTTGGTGCACAATTTTGTTACCTGGAAAATGTCCAGATGTTGTAACTGTCTATCAGCAGTAAAAAAAAAGTTAGGCCCAGACTCTTGACTGCAATTATCTGGAATAGCTCCGTTGATGGAGCTATACCACGTGACTCTTCCCCAGTTGTCCTGCTGATTTACCATGTGGCACAACAGTTCAGACATCTCAACAAATGAAGCTCCACAACTGGCTTATCACCAGTTGCTGTTCACAGGGACTTTAATTCTTGACAGCTGAAAGAACCTGTAACTACTACTCATGCTTTAAAAGTGCTGCCTAGAGTATTAGAGTATGAAGCGCCTCCTCAACGCCACATTAAAGCAAAGCCGCCGGAAGTGACGTTCTCCCCGTTGCCGGTGGCGGCGGCGGCTGGAGACATGGGGCTTTGCAGCGGCGCGTTCTTAAGCCAGATAACTGAACTCTTAAGAACGCGCCGCTGCAAAGCCCCATGTCTCCAGCCGCTGCCGCCGCTGGCAACGGGGAGAACATCACTTCCGGAGGCTTTGCTTTAATGCGGCATTTGGGAGGCGCTTCAGTGTGCCCTCGTTTAAAAGCAGTGTAAGACAGAATGTAAGCAGTTGTCAATTCCTGCATTTCCCACAAGTTTTGTAATACCTTTTTTATCATTTCCTGCAGAGACCTTCAAAAGGTTTGCCCTTATTCAAAATGGCTACCACCTTCTAATGTTTCAAAGCAGAGTGAAGCTTCCACAGCTATTAGTTTGATTGACCATCATTTCTCTCCAGCAGAGCCGCCATTAGGATTTGAGGGGCTAAAGGCAACGATAAAATGTGTGGCCCATGGTGATCCCACGCGGTGCCCTAGAAGTGGTTGTGTTTGGGGCCTTGCTAGGAGGGACTAGGGGCACCACACCCTGCTGTGGTGAAAACAGGGGTCACTACGGAGCCCCTGGAAGTAGAGAAAATAGAGGGCCCCATAAATTGGAATAGCCGTAACAGGGGTGGTTGCCCTGTTGTAAGGCTGGACCTGCTTTCCAGTCTTTTCTGGGTGAAAATAAGTCTTCCTTCAGTAGAGTTGGCAATAATTTCCCGTTGTGTACAGATGGAGCTTGGCTCCTTACAGAAAAGATGGTAACAATCTGTATTTTCTGGTTTGGGAACTGAACAAGAACCTCAGAAGAGCAAGGGCCTGGCTATAATAGGGGCAAGCAGTGCAGCTGCACCGGGGCTCACGCTCCCCTGTCATTGGGAGAGGAGAGGGGCCTTCCATCATCTGCACAAGAGTGCTTCCTACCTAGGGAGGCATGGACAGAGATGCAGAGACATGTGGGAAGCAGGTGGTTGAATGGATAGAACACACAAAGGTTGTATGGGCACAAAATAAATTAAGTGGATGAGAGTCTTCTGAGGACTGAAACTAACTTGTTGCAAGAGGGGGCCTTCCAGCAGAATGGCAGCAAAAAGAGGGAGAATGTGATGAGTAAGAGACTATGGCTGCATTCACATAAGCCTTTTCTCCCGGCTCTTTAATTACCTGTATGAGAGTACTGTTGTGTGTTATCAGCCTTCACGCATGCTACTGCCAAATCTCCCTCCCCTGCATTAAATCTTGCCACACGTTGTACCCTATGAGCTGCTAACAATCCTGTCATTCTCTCCTCTTGAGTTGGGGGGCATTTGTTACATGGAAGAGACAGAGTTAAACATTGAAAGTAGCAGCAGCAGCAGCAGCAGCAGTAGCAGTCTGGGAGGAACCAGCATGCTTTGATCTTCATGCGCTGACAATGCTGGCTATAAGAAATAACTTGAGATGGGAGCATGTGTGACAGCTGTTGGAATTTTATTAATGGTCAAAAAAACACAAAAAAACAAAAAAGCAGCTTGAATTGTTAGTAGCAACAGCTTAGTAGTAATCAACACCTTGGAGATTGTTTCTAGATTAAAATAATCTACTTTATTGAGAAGTACATTGTTATAGGAAAGGCCTATCCCTAGTCCTTACTAGCTAGCTGCCACCAGCATGGTGGCCAGACATGTTGAAGGTCAGAGAGAGAAAATTAGGAAAGGCGAAAGGTCAGGAAGAAGGAGGAAGTCCAGTAGGAACTTCCTGGGCACGTCCCACCTGGGAGGGGGCTTAGAAGCAGAGATCAGGAAAGGTTAAGTGACACTCACACTAACTCACTATCTCTACTCCCAAATGCCCCTAGTGGTCATTAGGGTTTGTTGGTGCAAAAGGTGATGTCATCTGGAGCTGTTTTTCCAACAACAGCCACCTAGAATGTGCCCCAAAGCATGTCTCTATGACGGTGGAGGAATAAGAAAGCGCAATAAAAGTGAATTGTCCACAAATTATCAGCCATGTGCGGGAGAGGCTTTGCACAATTGTTAAACCTCGGTTTGCAGCTCGGTTTGCAGGTGATTTAGGGCTTGCTTGCGCAGGATCTTTTACATCCTACCAGAGAGGTGGGGAAACGTCCATGAATGCAATCATGACTCTATTCTCAGGGGCATTAGAACATGTGGAAATGCACTATTCAACTTTATCCTGTGAGAACACTCGTGCATAACCGGGTCCCCCAATGTAGCTTTTACAATGACGGCAGTTCTCAGGGGATAAAAGCGGAATAGCGCATTCTCATGTGTGCTAATTCCCGTGAGAATAGAGCCGTGATTGCATTCACGGAAATTTCCCTGCCTCCCTGGTAATGTGTGGAAGTGGCCAGTCATTTACATCCATAATAAAATGCATGGGAAGAACTGTGTGCCATGTTTTATATCTCGTGTGAATGCATCATTACTCTGGTTGGTGACTGGTCCACTACATCCTGTGCTGTACACATCAGTGGCACCTCGCTGACAGGGGAACAGCTTTCAGTATAAATATTCAAACCGATGACTACAGGCAGGCGTTAGAAAAGTCCCAAGGAGTCAGATTTTATTGTGAGAAGAGGACTGGCAGACAAACTTCATGCAAGCATTAATTTATTTTTCTTATACACTGCCTGATTTTAATCTCCACTGTGCTGATGTAAATTAGGTCCAAGGAAGTTATGTTTGTGTGAAATGGGAACAAAATTAAAGTCACACTCCTATATTTGATCTCATGGTCACTGTATTCTGTATTGCTTTGCACAACGTGTGTGTGTTTGAGAGAGAGAAAGAGAGAATGGGTGTTTTCCTACAAGCAAACTGATGGGGGGCAGTCTGTGGCCACCGCATGGCTCTTCCATGGAGCACCCACACATATGGAGGGTGTGGGGAGCTAAACAAATGGGCAGTACCCAGCGTGGCTACCACAGCCATGGAGGCAGCCTCTGCACATTTCTCCTGCCTCCTGCATGGTGCACTTTAGATTTCCTGGCATGGCTCCGTGAATGGCTGGGCAAGTACTTCCCTTCCTGCGGGTGTGCTGCCCACCCTCCTGACTGTGCGCTGGGGAGGGCCCCACAGCAAGAACACCATTCCCCCCTCCTCCCCCAGTACGCCACTCAGGAGCCTCACGAGGGGTGGGGCTCAAGAGGGAAGAGCCTTGGCGGTAGTACAGCAGGGGGAGGGGAATCCTGCTGATACTGCCAACGGCAGCTCTCGCCACCTCCCCCTCACACTTACACAGGGTCCTCCCCACCATGAGGTTGGCCTGTAGGAAACAATGCCTGGGGACCTCAGCAAGGGAGGCAAAACTCTGTCCTCCTTCCTGGTGCTAGCAGGACCCAGGCTTCCTGTGGGTCTCCCATCCTGCGCGGCTTGGCCCTGCGCAGCGGCCCTGCCCAGCGGCCCTGACTGGCCCATCCTAAGGCTGGGCCTGTCAAAGATATAACAGTTTTTCTCCTATAAACACAACACAAAGTAATACCCATATCATACCCACAAGCCAGTAATGTTAAGTCTCGTTAATTTAATCATCCTACATTATCAAAACTGTGACCCTTTCCCCTTGCTTTCAATTTCCATTTAATTTGTTGTTGCTTTTACCTTGTCACATTCAGCCCTTACCCAAATTCTAATTTCTTAATAGAGGCCATATACTACATTTGTGTATTTCCTAGCAACAGCAAAATGTCGTGCCTCTTTGCCAGATTAACATTTGTAGGATTAACATTATCCCACAGACTCCCTGGGCTGGCACTACCATTAGGCCACTCAGGCTGCTGCCTGGGGCAGCACCTTGAAGGGGGCAGCTCTCTTGCCACCCCGCCCCCATACAGCTGCCTCGTTGCTGCAGCTCTGCGCTGAAAGGGGGTGAGAGAGGCTCCCCTTCCCCTGATCCAGTGTGGAGTGTAAATGGCGGTGGCAGCAGGGTCAAGAGGAATACTGCTGCTGCTGCCGCTAAACTCCACACCGGATCGGGGGAAGGGCCACCTAGGGAGGCAAGTTGAAGGGGGTGCCTCTCCTGCTTCCTTCTCAGCTGTTGCCACTGCTTCTCTTGCCCCACCTCCAGCCGTCACCAAGCTTTACAGTAGGGGCTACTGAGGCCACCTAGGGTGGCAAATATCCTTGTGCCAGCCCTGGAGACTGCACAAGATCCAACTGATTTAAAGTCAGGAGTCTACCTGCCAATACCTGCAAACAAAACAAAATAAAGCAGTAAATTGCAAATTTGCCTAAGGAAACATAGGGTGATTTCAGACGTGACAGACCTCCATCTAACCCCAGTCCGGGATCCATTTCGGATTCTGGTCAGGAATCAGGCCGGCCGAGGGGGAGGGGCCACGCAGCGCGACGTACAGCCACACAGCCCTGCCCCCCCACGCTCCCCCGGTCACCTGACCACTGCGCCCGATCCTGCATTGTGGTCTGGGCGACGATCCGGGATTGACGGAAGGTAACAGATGTTACTTTCCACCGATCCCGGATCGTGGTTGCGCTAACCACGATTCAGAATCTGATTTCCGCCAGAGGTTCACTGGGGTGAATCTCTGGCGGGAATCCGTTAGACATTACAGGTCTGTCCTCCACCACACAGGGGATTGACTGTGGTAAGAGGGAGGCCTGTAACGTCTGAAATCACCCATGGTGTTGCCTATCGATGGAATCACAGTAGTAGGCTACAAAACCCAGTAGACTACTGGGAAAACTAAGGCCCTTTTCACACAGACACTCTAACACTGATAAAATGGGTGTTACATTTTATTATACATGTTGCAGGGCACCCATAGAGCACACCGGCAGCCCTGCAACATGTATAATAAAATGTAACACCCATTTTATCAGTGTCTGTGTGAAAAGGGCCTAAGTTAGCAGGTCTGAAGGGTTGCCATACCTCCCCTTTAATCCGGGTCACTTATGAAAAATAGATATTTATTTTATATTATATTTCTTTGCATTTTTTAGCCACTCCCCTCATGCCTATGGCATGGATCCAATGCAGCCCTGCACCATGTATTTTTCGTACGTGACCCGGATTAAAGGGGAGGTATGGCAACCCTCAGACACCTGTAGCACAGCAACTGTTCTAACATTGGCTTCCCCCTTTTCATAGACAGAGAGGGCCGGAGAATGTAATAATTTGGGTGTTTATTGTCTTCCATAAAACCCAAATGGCTTGTTTATTATTTTCTCAGGAAATTCTCCTTTTAAACACCCTTTAAACTCTTCTTAAGCACTCTGATTTTTAAGAACAAATGCATTTGGATTAAACACGTGTAATGGGACTGCTCACAAAAGCGAAACTTCTCTGATTGCCAGTCGTATAGCTACGTAATTTGTCTCTCAGCTGTCAGCAGCCATAGCTGATTGCCAAGCTCCTCTCTCCTCTGGCGCTTGTAAAATGGCAAACTCGTAACAAACGGAACAGAGGAAATGAGGAGAAAAAAGAAAGTCATTAAGTAGCTGTTCCCTGACAATCCACACACACCTAAAAGCAGGGCCTGATTCAGGGAAATTGGGTCCCCATGCAAGAACATGGTGTGGGCTCTCTCCTAACAAAGGGAAGTTTAATGGCCTCACCCTGATTTGTCTGTTAGCAAAAGGAAAGTGTTAACGTCGTTCATTTTATTTTTTTAATGTTCAATTAAGTATAACATGGGCCCAGTGTGTTAAGGACTTCCTCCCAAATTACCACAGACCTTCTATAGACCGGAGCTCCCTGTGTTTGAGGCTCTGTGGGCCTGTACTTTGTAGGCCTGTGCTTCTCATACTTGTGATGCATTTCATGTTTATTCACGGACCTCAAGTTTTAGAGACCCCGATGCTCTCCCACCCCCAACACATGCAGTCCTCTCTAGCGATACCATCTGCACTATTCTGCATCCAGCCCTCCCTAACAAAAATACAGCTACTATTGATGTTGATCCTAGGGAGGGAAACTGTGAATGGAAGCCTGCATACATATGAGCAAAATGCTCTTCATGGGTTTGGTATCTGACTTGCCCTATTTCGTTGCAGGTTTTGTGCCATGGAACCGAAAAATCTAACTAAACTTATAAGGCAGAAATTTGATGAATTTGTGGTTAGCAAGTCCTACCCATTTTGAGGACATGGGTGAGTTTGTTGTGAAATATTTGGACAACTACCTGGTACATTATAGGTGTTAACAAACGATACGATCGTCCACACTAGGGGGGTGTCCACCTGTCCATTTATTAGGTGATCACCCCCACTGGCCACGTGGCCACCACCCACCGGACCCGCAGCCCCAACTCAGTGCGTATAAAGCCCACCACATGGGTGAATGTCAGCTAATGTGTACCTATGTGTCCGTGTCCCATCAGTGTCCCATCAGTTAGGTTGTGTGCAGCGTCTTTGTGTGAAGAGGGCTGCCCACACCATAGAATCGCTGGCGGCAATCCTAGCACCTGAGGAGCGACCGCTTTTTGCCCTTCTCTCCACTCTTGTTGTACTGCCAGTGGGGGTCACCTGGAAGTGCATGAAATACATGCAGAGGACTGCCCATTTAATAGGCTGGACACTAGTGGTGTGCATTTTGTTCCTGTCGCCCTAATAACAAAAATGAAATTTCCCAGTTTTGTTTCAGTTATTAGGGCAACAGATCTGAAAAGTGCAAACGGAATTCTGTTTGCTAATTTTGTTTTTGTTTTGCCTCTCAGGAAGAGGCACCTGGCCTTTCAAAATGACAAGGAGTCAGCCTGGCCGCAGCCACCACCCAGTTTCCTCTCACTTTGAAAGGCTGCTTCCCCCTCTCTAGCTCCTCACAGCTGTGAGGAGCTGGAGGGAGAGGAAGCGGCACCCAACCTTTGAAAGTAACAGGGAGCCGGCCCAGCCGCAGCGCCTTGGGCCAGGTCCTGTCACTTTGAAAGGCTGCTTCCCCCCCTACAGCGCCTCTCAGCTGTGAGGTGATGTAGTGCAGGAAGCGCAGGTCGGATTGGAATGCGCATAGGAATGAATGGAAAACTAAATGGAAAACTGAAAACTAAATTAAAACAAAACAAAAATTAAATTGTTTACAGGGAAACTAAACTAAAATGAAAACAAAATTGTGACCTCCTGTACAACCCTACTGGACACGCTAAACATGTGAGTGGGGACTGCACCGACTGAACTCAGAGTCCAGCAGGCTAACATCTCATTTGTTAACACCCTATGTAATACAATAAACACCCCACTTGCTCCATGTGAACACTGGACGTTGTTATTTTGCCGGAGGGATGGCATTCCTCCCTCTTTCTCTTCCCTTGCTCCCTTTCTGCATTGGGTCGTGTTATGATGGTCCACGGACCAGGATAAAGACCTTTTTAGAGCCTGATTTGGAAGGTTGCTTAACACTGGCAAAATCAGACTCTAAAGGTGAACGTTTCAAATGTACCTGTGACCTCTAGCCTCAGAGTGTGGCTCTCAGCCTCCAGGCAGGCTCTCCCTGTGGGGTACTGTCCCCTTCTCTGTCCTAGCCCCACCCCCTCTATGCTTCTCCACCTTGCCAGTCCTGGTCTTTGATAATCCTAATCCTATGTAATAACCAGGGATCCCTGTTCACGGTACCACCGCAAATCGCACTGCTGTGCTTCATCATGATACGGTGAGAGTAAGAGTAGGGTTGCCACCTTTTGCAGTTTGACCCTAAGACTTTCAGGGGCAAACTCTCTGCAAAAGGTGACAACCCTAGGTGAGATGAGAGCACTATGAGGCAGAGTCCAGATTGCGCATAGAAATTAACATATACATGTATGTGTTGCTATAGTATATAGCACATGCATGTAAAACACCAGTATTTCCATTTACAATAACATTATAGACACACAATTCTCTAAAAAAAAAATCTATTTATTTCCCATGGTAGAAGTCCCCAATCCACACTTTTCCCAATACTCCAAAATCCAACAGCTCTGCCTACAGTCTGGAGAGCCCAACCTGGGGTGGGTGTATTTGTGTACCCACACACCGACCTCTCACCCACACTGGCTCGAGCTCTAGAGACATTGTCATGGTTCTGTCAACCTTGCACGGAAAGTCTCTTGTACAGAGAGTTCATTTGTAAGTTGTGAAATAAATTTCTAGTGATCATACTGCTACTTTGTCTGCCCATACGTGACTTGCAACTAGTATTTTGCTCATATTTTAATCTCTGTTAAGAGAGAAAATTCCCATACCGTGCGGGGTGGGGCTTAAGAGTATAGTTATACCTCCATATTCTGCTCTTATCACCCCTGTCTGTCTTTACATTAAGGAGCTCTGTTGAGATCTTTCAAGGCAGTGACAACTTTTAGGACTACTTAGCTGTAGGATGGCCATACCACCCCTTTAAAAGAGAATGCTTATGAAAAATACATGGTGCCGGGCTGCACTGGAACCAATGCACTCTTGCACCATGTATTTTCCATAAGCACTGTCTTTTAAAGGGGAGGTATGGCCACCCTATTTAGCTGGGATCCTTCTTAGTTCATCTTTAATTCTGCAGGAGAGCGTCCACCCCTCCCAAATAATGAACTAGGAAATACTATTATTATTTTCTTTTACTGTGGCATCCAGAGGCCTCAAATGAGACTGGAGCCTGGCTTATGCATGGTACTTAGATACACCAGGGAAGAGAGAAATGACAGGGTACCGCTCTGTTGATTCCCCCCACCCCCAGCAGTAAAACTTTTTAAAGCACACTCAGTCTTACAATAACTGTCTGCTACAAGACCTGAGCAATATACAATGGCCAGGATACACTCTGCATGTTCCTAATTCAATAGATGGTTGCTAAGTAATTAGGTGAAATTACTCATGCGTAGTGTATGTTTCAGATGTCATTTCTGAGTCATTCTCACATTTCCTGCTAAATATTGCTCCTGATATAGACCTTGAATACCATATCACTGTGGTACAATGGTATCACTTTTCTCACTGTACTTTAGGCACAGTTGATTGTCCCTTTTAGTCTTAGATATGAAGGGACACATTTGAAGTCATTCTGTTTAATGACAACTTAGCAGAACATTTCAACAAGAGCCCTTACTATAAAAGAACGGCTGCGGTTTGATTTCAAACAAATTGTTTTCAATATATTGTATTGAAATAAGCCTAGCAACCAAGAATAAAAAAACAAGAGATAGATAAAGACAAAAGACAGGACCATTATAACGTGGTGATGGGCAAGTTTGGACTGAAAATTAGATTTTAACCGTCAGAGGAGTGCAGATCTGGAATAGTCTCCCAATTTTTTATGGCAAAATTAGTTGGTTTTAAGATGGAACGTGATATATTTATGAGTGGTATAGAATGATGTGTTCATAATGTAATGTTTTGGGAGCAGGCCATACCTGGAGATGGGACACTGGTAGGGATGTGCATGTGGGGGTAAGTTTTGCCCTTTTGTGTGTCCAGGTTTTGTGGGGTTTGTGTTATTGTTGTTTTTGTCTTCCTGTCTTATAGAAATTTACTACAGATAACGAACAGAACACACTTTATACATTAAATGATAAATAATGCATAGAGAATTGTATATAACCTGTAAAAAAGTGTTTTTAAATAAAGGCATATAACCAAAACAAAAAACTTAACAATTTTTAAAAAAACTTAACTGCACATGAGTTTTCTTAAAATACAAAAAAAAACCAAATTCAGTACAATTACAATTCAAAAAACATTCCACTCCATACATTGCAACAAAACATAAATGCCAAAAAAAATAGAAATTATTTCAGAATTTGAGCAATATTTAATATTTTATCCTCATCAACATACATGTAATATATGTGCTTAATTCCTTACCATACATACTTTCATTCATTTTTATCAATAACTAAACTTTCACATTTTTCCATTATTAAAATTTAATTTATTAACATAATTTGACAAGGAACAATTTTTTCAGAGTGCATTAAGTCTGTTTCTACAGAACTTAATTCTGTACAACGAATTGTATAATGTTGTCTACATTCACATTCTTAAGTTCATCATGTGAGCTGTATACGATTTGCATACATGTAAATAACAGACTTAATGCACTCTTAAAAAATTGTTCCTTGTCAAATTATGATAATAAATTAAAGTTTAATAATGGAAAGATGTGAAAGTTTAGTTATTGATAAAAATGAATGAAAGTATGTATGGTAAGGAATTAAGTACATATTTTACATTTATGTTGATGAGGATAAAATATTAAATATTGCTCAAATTCTGAAATAATTTCTATGGTTTTTGGCATTTATGTTTTGTTGCAATGTATGGAATGGAAGGTTTTTTGAATTGTAATTGTACTGAATTTTGGTGGTTTTTTGTACTTTAAGAAAACTCATGTGCATTTAAGGTTTTTTAAAACTGTTAAGTTTTTTGTTTTGGTTAATTTCTTGGTTTTGTGGAATATGATAACTTTTAAGTGAGTTGTGGAATTATTTTAACTGAATAGCACTAGGGATGATAGAAAGAGGAGGGAGATCTGGGGTCATGGAGACAAGGTGGCAGGTAGGTGTAGGGGGTGGGGGATCAATTTAGGGCAGTGGGGGATCGCAGGAAGGAGCGGGAGATAGGGCTAAGTGGGGGTTGGAGATGTTTTGCTGGGGCGGGAGGAGAAGAGAGGGTTGGGGGGTTAGTTTAGGGTGGGTAGGAAGTAGGCATGGAGGTTGGGGTGCAGGTCGGAGCTTGGGATGTTGCAGGGGGGCAGGTCGGGGATCAG
>QEPC01001707.1:861753-873037 GCA_003113815.1 Sphenodon punctatus | reverse complement strand
ATTTCATTGATTTCAATGGGGACACAGCGCCCCATTGAAATCAATGAAATAAAACCGGTACCGGTATACCGGATTTAATCCAGGAATCCGGTTTTTAGAGAACCGGTAACCGGTAAATCCGGTAGCCAGTAATGGGCCCGGGGTCCCACCTCTATCAGATATACATTTATATGTTAATTGCTTATACCCCCAGGACCCTTTATCCAATACTTCTGAAAGTTGGCAAAGATAGTAATATGGGAAGGGGTGTAAACCTGCCAAGTGTCATCTACATTAGATATGAGACAGAGAGGTTACAGCTAAGAATGTATATGAATGTATATGAAGAATTTTGCAAAATAAAATAATTCAGTTGCTTCTACGATTGGATTCCTTTACTCAATTCTTGTGAAATATGGTACACATAATGCCTTCCATGGGAGGTATATGCTGCCCAAGTTCCAGCCACATATAGTAAAACAACAACAAAGTTACAGACAAAAATGTGTTTTCCATTGAAATCAATGAAAATGAAAGCCAAAACGATTCAATTCAATGATTCAATTGTTTCTAAAATTGGATTCCTTTACTCAATCCTTGTGATATTTGGTACACTTAATGCCTTCCATTGGAGGTATATGCAGCCCAAGTTTCAGCCAAATATAGTGAAAAACAACAAGGTTACAGCTGAAGATGTGTTTTCCATTGAAACCAATGAAAATGAAAGCCAAAACAAAATGGTGGGGCTGAAGCCCCCTGAGCCCCCCCCTGTTAATCCGCCCATGCACCCCTTGATGCACATAATCTTTTATTGCCCCAGGTTTAAAGGCTTAAGGAGTGCTTGGATTGACCCTCTGTTTCTGAATCTCTCTCTTACAACAGAGGGTAAAATGGCGTTACTAATTGCAACCTCAGATTATGAAAGAACCAAAGCAATAGCTTGCTTTCTTGTCTTAGTAGAAAAGACTCAAAACCACAGCTGAAAAGGGATATATATCTCTACCATTGTAGGATTTGGCTGTTCGCTATGGAGCATGATACTCCTCAGTTCTTATCTTTTATTTCTATTTTAGTAATTACCTTTTTGTTTCCGTGCTGATATATGCCACTGATTGATATACGTGTATTTATATGACTGTATAGCCCACTATTTTGGGCTATTCAAGCCTGTTACTTTTTAGGATTTTATTGTTGTATGCTTAAATTGGTATAGCAAATTTGCTAGGTACAATAAAAGTTATTATTGATTATTTAAAAAAACAAAACAAAAAACCTGCTCCAAGCCCCCAAGATCTCCCCACCTGCCTCAAGCTCCCTCCTCCCCCGCTACTCCAAGCCTTCAAGAGCCTTTCACTTGCCCCAAGATCCCTCCCACTGCTCCAAGCCCGCCACCTCCTTGCTTCATCCACCACCACATCCTCCCCACTCAGAAAATGTACTGTCTTCTCAGTTGTGCGCAACATTCTAATTGGTCCCTGTTTACAGGGGAACTCTGATCAGGGGTGCACTGTGTGCTGTCCTGATATTAGTCCCCCTGTAAATGGTGACACTGCACAGCTGGGAGAAGGCTTCCCTGCTCCCCTCCCCATTCAGATAATTTACTGCCAGGTTCCAGGTCAGCTCTGCAGAATGCAGCATGGTGGGGAAGGCAGAGAACAAGCCTCCTGATCTCACAGATCAGTGACACTAATTGCAAGATCCTACAAGTGATGCTTAGAAATCACATCTCTCATGATAAATCTGTGAGAGTTGGCAACACTGGGAACCTGAAATCTGGGGGGGAACCCTCTGGATTTTGGATTCTCTCAAAAGGGGCATTTTTGTTGAAATTTGAATTCATTAGAACCCAAATTGAAGACCCCTAGACACTGGACGCTTTAACATGTGCAGGAATGCATCTTCTGAATGTCCGGAAAGGGGATGGTCCCACAGGTTGATCACGTGGAAATGCCCAGAGGGACGTGATTGAAGCTTTTATGCGCATTTACAAAGGCGATTGACTGCACTGCAAAATCCAGCTTGGTCAATCGCCCTTGTAAGTGTGCATAAAAGCTTCAATTATACGTCTCTGGGCATTCCCGCAAGATCAAAGGCATGCCTGATTTGTATGTGAACCCCCTCTTTGGACCTTAAGGGTGCATTCCTGCATGTGTGAAAGTGCCCACTGGCTTGGCAAAATCTGATACAGAGGTGGCATGGAAAAAATTATGCCAGACATTTGGCTGATGGATCTTGCCCTTGCATTCATGTGTCTAATAGATCATACTATAAATCATAATTCTAAAGCATTCAATTTTTAAGCGTGTGTAAGAAAAAGGGATGATGACTAGCAGCCAGCATGGGTTTATCAAGAACATATCATACCAAACCAACATAATCTCCTTTTGCAGGATAACCGGGTTGGTGGATAAGGGAACACAGTAGATATTGATGTTTACCTGAATTTCAGTAAGGCTTTTGAAGTTGGAGAAATGTGGGCTAGATGGAACAAACATAAGGTTGAATGATCTCATCAAGCAAAGAGTAGTAATTAATGGGTCAACGTTAGATGAATTACATGAGGAAATAGAAAGTGTACTCGTGAAATTTGCCAATGTCACAAAATTAAGAGACTGCAAACTTTGGGTGTTTTTACACACACATTTCTCCTGCATGTTTGCTGTTACATCCTGAACTTTCTGTGTGTCTAAATCACTCAGCCAGATCATAAACATCTGGCTCTTTGAACTTCTGGATAGAACTTCTCCCAGAAATTTTGTGTGTAAAAAGTTCTGGGAAACTGCTTTGCTCCAGGCAGCTGTGGTCGCTTGGTTTCCATGGCAGCCCCTTGCGTCTACGCCTGGGGCTACTTTAGGCTGCCTCAGGGCAGCGTTTGTGTGAAGAATGCATCCAGAACTTACTTGTGGACTTGTAAACCCAGAAGATTGAAAGACCAGCACTTTAAGGTGTGTGTAAAAATGCCCACTGGTGGGTAAGATAATGGGGGCTAAGTGGAATGGCAGTAACAAGGCAGAGAAAGGTCTAGGAGTAGTTGTAAATCACTAATTGAACATGTCAGCAGTGTGGTGCTGGGTATTTTCATGGACAGGTAAGAATGGCAAACTACTTGTTGGATTGCTGGCTCAAAATGGCACTCTGCACAGGATTCCAACACTAAACATGATAGGGTTTATGGAAGTTTATTACTAATGGACAATTCCTAAAGAGGGGATAGCTATAATAGGTGCAGCCAGTGCAGCTGCTCCAGGGCCCACGTGCCTGGGACTTGAGCCCACCCAGGTATGTAAGTGCTGCCTCACTGTCCCCCTTGCCCTAGTGGCCCAGGTCTGACCTCTGCCCCAGCCTCCCTGACCTCTCCCTACTCAGGTGACTCTCACCCCAGCAGCACTGAGGGGCAGAGTTTCTGGGGTTGGGGGTCACCAGAGCGAGAAAGGTAGGGAGAAGTAGCACCATGTGTAGGGGGCACAGAGACTGGAATATTGAAGGGGGCAGGGATCATCAGGAAGGGAGTAGTAGAGCTACTGATGCTGGGGTGCCCTGCACTGTGATGGGGCTGGGGATAGGATTGGAACCAGTGCAGCCCTGCATCATGTATTTCCCATAAGTGTCCTCTTTTAAAGGGGATGTATGGTTATCCCTAGGTGGGGAGACAGAGCTTACCAAGTCAGAGGGGGCAGCCTGGAGCATTCTGTTGGTAGGTGGGTCTTGCCACTTCCACCCACTGAGTGGTCCTGTAGCCCCCATCTCTCTGCTCCAAGGTGCCCCAACACCTTTTGGTAAGCTCTGCCTCCGCACCTGCTTCATAGTATGCCTCACCAGCAGCCGTTCCAGTAACCCCTTCCCTGAATCCTTTGGGACTCTGGTCTCCATGCCCCTACCCTCTCCCTCCAGCGCTGCTGGCCTCCACGCCTCCTCCTGCTTCAGTGACCCCCACACCCTCTGGTCTCTGTGCCCCACCTGTGGTCCTCCATATAAAAATGACTACTTTCCCCAGAGGATGCATGGAAATTTTGCACGTCATCCCAGTCTAGCAAAATTCCTGGAGCATTGGGTCTGTTGGTAATCACATTTACAGCAGATAGAACAGCCTTCACAGCCAATGCTTAATTAGTCTCAGAGCAAAATAGTACTCTGTTTGTCCCAGAACAGTCCCCATGCGGATTAAGTATTCCTAAACCAAAATAAGGACTGCACAAACTAGCGCATCCATTTCTGGTATACAATCCTAGCATAGACACAAACATTCTAGGTGATGCTTCTTGAAAAATACAACTTGCTATTCACCCAAGAGAATCCAAATAAGGGTGGGAGAATATTTTCTATTCCCGGGGCCACTTTAAACATTAGAAAAATCTCTGGGGGCCACATAGATGTTGGGAATGGAGGTACTTAAAGGGTGCACTCATGAAAGGAAGGGCCAGATCATGAATCTATGTGGTGGATCTGTCCTCTGTTCTTGTGTGCATGCCCTCGTTTCTGCTCCCGTTCCGTGAGCTCGCTCTTTCAGTGTTTAAGGACAGGAAATTAATTCAGGGGCCAGGGCCAGGAACTGGAAAGGGGCCCTATGAAAACTAGCTGCAGGTCTCATTTGGCTTCCTGGCCTGAGACTCCCCACTTCAGGCCAAATGCATAATCAAAGGGTTCAGTTCCAAAGCTCTTTGGCACTGCCACTAAGACCACATTCACACCTAACATGCCAGAGAAACTTCTGCGAGCCAACGGCACTGCAGGGGGAGGAGGGGGATGACAGAAGTGCCACCAATGTGAATGGGATTCCGTTATGATTTTACTCACGAGTGACAGGGCTGGATTTTGGGCCCTGTCATCCGTGAGTAAAATCACAGCAGAACCCCGTTCACATCGGCGATACTACTGTCATCCCCCCTCCTCCCTCTGCCACATCTGTGGAAATTTAATGATATTTCCCTTATTTGTAGCACATTTTTGCTTTCACTACAAATAGAATATAGGCCAACTATATTTCTGCCAAGGTCCATGTTACAAAACACTCTCTAGTCACTAAAGCTGTACTTGTGTCTATTACAAAATTGGAAAAGATAGTTTGAGGTCTGATTCTACTCCAAACCTATAGCTGAGGTGGGAGACTGCTCCCTTCCACTCCCCATTGGCCTCCCTTTCCTGTAGAAATCTTTGAGTAGTTAAATATTTGTTATATTGACCAGTCACATGTATATCTTATTTTTATTTTTATTTTTATTTTTTAGCAAACGTTTTGAGTGAGAATGCATTTTATCGAAGTATATGTGTAAAGGCAAGTGCAACTGTCCCTCTTATTGTGCAGCCTGCCAATGCCCCCCTTTATGATGCAGTCTGCACCCACTCATTCAAGCAACTGGAGTCCAGTGATCCAAGTTCTGCCAATGAAGGCAGTCGGGAAAGAGTCAACCTCTTGTAGATGGAGCTCAGAGATTCCTGTTCCTTAGTGTTTGATATGTAGCAAAAGCAGGCCCTTGGCTACTATCCTGCCAGGTATCAGGTGACAAACACGTGTTGGTTAGTAGTTTATAGGGATGGGCGAACGTGGTTCGGATGTTCGGAGTTCGGTCTGAACTCGGTCTGTTCGGACATCCAAACCGAACGTCCGAACTGAATGTTCGATCTTCCGAACAGTTCGGAAAAGTTCAGAAAATTTGGTTGCGTTCAGGGGTGGGGAAAATGTGACTTCGGGTGGGGAAAACGTGACTGGAAGGGGGAGGCAGCTGAGGAGCAGACTTCCAGGCACCAGGGGTGGAGACCGAGATGGTTTCAGGGTCAAATTATACCGAAAAAAATCTTCAAATTCAGTATCAGTAGCGCTATTTTTGAGTGTTCGGCCAAGTTCGGCCAAACCGAACTCCGGCGAGCCAAACAACCGAACCCCAACTCGGGTTTCGAACCGAACGACCGAACGTCCGAACATCTGAACTGCGTTCTGTTCACTCATCCCTAGTAATTTATCTCCTCCTCCATGTTAATGTTGCTGGAAACACTGGCTCGTGTGAGCTACCACACTGAACATGTCAGGCAAACAAAAGGGTGATGAGTGAATTATGCAGAGAGGAACACAGACCAGGGAGTGTGGAAAAGAGCAGAGGAGGAGTATTTACTGAGGTAGGAGGGAAAGGAAAGAGTTAGAGAGGGGAGTGGATGAGGGGAATTCTGCAGGGTATTTAATTCAAAGAAGGGTGCCTCCAGGCCACGGACGAAGGCAGACTTTGGAAGGCTGCATCTGGGTGGCTGATCTGAGAGAGATTCTTCAAGCTTCTAAGAGAGACTCCAGAGAAGATTGGAGAATGAGCACTGTGGGCAAAGTAAGACAATAGTGTGCACTTTGCTGATGCTGCTTGGTGCAGATTTCCCTTTCTGCTATCCTTTGTTAGGGAGTTGCACCTGTTTTTTACAGGCATGCATGCAGGGATTGGGCTGCCTGGCCTGAGCATGCAAGGTGCTGTGACAGGAACTTATGATGTAGGTTATATGACAAATTTAGGATTATCAGAAATATACGATGTACTACCTAAAAGGCAATTATCTTGTAATTCCAGTATGCATGCATGTAAACCATTCATGTCTGGTGTCGTTTTAATCCATGTGGCTGTAAACTTGGCTGTAAAAAGGAAAGGGTTGGACCAGAGGGTGAGTTTTTGAGAGACTAACCATTCAAGTGAATTGAAATTGCATTGTTTTAACCATGTTTTCAGTAGCAATTGTCTGTAACTCTCAACCAATTTTCTTTGATTCAAATTAATTTCTTTTTACAAAGCTTTCTTTTACTCAAAAGCTGGTATGTGCATTTTTTAAAAACTAGTTGCAGGGTTCTGGAGTGCTCCTCTGTTTGCTACAGAGGTGAGCATACCTAAATACATTTTCTATAATACAGGAATATCTCAAATTACAGATGACCAAGAGTTTGCAGTTGTGAATCTTGGTGTGTTTGGCCCAGCACACACTCTTGCAAGTGTGCATGCATGGAGAGATCCCTGGTTGTAAGAGCAGTAGCCTGTCAAGAGTACAAGTGGGGAAACCAAAACCATGGTTGGGTCTGGAGATGCAATGGGGCATCTGTCAGAGTGAACTCCAATTGCTGGTGTTAAGGGCTCTGTTACCCTTGAGTAACTTTGGAAAGCAGCTTCCAAACCAAAGCCAAGGAGAGTGAATGAACAGATCCCAGAGTCCTTGCACTGCTTTGATTTCAGGGGGAGGTTTGGGAGGCCATGTGATGCAGATGGGGATAGAGCACTGAAGGTTCGGGTTGAAAGGAAGCCCCTTGGACCATAGTGTATGCCCTCGACAGTGCCGCGCTGGAGACAATTTCTGAACTTTGAAAGGGCAGTATAGAGTTTTGTAAAAATCCAACTTTCAATAAAAATGGAACCAGGGTAAAATGCTGCAAACAGTCAAGCAAACCATATTCCTGCCCCCCACGGAGCTCTGATGGATGCAATAATTTGCCTTTTTTGCTTCCTATCACTTTGGATGTTTTCAGAGGGACAGGCTGCCCCGGTTCTGCCTGCTTCACCCCCGCGTGATCTGTATGTCTAAAGGCACTGGCAAATGTGCAGGTGGAGCCTGCTCTGGAGCAGCCCAGTCACTCTGCAACTTCCCAGAGTGCCACCGGCAGAACTGTGACAGGAACTATAGGGACCCCCTAGGAACCACAGTGGTGTTCACAGGACATTTCCGGGTTCCCTTAAAGAGACAGTTCACCACAGAGGGGTTACAAAATACATTGCCTGAAACTGCAGGGACCCATTCAGTTCTTCCTGGTTAGTACTGACAATAGACTTCTCCCTCTGCAACATGCAGTGGCCAGAGCCTCGGGCACACCAGAGCTCTGCTTCCAGCATTTGAAGCAACCTCTGGTCTCCCCTGGTTCTTGGGCACCTTCAAGATGGCTCTTCTAGCTTGTAGTGGCGTGTAACAGCTCCTATAAACCATTATGTTGGTGGGAGGGCAGTGTGTTCCAGCCACACCTCTCTCCTACTGTAAGGCGGTGGGGAGGTAGGAGTAGGGGCCAGGCACGAGGCAGGAAAGGACAGAAACAACAAACCCCACAGGGTCAAGAACGAGACTCCACCGGGGAACTAAGGAGAGCAGCAAGCATGGCTCCGGTACAGGACCACGGTAGAGAGCCCCCACAAGCGGAAGGGGATAGGCAGAGACTGACAGCGGCCCCCGCAGCTGACGTAGGGGGCGTGGCTCCGGCGCCGCGACGCTCAGCGTGGCTCTGGGAACACGGGGGCGGGGCCAGCACTACATAGGGAGGCCAGAGAGAACACAGCGCTGCCGGAGAACAGCAGCGCTGTGAGACTGGCCCCGAGCGTTTCAAGGAGAGTGAGCAATTAGAAGCATTGTGGTGTGAATGGTGAGTGTCTGGGCAGAAAGATTGCGGTCGAGGCGAGAGAGAGAGAGTAACTGGTGAGTGCAAGTGCGTGTCTTTGTGGGAAATATTGTTTGGGTTCACCCCCGTCCTAATCTTTGTCTGGGCCCCTACCTACCAGTGTTAGAGTGTGAAGGCTTTTCCCCTACCTGCCGTCCCTGGTACTATCCCCCTGTTTCCCTCCACTACGATCACACGCCCTTACCCCCTAGCCCAGTTCAAGCACTAAGTGTCTGGGATCACTGGTGCCTGCAAGGTGTCTCGAGAGAGGGGGCTCCACTCGAGGTTGCGTTCCTCCACCCCGATGATGACACGGCCCTACTGCTATTGAAGCATATTCGGCCACCCACTATCCTGAGGGGTCTTGTTTCCCAGAAGACTCAAGTGGAGCTCAGTGATTGGCAGGAGAGTGAGCGTGAGGCGCTAGAGGCTTGGTGGTGTCCGTGGGAACTTTTCCCCTTTTTCCCTATCCTCCCTAACAGTTTCTCCGGCTTCTACCATGGACATTGCTGCCAAGCTCGAAGAAATGAGCTGCGCCATTCAGGCCCTAGCATTTGAAGTTAAGGATATTAAGGAAAAGCAGGAATTGGGAGCAGTGGGAGGTGGCGGCCAGGGGGAAGCGGCGGCCTACCCCCCAGAAGGGATGGGAGGGGTTAACCCCCCGGTAGAGCGAGCCTCCCGGGGAAGGGAACCTAAACATCCCCCCATTACGAAATTTGCAGGAGATAGGCGTCACTTCCAGGGGTTCTTGGCACTTTGCAAGTTAGTCTTTCGCACTCAGCCCCTTACATACAACACGGATGCGCTGAAGGTGGCGTTTATTATAGGACACCTGGAAGGGATCGCCCTTGATTGGGCCACTCCCTTATTGACACAGGAGAGCCCCATCCTAACCGATTATCCCAAGTTTATTCAAGAATTTTCCTTCCTTTTCGATAATCCGCATAGAGTGAAAGATGCAGAGACAGCTATTATGTCCCTGCGACAGGGGCGGGGGACCCTTTTGGAATATGTGACTCATTTCCAGAAGCTTAAGCTGCTCTCCCCGCAAAGTGGGGAGAGCTAGTGAACCTCGCTTGTCAGATCGACGAGCGACTTGCAGAGCGGCGGCGTGAGCGTCGTCAGGAAGGGGGGGCGTGCCTGGCAGGGTCGCCCCTCGGCCATCGTCCCAAGTAGACCCGAAGCGAGCCGCTCCGAAGAGGCGGAGCCTATGCAAATTGGAGCCTCCCAGGGGCCCGTCACGTCCCAAGAGAGGGAACGGAGGCGTGTGGGGCGGCTCTGCTTCTACTGTGGGGGAACGGGGCATTTTGCTCGGAGCTGCCCGGTGTTACCTCCAACTCGGCGAACAACGGGAAACGATCAGGACCGGGATGGGCGAGGGGGCTCCCGGTAACCAGACGTCTCTCCCCCTCTTTGATGCTAGGCACGGCCTCCCAGACACCTACAAAGTCAGGACAACTGCGGGTACCGTTAACCCTAACAATAGACCCGGGGCGCTCCCTCGTGGTTCAAGCCCTTATCGATTCCGGGGCGCCTGGCAACTTCATACATGAGGGCCTGGTCCACGAAAAAGGAATCCCGGCCCGGCTCAAACCCAAGCCAGAAATCGTCGTGGCTATAGATGGGTCCCCCCTGGCCTCAGGGCCTATTACGACTTGCACGGAGGACATGCTTGGGGTGATTGGGGACCATTGGGAGAACCTTAGTTTAGATGTGGTATGTAAGCCTGCCTTCCCGGTAGTGTTGGGGACCCCTTGGTTGAGGGTGCACAACCCCACCATAGACTGGCAATGGGGGGTCATTACCTTCCTGTCTCCGGACTGTGTCCAACAGCACCACGTCGCTCGGCCAGATCGGCAACCTCAGGTCCAAATAGGGGCCACCCTCCCTTCAGAACCCGCCATCCCAGTGGAGTATCAGGATCTCCAAGTGGTTTTCAAAGAACAACAAGCCTTGACGTTGCCACCCCATCGGGACTATGACTGTTCCATCAAACTCCTGCCCAATACGGTTCCCCCGTACGGGCGGATCTACGCCCTATCAGAACCAGAGCTCCAAGTCCTTAAGGAATACATCGATGACAATCTGGCAAAGGGATTCATTAGACCATCTACCTCCCCTGGGGGGGCCCCGTTGTTCTTCGTGCCCAAAAAAGACGGAGGGTTACGACCGTGTATAGATTATCGGGGGTTGAACGCCATTACGGTGAAGAATCGCTACCCGCTGCCGCTCATCCCTGAACTACTTGATCAGTTGCAGGGGGCCACTATATATTCGAAATTTGATCTCCAAGGGGCATATAACCTACTACGCATTCGTCAAGGGGATGAGTGGAAAACGGCATTCTGCACCAGGTATGGGCACTTCGAATATTTGGTGATGCCCTATGGGTTGGCAAATGCCCCGGCCGCCTTCCAGCATCTCATAAATGATATATTCCGTGATGTCCTGGACCAATATGTCATTGCCTACTTAGACGATATTCTAGTGTATTCCTGCAACCAAGCGGAACATGTCTCTCATGTGCATACCGTTCTCCAACGGCTGCAACAATATCACCTGTATTGTAAAAGATCCAAGTGTTTGTTTCACCAACGCACCATCCCCTTTTTGGGGTTTGTCATTTCTCCAGGAGGCATCCAAATGGAGACAAGTAAATATTTATTATTTATTTATTTTCCAAATGTATACCCCGCCCCCTCCTGCAACGCAGCTCAGGGTGGCTTCCAGCAATCAACAATAAAAACATTAAAATTCATTTTAAAATATTAAATATAAAATATACCATATAAAACAGGGCTAGAAAAATAATAAATAAATGGGTGGGGGACTAAAATCATCCCTCCCCACCCTCCCTCCCAAAGGCCTGGGCAAACAGCCAGGTCTTACAGTTCCGCCGAAATGTTAAAAGGCTTGGGGCCAGGC
>QEPC01001707.1:815376-849349 GCA_003113815.1 Sphenodon punctatus | reverse complement strand
TCTCAAGCACTTGCGAACCCAGAGATTAAAGAGTCTGTAAACGGGAAGGATCGGGCCCTTGGGTGACAAAGGGGTTGTCCCTGCGACAGGCTTGAATCGGCCAGAGAGAAAAACTGATTCAAGTGGGCTGTACGCGAGGGAAACTGAGTCACTCAAACCCAGTAAAGTGGGGGTGCGGACCTCCAACCCGTGACAGCGTGAAAACAACATTCCTAAATGGTGAGTTGAAGGAAGATATTTACATGGACCAACCACCAGGGTTTGCAGATGTTGAAAGGCCGGATCGTGTATGCAAACTGCACAAAAGCATATATGAGCTTAAGCAGGCCGCCAGAGCGTGGAACACTAAAATAAACAAGGTGCTCATGAGGGAAAATCTTACCAGGAGCAAAGCAGATCCCTGCTTTTTCACAAAGAGACTAAGGGGCAGGTGGATCTTTGCATTAATTTATGTCAATGACCTTATCATATGCTTTGAGCAAGAAGGGGACAAGTGTGAAACAATGAGAGCTTTAAATCAGGACTTTGAAACTAAGAACCTAGGTTACATAACGCACTACCTTGGAATACAAATTGTAAGAGAAGATGACGGAAGCTATCTTCTCAACCAAAGACAGGCAATAGAAGAGATGATCAAAAGTTTCGGCATTGGGGTGGGGTGGGGGCAAAGGCAGCAAATACCCCTATGGAAACCAGCTACCCAAAGGAGATCAAAGAACCGAGCTTATTGCTGCCAGACAATAAGTAATACAGAAAGACGATAGGAGAGCTCTTATACATTGCCACAATCACAAGGCCTGACATTGCAGTGGCAATAGGTATACTGTGCAGACAACTCTCAGCCCCAACCCAAAGGTATTGGAACGCAGTGAAGAGGGTCTTACGGTACCTGAAAGGGACTGTGCACCTGAAGCTACGGCTCCCAGCAACTTCCGTGTCAGACCTGATAGGGTACATGGACGCAGATTGGGCTGGAGACCATTCAGACCAAAAATCTACCAGTAGGTACCTACTTTTGCTTGGTGGAGGATCCATCAGCTGGTGCAGTAGGAAACAAGCCTCTGTGACACTTTCCTCAACGGAGGCAGAGTACATGGCAGTAGCACATGCCAGCCAAGACGTTATCTGGTTGCGACAGCTTCTGAATGATCTGGGGCAAAGATTGGACAGACTCACGCCGATCCTGGAAGACAACTAAGGATGTATAGCACTGACGCAAACAGAAAGAATCAACCCCAGAACCAAGCACATTGATGTAAAATACCATTTCATGAAAGGCTCACAGGAACAAGGACTCATAGATCTACAATACTGTCCTTCAGAGGATATGACAGCGGATGTGTTCACAAAGCCACTAGCAGGGGAACGCCATCTCAAGCTATTAAGAAGAATGAACCTAGTGGGTTTGACTAGTGACTGTTGAGAAGGGATGTTGGATTGTGCAACAGTCACAAGTAAAAGCCCATTGCAAGCCCTGCAAGCTCAACATGGGGCTTGTCCAGTAGGGGGAGGGTCAGCGTATGAAAGGGGTTTTTTTCTCCTTGTCTCCTCTCTTCTCCTCTCTCTGTCCTCCATCTTGTCCCATGCAGTCTGTACAGTATGGAAGCATGTCTTCTGAGCTCTTAGTAAAGTTCTGTTTTGAAGAAACTTCTGCTGTGTCATTCAACAGAAAGCTAACTCGTCATGGCAGGGGGCGGGGCGATGTCAGGAATGTGTCCGGGCTGAGTGGCTGCACATTGCTCCCTGCCCTCCCTTTCCCAGGCAGGGGAGGCCGTGGGAATATTTGTTCCTGTGACTGGAGCATACCCAGCCGGGGGAAGCCCTCCACTCCCCCGGGTGGGATGGACATCCCATGAGGACATCTGCTTTATTTATTTATTTATTTTACTATTTTTCTACCCCGCGCCTTCCTGCTCACATTTTCACCCAGTGTATCCCTGTCACTCCCGATGTTCTCCTTTCCCTTGTTTCCTCTCCCGTGTCTATACTAGATTGTAAACTCCTTGTGGCAGAGATCCATCTAATCACAACTATTCAGCGCAAGGCCCATTGTTGGTGCTGTATTATTATTATCCTGCAGAGAATTGCGCTGGCCAGAAAAAATGACAAAACTTCATTTAAGTCCCAGTCCTGCAAAACTGTACATCTTGTGTCTGATTTGACTACCATGAATTGTCCCATTGTAGCCACTTTCAACTATTTCAGTGGTTCTGCACACACTAGTAGAAGACGCACACACAGAAATCTCTGCAGAATGGGGACTTGCCAGCTGAAAGTTTCGCTTCTCAGTAAAAAAGCAGTGCCAGGCAGCAAGCTCTCACACTAATGAACAGGGTTCCTGGTTTTCTGTTTAGTGCAGAAAAACAGAGAAAAACACAGAATTCCTGTTTTATCAGAGAAAAACACGGAATTCCAAGTTTTTCTGGGAAATTTCCACCTACAAAAACTCACTGGCGGCAACGGAAATTTAAAGGAGGCAGAAGTGAGAAGAGATTTAGCACAAGAAGAACACAGCTGCATTTGGCTTTTGGCAAGGCAGAGGTACGTTAGGGTCCGTGCTGGGGCTGGTGGGGAGGAGGGGGTTGGAGTGCACACACCCCACTCCCACCTGCAGAGGTAGAGACTTGGGCTCTGTGCTGGGGCTGGCTGCTCTGGGATATTTTTTAATTTTATGTGGCAGTGGCAACCAGTGCATCAAATTGTCACCATAAATGAACAATTTGCAATAAACACTTTCTAATTTTAATGGTCAAAATATGTAGATTGTGGTGTTATTAATCGGAGAATTTTGGGGGGTTTCCCCAGAGAATTTCCACTTTTTCACAGAGAAAACTAGGAATCCTGATAATGAATGAAACCTGCTTTTCTATTAATAGTAATGTATGTTTGACTCATTATAATTTAATAATAATAACTTTATTGCACCCTCCCCCAAGTGGCATTTGGAGCTCTTCACAACATAAAAAATAAGGTACAACAATATAGAATTCATTCAAAATATAAATTCATTTTAAAACAGCTTAAAAGGTAAAAAGAGAGGAGAAAACAGATTGAGGGGAACCATCAGTGGATGCCTAAAAATCACCTGGAGAATAAATAAGTCTTCGGGTGCTTTAAAAAATATTATTAATCATATTATTATTATTTACATAGCATCAGTGGTGTATCTGGCACTGTACTGTCAGTAGTTACAGACTAATCGAAGCTCATAGAAGAGAGAATTACAAACATCAAGCCTTGTGATCCCAGGGCATGGATCATTGTGGCACGGTCCACCTGGGATAAATAAAGGCACAGCTTAAGCAAACTGCCTAGCTGCAAAAAATAAATACATTCAAACCATGTCCCTTACCTGAGTTTTCATGGACAGACTTGTCAACTGGATTATATAAAGTTGTTCTTATGCTTGTGACTTTATTTATAATACTTCACGGAAAAATAAACAATGGATGGAGTTTTCATGAATTTTTATTTCCGTTTTTATTTTACTTCTGCTGATTTGCAGGAGACCTATTGTTACAAAATTTGGAGCCATTACTTACCATGGGGATACGTGGTAAGCAGAGGTCCCTCTGCCTCCCTAATAAATTTGGTTTATTTATTTATTTATAAAATAATTTAATACCCCGCCCCTCCTGCTCCAAGCAGCCCGGGGTGGCTTACAATGTTAAAACATATAAAAACAGTAAAACCATAAAATACAATAAAAAGGGAAGGCACACAACCGAACCACCTCCCCCCATCCCACCCTACACCCCATCTCCCTCACCAAAAGCCAGGCAGAACAGCCAGGTTTTACAGTTATGGCAGAAGGAGGGGAGATCCGGGGCCACCCGGGCCTCCACCAGGAGGGAGTTCCCCAGCCTAGGTGCGGCCACCAAGAATGTCCTCTCCATAGTGGCCCCCCAGGGGGGGACCTCAAGAAGGATGTCCCCAGCGGACCGCAGAGGCCGCTCCAGAGCACAGAGAGCGAGGTGGTCCTGCAGGTAAGTCGGGCCAAGGCCATATAGGGCTTTATATGTCAAAACCAATACCTTTAATCAGGCCCAGCAGACAGTGCAGAACCCAGAGCACTAGTGTAATGTGCTCACAGCGACCTGTCCCCGTAAGGAGATGGGCCGCAGCATTCTGCACTAGCTGCAGTCTCCAGACCATCACCATAGGTAGCCCCACGTAGAGTGTGTTGCTATAGTCCAATGTCGAGGTAATGAAAGCATGGATGATGGTGGCCAAGTCACTATCTGAAACATATGGCTGAAGCCATCACATCAGATGTAATTGGCGAAACTCACTCCTCGCCACAGCCCGCACCTGGAAATCCAGGCAGAGCTGCAGATCGAGGAGCACCCCCAGACTATGGACCTGGGATACCAGCAGAGGACGGACCCCATCAATGATAGGAACCACCACATCCACTGCCCTTCCCACCACCATCACCTCCATCTTGTCGGGATTCAGCTTCAGTCGGCTCGCCCTCATCCAATTCCCAACAGTCGCCAGACATCGGGTGAACACTGAGATGGCTGGGTCTGGGTCAGATGAAAACGAGAGGTAGAGTTGGGTGTCATCAGCATATTGATGACACCACACCCCATACCGTCTCATGACCTCACCAAGTGGCTGCATATACACATTGAACAAGAGCGGGGACAGGATATAACCTTGCGGGACACCACACGTGAGGTCCCGTGGAGATGAAGAACAATCCCCAAGCACCACACGCTGAGTTCTCCCAGCCAGGAAGGAGCAGAACCAGTCGAGGATGATCCCGCCCACTCCAGCTCGATCCCACAAGCAAGTCACCAACATCTCATGATCAACGCGGTATCAAAAGCAGTTGACAGATCAGGGTCGAACGACTGATCTAATTCATGGCAAAGGTTGACCAATGCCACAAGCGCAGTCTCCATGCCATAAACCAGACAAAAACCAGGCTGAAAGGGATCCAGATAATTAGTGCGGTCTAGATCCCCCTGCAGCTGCTGGGTCACTACCTGCTCAAGCACCACCGCCTCTTTGAGACAGCCCGGCACTCTACTCTCCCGAAGGGAGGCACTGATCACCCCCAGCAGCAATGGATCCACTGTCTCCCAGCTGGCCTTAACCAGCCAGGACGGGCATGGGTCAAGTTCACAAAAGGTTATTATTATTATTATTAGTAGTAGTAGTAGTAGTAGTAGTAATAATACTAATACTAATAATAATAATAATTAATATAAGGTTGAAAGGTTGAAATTGGCCTTCAGGATTAGAAGTTATTAAGGAACACACACACCAACAGACACATAAGCGCACACAGAGCAATTGCATAAGTCGTCTTCCCACACAAAACCAGGGTAAAAATTGAGGCATCTCCAAAACAAAGATATAAACCTTTTTCCACAGAAGGGCTCTTGAATTATTATTTTCTATAGCATGTGATGAGAGTTAGCTGAGGTCAGGCAAAATCACAGAGTGACTAAAGCTCCAGTTGTAGAATTATGGGTTCACGAGGAAAATATTCCTCGATCTAGGTTCCACTCCAACTTATTAATTAGCCCCACACAAGAAATTACTGCTTTCACACACTACAAAATGGGCTTTTATAATAACTTGCCCCAAACTGAAAGCTACTGAGTTGTGGGTAGCTCTAGACCCCAGCCCTCTGACCTGAACGGTCAGGTAGGGGCTTTGACAGTGAGAACTCCCTGCTTCCACCTTGGTCTTCTCTTGGAAGGGTAAACTGAGCCACCTTAGAAGGTTTGGCCATCCTTCTGAGCGAGTTTTGTGGCTCTTACAATGACCCAAGATCTCGCAGCATAAAAAGGAAATTGTGTATTCACACATTACAAAAATTGTGGAATTATAATACCTGGTATTATCATAAGTTATTATAAGAGCCCATTTTGTAGTGTGTGAAAGCATCCATATTACTGAAGCAAGTGAATTTAACCATACAAGTAGTTAGGTAATTTTATATTACTTGAAGCAGAATACAGATTAGATATACAAGGGAGTAGATGGGAAATAAGGTCAAGTAATACATTAAATGGCTAGCCTGATCCCTGTGATCAGTTGAAAGATAAGATAGAATAAGATTCTACCTAGAAAGCCTCAACAGGGATGTTCTACAGTACAAAACTCGCTCAGAAGCATGGCCAAACCTTCTAAGGTGTCTCAGTTTACCCTTCTAAGAGAAGACCAAGGTGGAAGCAGGGAGTTCTCACCGACAAAGCCCCTACCTGACCGTTCAGATCAGAGGGCTGGGGTCTAGAGCTACCCACAACTCAGTAGCTTTCAGTTTGGGGCATTTTTTTATAGACTAAATCGTTACTGGAATCACACATACGGGGAACCACAATGATTATTCTGGTTATTGCAATGACTGACTATTCATAAAGTGGGCCATTTTACTGTAATCTCAACTGGTCCATTCTACTGTAATCTCAACTAAATAAAGTCTCTGCTGTCATCCAATCAGCATCTTATCCAGTTTCTCACTCCAGTTTAACAGTTTTTTCGATGGCCCTTTTCAAACGGTGCCCCCCCCCCTTCATACATGTGTGCAGGTGTGGGGCATCCATAGGAATGCCATGGGGCGGTGGTAAGAGGATGCCCATGGGAACGCCACCAGCGGTGGGGGGGTGTGTGTGCACGCTCCCACGCTCCACCCACCTCCACCCATCACCCACGCACGGAGCAACCGGTGCCAATGCCGGTTGCTCCGTGCGTGGAGGTGGGTGTGCACCTGTGGGAACGGGCGCACACACGCCTCCTCCCACCACTGGTGCACACCCATCCCCCACCCACCGCAACCCATTTGAACAGGGCCTAAGTCTCTCCCTCGCTAGTAATGTCAAGCAACAGTACATATGCCAAGTTAAACAGTCTCTAGTGGTAAGCAAACAGCCATAAAAGTTAGCAATATGCCTTATAAGCAGCCTACACCATGCTTGGTATTATCAGAGCACTAGCTCTCAGATTTCCTGGTATCAGGCAGCACAATGGTGGGAGTGACTCTCGAGTCTCACTTCAATCCCAGCTGCCAGAATTCTCCATTGCCAGTTAGTACCACAATGTCATTGCCTTGCAGATTGTTGCCACTGGGTTGTGCCGGACTGATGCTCATGCTATGAACCCTTGTTTTAAGGAGGGTCTTTTCCCAGTCATCCTGGGCCATGAAGGAGCTGGAATTGTGGAAAGTGTTGGACCAGGAGTGACTAAATTTAAACCAGGTACCGTGACATTATCTATGCCACTGCTGCATGGAGGCCTCTCTCTCCGCTCTGAGACATTCACCTCGCACTGGTGTAAAATCTGTTAGGGTGATGTAAAACTACTGCAACAAGAGGAGAATCATGTCCTCCAACACGTTCAGTCATACTGAGTCTTTATAGTTTCAGTCCATTCTGAGGGATAAAATGTCATGTCAATGACAGAAGAGATGCCATGTAGTAACTTTATTTGGAAGGGGGGGAAATCATCCCTATGGAAAATCTGGACTATGGGACAAAGAAAATGTGATAAGTTCTGGTTCTGGCCTGGATAAAGGAATTTATTATCGTAACTTACTATTGATGCCTAGACCTGGGATGAAAGCACAGTGGCATAGCTAGGCTAGAGTGCCATTCTTCCCCCACCCCTAACTATCAGCCAGAGATGCCTGGCATGCTAAAATATAGGGCATTTTCAGACAAGACGCTCTCCACCCACTATACATATTGCAGGGCTGCTGTGTTGCCCTATGGGTGTCTTGTAACATGTATAGTGGGTGGGAGGTGGGTGGGGAGTGTCTTGTCTGAAAACACCCATATTTGCAAATAGTCTGTGTGGGCCCCCATGCTTGTGGGTTGTGCCACTCGCACATATGATATGATAGGCATCTGGATAAAAGCTTCCAAACAAATTCTCTTGGATGTTGAAGTCATCCCAAGGTCTTGTGAATAGAACAGAAGGAACAGTTTTAAAATTCTGCAATTGCAGAACACTGTATGGCCAGGAAGGCCCTTTTCTAATGGGTGTGGGGCCGTGGGGGTGGACAGTGCATGAGGGTGCGTTCCCACGGACCTCCAGCCATCTCCACGCATGAAGCATCTGGCATTGGTGCCCATTGCTCTGTGCGTGGGGGATGGGTGGAGGTGGGTGGAGCACGGGAGTGCACTGCACACGCACCCCCACCCACCAGCCGCAGCGTTCTCACAGAAGCCCACCCATCCCCCCTCTGCATTCAAACTGATGTCCCCCCACTCACACACATGGGCGGGGTTTGAAAAGGGCTGAAGAGAGCTGCCTAGCCCTAGACAAAGTACTGAGGTGTCTTACTTCTCCCTGCTGCTAAAATGTTCACGTTCGTTCTTTGCCAGTGGGGCATCGTGGGATATACTTCTAACTGGAGTGAATGAGGGGGATGTGGAGTGAGTGATTGTCCTTCCTTACACCCGAGCAAGAACAAGCAACAAACATCTCTGCAGTTAATTTGCAGCAGAGTTGACAAAGGGGTGTTAATAACACCACATTCACCTCAAAACTGCTGTGGAGCAAGGCGTTTTCACAAAACCGGGGGGCGGGGGGGCATAATCTGATTAATTCAACAGTTAGGCAGAGTTTCATGATTGTATGTGCAAGCCCTTACATGTAGAAGGATCTCTTGCCAATTGGGCATTTACATGATATTCCAACTGGAAAAATACTAGCTAATTTTTAAACTGTTTTATGCAAGCAAGGTCTGATCACTGTTTTCTTCCAGGTGACAAGGTTATCCCACTCTACATGCCCCAGTGTGGCCAGTGCAAGTTCTGCCTGAGTCCCAAGACCAACTTGTGTGACAAGATCAGGTAGGAATTGCAAACCATTTATTTACAGTGAGTCGCTCTGGCTCTCTGATTCTCTGCCCAGCTAAACCATGGAAGTTGCTCTAACCCTTGGCCGGCTGGTCCCCATGATCCCCAAAGGCTCACTTGCTGGAACACACAATTCCCCAGCTGTTCTGAGTGCCTTCCCCTCCTTGGTACATCCCTATCCTGCAATAATATGGGTGGTGTTAGGGTAGCAGCAGCAGTAATAGGAGTGTGAGAGGCAGAGAAGACGGGGAGAAAGGAGGAGAGAGGGACAGAACAAAGAGGGGTTGGGGGCAAGGAACAGGGTGTAAGGAGGAGACTGAGAGTCAAAGTCAGGGTAGCAAAGAAGAGAAGAACAGCGAGGTATACGTATAGATATGTTGGGATGGGACAAGTACTGCAGGCACGAGACATGGGGTCTGGTCTAACAGATTTGAGAACTATTGTAGTCCAGCGACCGCAGGGGGAATAGTAAAGAAAACATGAAGGCTTCCTGACAGCAGGGAGCAATGGAGCACACATTCTATCTTTAAATATTTATTTTTATTTATTTATTCAAATTTATACCCCACCCTTCCCCTAAGGCTCAGGATGGCTTACAACATATAGAAATTCCCTTAAAACCTCACTCAACCCCCTCCCTGCCTGGGCCAATGGAAAGGTCATACATTGCTTCCAGAAGATGAGCAGGCTCAGGCTTAGATGAATCTTAAAGGATTTCCATAATTGTGGGGCAGCCACTGAAAATGCCAGCTCTCTGCCACCTTTCCACCTTTGTTGTGGAAACTTGGCCGGCAGATGGTACTGCAAGAGGGTGCTCCCAGCTGACCTCAAAGGCCACGATGGGTCATGAGGGACAAGGCAATCTTTCAGAAGAGCCCAACCAAGAGTGCTGGCAGAATTATGTTCCAGGAAGGGAGCCGCTTCACCCTTTTCTAAAGTAGTGGGAGATCATGATGCTCAAAAAGGGGTATGGTCTTGCCAGAAAGGAGTGGGACGAAGGGGGGGCTTGTCCCTTTCTGACCTGACCACATTCCTTTTCGAAGTGTGATGGCATCAGTACTCAGAAAGGGTGGGGCCAGGTGGGGGAGGGAGTGCAATTGCAGTTCCTTGCACTTTCCCCAGTGCCCATGACCACAATCCTGCCTTCATTGCTGCTGCAAAGAATCTCTTTCCTCCCTAGCAAAGTGAAAACGCCTATTTCTGATCAAGACCTGATGCTGGATGGTACTAGCAGGTTCAGCTGCAGAGGAAGCTGATTTACCATTTCATGGGGACTAGCACCTTCTCTGAATACACTGTGGTAGGGGAGAACTCTCTTGCTAAAATCGATGCTGCCGCTCCTTTGGATAAAGTCTGCCTGATCGGCTGTGGATTTTCCACTGGTTACGGAGCTGCCATCAACACCGCCAAGGTAAGTTCACTAAAGACCCTTTCACATTGCAAGTAACAATGAAGCAGCCAACAACACACCAGTGTGGTGACTCTGTGGAGTCTTTTCACCCGGAGACATTTTCCAGCAATCTGTCTACTAGCTGCAACCTGCACCTGAAAGGCAGTTTCTACTTCTTCTGTCTGTTTATTTTTTAAACAAAATCCTTTCATAAAGATGTTCTCTATTTACATGTGACCTCGGTTTTTACAGTTTCCACATTTTTGGCATTAATGAATGGTGTTGATGTAAAAAAAAACAGCCTGGTGAAACTTTTTGAAATTGAAGGTTCTGATAGCAGACACGGAAGTGAGTTATTTCTTTTAGTAACTTTTTTAAAAAAGAAAATGCTTCCCTAACCTGTGTGCTGAATTGTGAGTTTATTGACATATGACCACTCAAAACACTCTTTTTGTCTCCGGAGTTCTAAAGTCATTCCATAACCTTCCTTTATACTGTAGGTCGAACCTGGCTCTTCCTGTGCTGTCTTTGGTTTGGGAGGGGTTGGCCTTTCAGCTGTCATGGGCTGCAAAGCTGCTGGAGCTTCCCGGATCTTTGGAATTGATATCAACAAAGACAAATTTGCGCTGGCGAAAGAGTTAGGAGCCACTGACTGCCTCAATCCTCTGGATTTCCAGAAGCCGATTCACAAGGTTATAAATGAAATGACCAATGGGGGTGTAGATTGTCCCATCGAGTGCATTGGTACTATTGATACTATGGTATGTATATTATTGGCTAGATAGAGCTGCAGACTGATGCTCTGGTATGGGTGCAGTATGAACACCTAGATGGGCACATTGATATTTGTTCTGTTCATTCAACACAGAAACTATTCCTTATTAATTATATATTCTTCAAGTTCTAAAACTCTTCTCAATTATTAGTCCTAATGTTGTATACGTCCAATAGCAACTCCAAATGTGGTGTATTCTCCAGGGGCATGGATAGGTTGGCCTGGTGCAGAAGATGGAGTGGGCCTCCCTCATCCCCCTCCTAATGCAGGAGACTCCGCTGCACCAGGGAGTGTGGGCTTTCCAGACTTGTGTACCCCAGAGCAGGTTCACCACCTGTCCCCTATCATAGGGCGTTTTCAGAAAAGAAACCCTCCATCCCCCACCCACCCACCTCCCACCGTAGGGTAACACTGCAGCCCTGCAACATGTATAGTGGGTGGGTGGGTGGTGGATGGAGAGTGTCTTGTCTGAAAATGCCCATAGACAGGCCATTGGTATATTCGGCATGTTCTTGCTGCCACCTACATGTGCTGCCCCAGAGTTACCCTAAACAAAAATTTTAAACTGCAGAGATCGATACAGTATAATTTAACCCAGGTGGAAAGTGTAAAGAAATGCACTCCATGTCTTTTATCGTAGGAATTATTCAGTAACGATTCATTTCCTACCCTACTTATTAAACCAAGGCCGTTTTTACACAGACAGGGGTGGGTGGGGGGGAAGGGTGTTTTGCCGCGGTAGGTGGAGGTGGGTGGTTGTCCCTTTACATGGACACACACACACCTCCACCTATGGAGCTGCCTCCTCTGGTTTTCCAGAGGGCTCCGTGGGTGGGTGATGGGTGGGTGTTGTGCGGGACTGCACACGCACCCCCACCCATCCTGCTCGGTGTTCACACAGACGAACACCAAACGGACACCCCCAACCCACCCACCGCTGGCCATTTACATGGACGCCCCTCCCCCGCACACTCGTCCGAACACTGAGCGGGGTCAGGGGAGAGAGATGTCCATGTAAAAATGGCCCAAGTCTCTTCTAAATATACAAGAGATCTGAAATGCTTGTATACACAGGGAGGAGAAAGTCTTGAATTTGAGATAGGAAATCTTGGGGTGGTCTCTATTCATCAAAATAATGGCTGTTGCACTTCTTGTTAACGTTAACAGTCTATGCTTTCAGGATCATATTCTGGTTGTTGTCAGGCCAATGAGAGCTCTGCTATGGATTTTGGTAGGGTTCAGAATTTTACTTTTAATGAAATTAGATTATTTCAACCACAGTAAATATATTTATTTTAAAATAACCTGGGGTGTAACTTTTTCAAGTGAAATTATCAGGGTTACTAATTCCCAGGATTTTAGATGGTTTTGTAAAATCTCACCTGCTGAAATTGTGGGACCACAACTCGAACGAAGCTTGACTGGAGCCAACTGGTGCCATTGGGTTTGGTTTGGATACACTCCCTTAGGCCCAGATTGGGTTGAGCACCATAACTGCAGAAAGCCCTGCCCTCGCGGAGCGCCACAACATCACAATGTTCCATAGGGGTGTGGCCGTACTGGAAAGGGCCGGGGAATGTTGTATCCCTGTCCCTTGCAGGGTTCTGTGTTGTCAAGGCACTCCATTGTGCCAAAAAGGAGTAGGGATTAGGTGCTGTTCCAAAGTGGCAACGTCCCCTCAGAATGCTGTGATGTCACAGCACTTTGTGAGGGAACGGGGTCACTTGAACAGCTGGGCCCAGGCAAATCTGGTTGCATTGGACCTAGCCCAGGCTCGAACCCAAATTTTTGGCTCAAGCAGAGCTCACTATTCTAGCCCTCAGGATTACAAGAACACATGGGGCTGCCACGTACCGTAAAGATTCATAACACAAAGGATTTTTTTTTTTAAAACACATTTTTAACTTCTAAAATCTCATTGTTAGGGACCCTTGTTCACTGCATTTAATGGGGAAAATGCAATGAACACGGGCCCTTGCTTATGGTTTAAGGTCTGCCAGCAAGTTTATATGGTGCCCTGCCTCTTCCAAGTGTAGCCACACCCCTAATCTCAAAATTCTGGGTACTGGTTTTTGAACACTTGTGGTCTTGTGAGCATGTGATAATTCCTGCCCGTTTGCTGGAGCACAGAGCAGAAAACCCTTCTCTTTGTGCATATTCACAAGCCCTTTCTTTCATTCCACATTTATTTCCAGATAAATTGCATTAGGAAGAAGGGATGATCTGTCCTGTCTTTTCTCCTAAAACACTTTCAGCCACAACCTTTTGATGCTGGAGTTTTGATCATGACAAAACTCCAGCATTTATAACACCCAGTATTTTCTCGAGCACTTAGAAGAACCCATGTTTGTCATGTGTAAAAGCAGCCTGAATGTCAACTGTAGCAGAATCTTAGGGCTTGACTCCACAGCAGCAGTGAAATCCTCTTTTCCTGTTCTGAACCCTAGTTTGCTTTGTCTTTCAGAAGGCTGCCCTTGATTGCACCACAGTGGACTGGGGAACGTGTGCGATTGTCGGAGCGGCTGTGGGTGGACAGGCATTCCCCGTTTCTCCAATGCAGCTGATAATGGGCCGGAAAATAAATGCCACGTTCTTTGGAGGTCAGTTTCTCAACAATACAGTATTAGTATAAATATGCCAGAATAGCCCCCTGGCTGGACCTAATCCTGTAGATCTGACTCATGCAAAACTCTCATTGAACTCAATAAAGGTTTATGGGAATAAAAATAGGACAGAATATCTGCCCTATTCCCTCAGGATTCTCCTTCTACCTCTGTAACTATTATGATTATTATTATATTATTTTTTAGATTTATATCCTGCCTTTTCCCTAAAGGACTCAAAGTGGCTGACAGAGAAATCTAAAAACCCAAACACTTTATGAACATAAAATAGGGGATTTGCATATAAAATTACAATTCAATAATCAAAAAACTCTCCGGTTTATAAGGATAGTTGAGGCTCTTGAAAATTTACTCATGCTCTAAAAAGGCATGGAAATCGCAAGTTAAATCTCTGGCCTTAACTCATGAGACATGTAAGCAGTAAAGTTGTTCTACAGTCTCGTATATTGTGCTTTATTCCGGCTTAGCCCCCATGCCCCCACACTTTGCATTGGTCTTTCAGTCCCAATCCTCTTCCTCTGCAAGTTGGGAGCAACACTGAAGCTGAGGAATGGAGGGTGTGAGGGGGCAGTGGCAGAGCTAGGCAGAGCCCAGGGCTGGGAGAGCAGGGCTGTGGGTGGGGATTGAGGGACAGTAAGAGTGCTGGGGGAGCCCAGGACCGGAAGAGAAGGGGCTTCAGGTGCAGATTGAAGAACAGCAGTAGAGCTAGGGAGGGAGCTTAGGACTGGGAGAGCAGGAGAGCTGTGGGGAAGCTGGGGCTGTGGGATGGGACTGAGGGGCAGTGGTAGAGTTGGGAAACAGTGGTGGAGAACCAGGGGATGTGGGCGGGGATTGAAGGGCAGAGGGAGCGTTGCAGCGCCTACGTGTGGGGATTGAGGGGCAGCAAGAGAGCTGGAGAGGCGCTCAAGTCTGGAAGGGTGGGGGCTGCAGATGTGGATTGAGGGGAGCAACAGAGCTAGGGGGCAGGGCTGGGGAAGCAGGGGCTGTGGGTGTGTATTCAGAGGCATCAGCAGAGTCGGGGAAGTTCAGGGCTGGGACTGCAGGAGTTGCGTGTATCAGTTGAGGGGCAGTGGCAGAGCTGGGAAGGAGCTCACGCTTGAGGAGGAGGGGGTACGGGTGGGGACTAATGGGCATCAGCAGAGCTGGGGGGAGTCTAGACCTGGGAGAACAGGGGCTACAGGTGGGGCAGTGACAGAGCTGAAGGAAATCACGGGTGGGAGACCAAGGGCTGTGGGTGGTGGTTGAGGGACAGAGACAGACCTGGTAACGATCAGGGGTAGGGGAGCCGGGGTTGTGGGTGGGGTCAGAGGAGTAGCAGCAGACATGGGGGACAGGGTTGAGGTAGCAGAGGTTGTGGTTGGGGATTTAGAGGCAGCACCGAACTGAAGAAGCTGTGAGTAAGGACTGAGGGGCAGCAGGAGACCGAGGGGTGGGGGCCAGCTAGTCAGCTACAGCACCATGAACAGAGTGGCTGCAGAGCTATCTGCTGCAGGGTGCTCATGCTGGTGCAACAGCCTAGCTGCCCCTCAATCCCCACCCGTAGCTCCTGCTGTCCCAGCCCCAGACTCCCCCCAGCTCTGCCACTGCCCCCTCACCCCCTCCATTCCCCTGCTTCAGTGTTGCCTCCAACCTGAAGAGGAAGAGGATTGGGACTGAAAGACAAATGCAAAGTGTGGGGGCGTGGAGGCTAAGTTAGAATAAAGCACAATATGTGAGACTGCACAATGTCTTTACTGCTTGCATGGCTTGCACGTTAAGGTCAGACCCGTCACTTGCAATTGCCATGCCTTTTTAGAGCATGAGTAAATTTGCAAGAGCCTTAACTCTCATTATAAAGCAGAGGTTTTTGATTATTAGATTTCCTTGGTTTTTAAGATGATTTGCAATACAGAAACATTTTGCAATACAGAAAATTCCTGCTGGCGCATTAGGAATGTTCATTAGCATAACAGTAAAATCTGTCATTTTCAAAGGCTCAGCATTCATAACTTGGTTCAAATGATATATTTTATTGGATCAACTGTTGGTGGAATAAACAGGCTTTGGGGCCACACAGAGCCCTTCCTCAGGCATGTAGTATAGCCTGTAGAAATATATAAACTGAACAAATGTAGCTCAGTTTATATTTACATTTACAGTTTATATCTACATTTGCTCAGTTTATATACTTCTGACTCGCTATGCTACATGCTTGAGGAAGGACCCTGTGTGGCCCAAATAAATAAATAATAATTAAACGGGAGCTCTGTCTGTATTTCCCACAGCTTATATGGGTTCTTAGATGATGGCTAATGATCTTTCCTAGAGCTTATTCCATATATATAAGGCAGGAAGGACGGGATAAAAATTGATGTAATAAATGAATAACTCTTATCCTTTGGACTTTTCTTTTAATATTGCTCATATTGAGTCACCACATACTGGGTGCTTTTAGACAAGCACCAGTTCCTGCCCACCTCCCACCCATTATACATGTTTCAGGAGACCCATAGGGCACCACTGCAACCCAGCAACATGTATAGTGGGTGGGAAGGTGCTTGTCTAAAAGTGCCCTCAGTCTGAACCCCCTCCTTGCCTACCTCTGGCTAATTTCCCTATCAGTTTAGATAGCTCTTCTGGGGAAGAAGTAAAAGTTGGCTTTAATAAAGTTTCAGGAAATGATCAGAGTTCATTCCTGAAAAGTTCTTTCCTTCCAACTAATCTCTTACAGTTTCTAATAGTTTTTACTGCTTGAGAAGTATGCTCTCCACCTTAGGCTCGTCATCTTGAGGAAATATCTATTTTAGAGTCCTGAACAAGCTGTGCTGACAGCCAGGGAATTAATTCACATCATTTAAAAGTATGGCTGTCCTTCTCTCCATCTAAATTAGTTGCATCTTGACAAATCTCACAGCTGGGGAACTGCCTGGAGAAAACCAGTCAGCTCAAAGGGGAGCAAACTTCAGCGATCCTGAATACAAGTGACTTTTATTACATGTGCTCAGCTTCATAAACTGTTTGTTTTACATGGATTGGCTACCAGAGTGAGCGTAAACGGCAACAGGCACCAATCCGTCAAGGCTCCTCACTTTCCTTCTCACAAAGTCCTAGTTCCATCCAGCAGAGCTGGTGCCTTTCGTCACACTGCAAAAACCCTTAAAAATCCTTGGAGACAGATGTACTTCCACAAATTTTTCTTCTGGGAGAGCTGGGGGTTTGAAATAAGTTAGGCAAAAATAAAATCCCTCCACATATAACTCCACAATTTATAAAACAGCCTTGGGGGGGGGGGGGAATTCAAAGTTACTGCCACCAGGACCAACATGAAAACAAACCCAGCCAAGAGAAGAATTGTAACTGTGGATCAGCTACTGAGAGGAGGCAGGGGTGGAGTTTAAGGGATCGGGAAGCAGCGGAATGTCTTAACATCTCTCTCTGCTGTGGCTGGTTAAAGAAAAAATAATCATAACCATAACAAGGGGGGAAGACGGGAGAGGGGAGAAGGCAGAGAGAGTGAGGGAGTTGGTGGGGAGCAGCAGCAGCACAAACGGCAGCATGAGGCGGAGAGCCGGCCTGGGGGCAGCATGAGATCAGAGGTGGACTTCTTGTCCCAGAGGCGATTGAAGGGAGACCCCTTGCTCACCCAGGACTTCTAGAGGAGATGCCTGCAGGGCTGTAGAAACCTCTACAAGAAGAACCTGCTGGGCCACTTTGGCTGTGTCAGTGCTATTGAATTCTCCAACAATGGAGGCCAGTGGCTGGTTTCAGGTAAAGCAACCATTCCCCTTGCCTCCCCCCATTTTTATTTGCCTTCTCATCCTCCAAATCAGCATCTCTTATCTCGTCGAGTCCCCATCAGGTGGGAGGGCTGTATTGGCATCTAGAGTCCTGAGTCAATCACTGCAAAGAAATACCATTTCCTAGAGAGCAAGCTAAAATGGTTGACAGGTTGCAAATTATTGCAGGCACTCCCTAGACACACACACACACACACACACTGCTCACACACTCACTCACTCCATACACACACACACATGCACACTTACTGCAAGCACACACTACAAGCACACAAGAATAATTTTATTCACTAGTCATAATAGGCAAAACCAAAAGAATAACTGTTCAGCATATGAAAACATTCTGATCACTTAAGTGACCTACACGACTTTTATATTTTCCAACAACAGATCATATATGCTTAAACAGACGTGCATTTGAATCTCTTGAATTTCCTCCCCCATTTGGAAGATCAGTCCAGTACAGAAAGTGTCATTTGTACCATTATACATTTGTAGTCAATTTATTTGGCCATGATCCACAAACTACTTATTCTACAAGGCTTCAATGGGGTTAACTCTGGAATAAGTGGTTTGAGGATTGTGACCTTTGTTACCCATTTGCCATCTTTGTTCTTGTCTTCATACAAGTTCTGAATTAATCATGTTATTTGCAATCTTAAACATGTCCTTGTGATGTATTTACATTTTAGAAGAGCTTGTGCACAGCACAAATTAATGCAAACTACTTTCTGGGTACATCTGAAGATCATACTATTCAGAACATATTTTTCAGCAGTCTGTGTTTCTTTTTCAACTCTAAAAAGTTATATATTTATGAAAATGTATACAAAAGAAATCTTCCCTGGACCTGTACGGTGCCTTAGAAACAGCTGGTAAAGACATGAAGAATCTTTAACTATTTATAATACTAAAACTGTATTAAAGCAATATGACAAACTTATCAAGCAATATCTTTGTCATAAGTTTGTTATATTGCTTGATTGCAGGAATATTGCTGGCTGCCCTAAGGCAAAATAAGATTGCTCCGATGCTTGCAAATTTTAAAGTTAATTTTGGCAGGGAACATTATTTGGCAGTATTCGAAATCTTTAGAACACGGAATGCATATACCTTGCTGAGGTTTCAATGAATGCCATCTAGATTTCTGGAGGGAAGATACCGTCAGATTCCAAATAGCCTTAAGCTGTGCCCTTGTGTCTTGCAAGAACGCGAGGATTTGGTTCATTACTTGTTCTACTGTGGTTTTACTATAAATGTGAGAAGGCAACTTCTAGATCCAATTCTGCAGGGGAAGTTATTTTGGAGTATTCCAAACCAACTGGAATACCTGCTAGCAAATTCTCAGGATCAAGTGATTTAAAAAGTCGCAAATTTGGCTCATGCCTTGATGCTAGAAAAACATGCTAAGATCAGGGCCCCCTTGAACTTGTAAATTAATTTTTTTGTTGCTTTGACTATGGAAACTTATACTGTAATGTAATATGTTTTATATGATTTATATATGTTACTTTGTTCTTTGTGGAACTTTTAATGTGTGGCATGCCACACAAGGAAAATTGTTTCGAAATGCTTTGATAATTACAAGTCTGAGAGCAAGCCATTTAGTAACATGACTGAGATTGCTTCTTACAGCGTGCCCTTTGAGCCACTGAAAACATCTGGCTTCACACCAGCAAGGTTTAAAAAATAACTAACCAATCACTTTAGTGTGTGTAAACCAAACACATTTTCCTCATAATTTTTCTTTTAAAAGCTACAGTACATAGACAAAATGTAAAGTGGTGCAAGTATAAATTCCTAATCGCTTGTAAGCATGTTTTTATCCAGGTTTACTGGTAAGAGGAAAATTGGCATTTAAATCTCTATTTTCTGCAGCATAATGTTCAAAACAACCTTTCCAAATAGGCAAAAACTGGCATAGTTTATCTACTGCCACAAATTGGGTGGATGGTTGCGTGCCTCGAGTACAAAGTCATTTTCATTTGGCAGTTAAAGCCAAGAAAAATCCAGCTTTATAAAGCTCATGCACATTCACAAATTCTCATGAAAATCCCTGTTTTGACAGAGACCAAGGAAGCAGAAACAATACACTTCCCAAAAGCAAACCTAAGTGTTAAATTTGGTATCTGACTTTCTCAGTCTAGGGTGTTCTGAAATGGCGTTTAAGATCTGCTGTCTTTAGTCTCCATGTTGCTAATACTTTAGTCTGATCCTCAAAAGTTAACATTTACCTATGCTGTTAAGCCAAAGCTGGCATACAAGACATTTTAGGAACAAAACTACACCTGACAGCTCTTTTAAAAAAAGAAAAAAAGAAAAAAAGCAAGCTACCTTCTTGTTTGCCTGACAAATAGGGGATAAGTGTTACCAAACAACTTAGCCAGCGCTTTCAACCTGTCGAGCTCAGAGCGTTTAAAAAATGAAGGCTCACTGTCCCTGAGGGGAGAGGTACAAAGAGAGGAAGTGACACACAGTTCACAAAGTCTGTGCAGAACAAAATATAAAACACAGGGCTCTCCTCCTCTTCCCACTGGACCAAGCGAGCAAAATGTTTGGAGGAGCAACCAAGTCTAGAGTCCGAGAACGGATGCAAAGCAAGCATCATGTATTGAGCACGGCAGGTTTATGTTGATGGTATCACTAGTGGCACAGAATGCTACAGGCATAGAAGATCCAGTCCCCGCCCCAAAGAGCTTACAGCCTAAAACCAGTAACCACCAGCACAGCTCAGGAGAATGAGGAGATACAGCAGTGGAGTAGAACTTGTTTTCATTCCATGCTCCTGGAGTCAGAAATATCACAGAGCCGGGAGATTTTGTGGAAGGCATTTCCATGCCCTAGGAAAGCAGGTATACCTCCCCCCATTTCCACAGCACATGGCTTTGCTTACAACTCAGTCACACACCCCAAAACACTAGACATTCTCATCAGGGACAGTTTGCAGGGGGGAGAAGGGCTCTCTGAGACAGGGAGAAGGGAGGGGACAGACTAGTGATTTTCTTTTTAAAAGAGTGTAACACATGGGCTCCACATTTAATCAAACAGAAAACGCAGGCCTCGCCCTTCCGTAAACATGGAAAGGAAATTAAACTGAAAGCTACTGTACAGCATCCAGAGAGAGTATATGCAAGGAAAAGAATTGCTTTTGGAATCAATTTGCAGCTAAGGTACATCAAACCAGGGGACACTGTTTAAACCGTACATCACAGGAAAAGCAGAAGCTACCCACGGAGGGCTCAGCGAGACAAGATACTGCCAATCCCAGGAGCGGAGACACCTTGGCTCGCCAGGCAAGAGATGCAGACTCCCGGGGAAACGTGGGGAGAAGCACTGATGCCACTTAGTGCTCCAGCAGGGCTAGGGAACAGTCCAGGATGCGCAGCAGGAACTGCATGTTCATACAGGGGTGCAGAGTCTTGAGAGCTGTGCACCGGGAGCTGCTCTGCCACCTGCCGACAGCAGGGAGCACGTCACTTCTGGCAGTGCGGGGAGCATGTAAACACTCCCCGTGCAGCTTTTCTCTCAAGGCGGGACTCAGGAGACGCTTTTCAGCGCCTTGTGTAAAAGCGGCCACCAACAGCGCATACGTTACATAACTTGCTTTTCCATACAATAAAGCGACTACTTTTAAGACCTTATAACAATAAAACTATGAAACAGTTTAAGAAAAAAATTGCCAAGGGCACCCCTCAGCCCCACACTTGGAATTTTCTAAAAGGCTCTCAGTGTCTCAAACAGAATTGTAAAACCCCAAAGGTCCGTCAGTTTGAGACAGTCGGATTTTTTTATTTATTTTTTAAATGCTCCCCATCCCTCTAATTTCTAAACAGCTGTATCACTCATTTTTCATTGGATTTGGCTGGAAGTTTCAGAACTTCAACCTCTTGCCCTCGAGACCCTCTATGCAAACCTTCAAAACGATACTTTAAATTATTTTGATTTTTTTAATGAATAGAATGTTTGTGCTTTATAATGGAGATTACTAGACGCCTTAACTATCCAGGGATTAATGTCCCAGGATAATTTAAAAAGCCCAATTAAAACTACATTTTTTGTCCCTCCCCCAAGCCCAAGCACATGGACCTTAAACATCTCAATTTCATGATGAATGTATCCATGTTTCTCCTTGTGTTCCTCTACACCTAGTCTCCTCTCCCTTTTCCATCCTAGATTGTAAACCCTAACTCTAATTCATGACTTCAATATCAGGTACATTAGTGGTGCTATATTTATTTATTTTATTTATTTATTTATAATTATATTTGTATGCCGCCCCTTCCTGCTTACAAGCATCTCAGGGCAGCTAACAACATTTTAAAAAATTATAAAATCCATTAAAATAGACATGGGGCTCTTTTAAATGAGTGGGTCGCCGTTGCGCGACCCACTCACGCGATATTTCAAAATCCCGCGATGCGGGATTACACGAGACGGAAGTAGGGGATCATGCACATGAAAGGCGGTCATGCATTATTTGTCGACCGCGACTTAAATACCTTGATGTGTGAGGTATTTAATTCGCGGTCGGAAAATAATGCATGACCGCCTTTCAGGCGCATGATCCCCTACTTCCGTCTCGTGTAAATATTGCGCGAGTGGGTCACGCAATGGTGACCCGCTCGTCTAAAATCAGCCATTGTCAACCCCACATTAAAATAACCAAACACTAAAACAATAAAACCGCACCCTAGCCCACCCTAAATGAATAATAATGCTTGAGGCAGATATTAGTAAACCAAAATTAATTGTACCTTCATATGCCACCCAAACTGGTGTAGGGCTGTACATTGCACTTAGAAAGCTGCAGTGTCTGGGCATTTTCATTTATTTAAATGGCTTGTGGCAAATAATACAAAAAGGGATGGAATATAATTGGCATCGCTTGGTATGTGTCACCAGATGAAGCTGTTGCTCATACTTGTATTTATTCATGTTGTTTTGAGATTGCTAAAATGTGGGTTGAATTCCTCTTGAGCAACCTCAGAAAAATGGTTGACTTAATTTGTTGGAAATGATACTCCCCTTGGACAACCCTCCAACCATCTGTCTGACATTAAGGGGAACAAAGTTATATGTATCTGAGCTACTGTTAACTCATCATTGGTATTAATCAGGAGACAGAAACAAAGGAAGAAACTAATCAGATTTTGGAGGAATATTGGCAAGACTTGGCAAAGAGAAAGAATGGAAAATGAATTTGTGTTTGGATAGTGTTGCTTTTATATGGCTTGTATAACAGATTTCAGTGCTGGATTCAGGGAAGTTGGGGGACCCTGCAAAACAGTGGTGTGGGGCCCCTTCTACCATAGAGATGATTGTTGACAACTTGACACACACTGACTAACCTATTAGAAAACACTCATCCACACACATAGCATGAAATGTCATAGGAGTGGGCTTTCCTCACACTTTATTCCGAACTAAGCCCATTGAAGTCTTTCCACTGGATGTAAATAGACTGACAGTAGCTCTGGATTTGCCCACAGATGCCCCTACCAGTACCACCCTCGGGTTTACTGCTCTGTGTGAAGGGTACCTGCTAGATGAGCAGGCTGGAGCTCTGGAGCAGCCCAGCAAGATCCAGGAGCATGCAGCGTGGAGCAGCCTGGCCAAATCTGGGGCAGGGACCAAACATAGGGACACTGCCGCCTGTCTGTTGGGGGGTGGGAATCTGTGGAGCACTTCAGTGCCCGTCCATCTGTTGCTGCATTCATGGCCATAGAGTCATGGACAACCACCTAGAGCATTGCTAGAGCGACCTGCAGCTGTATGGTGGGGAAGGGGGCACCGCGAGGGCAGACCACAGACAGGGGACACCGCCAATTGATATGATGTGGCCCTGAGCGGAGCTGGCAAATGGCAGTTGCTGCAGGGGTGGGCCCATGAGCAGTTCCAGGCTCCCTGTCTGTCTGAAAATACCCACTGACGTGGCAGAGGTTTGCTTTAATCACTGGCCCGTTTAGAGGCTAACTTAGTGCCTGAGAAGTGCACCTGGGTGGGGCGTGGCCAAGGCAGCCCAGCAGTAAAAATCCTCTGGCTAGCCCAGGGAAGGAGGAATTGCAGAGGGGACACTAGTGAGGGGAGCTCTGTCCCCAGATACAGGAACCAGCAGAGATTAGTGAGAGCAGGAAACTCTGTGGAGATATTGGATGTACGACAGAGAGTAGAACCTGGCTAGAAGGTAAAATAGCATGTTTGATGGAGGACTGTAACATTGGTATATAAACTGACAAGTTGGTACTAATTCCCTGGATGGCTTGGCTATTTGGGGTCTGATCCTGAGGAAAAGTACCCGGGCCAAGGCCTGTCTGTTTACAGACATCAACTGACTTTGAACCAGGCCAATGATATGTTTATAATTCAAATTTAAAGTAGGGTGTCATTTGACATCAGTATGAGAAAGATGGAGAACAAACAGCAAGAAACAGGACAGTGAAAAAACCAGTCTGAAACCTAAAGTGAATGGATATGCAAAAATGACCTAAGGACAAAGGGGTCCACCCAAGGTAATTTCAGACGTTACGAAAACGCCTTTCACCACAGTGGATCACAGTGGATCCCCTGTGATGGCGGCATTCCCGTGAACGTCTGTTTGACACACACACCCCCGCCAGATGTTCACCACAGTGAATCTCTGGTGGGGGTCAAACCTAACCACGGTTCTGAACCAGAGGTTCAAAACCGTGGTTAGCTTGGCCACGATCCGGAAACAGGCAAAAGTAACATCAGTTACCTTGCCCCGATCCAAAATTGCGCCCCGAACCACGGTACGGGATTGGGTGCAGTGGCCTCATTGGCCACTATGCCCACCCGTGGCCGGGCGGCCGAGGGAGCGCGGGGGACCGGGGATGTGAAGCCACACGTTGCACCATGCAAGTCCGCCCCCTCCCCAATTCCCCACAGTGATGGAGCCGTCATGTCTGAAGGACGGCCAGCTTCATCATGGACCAGAATCTGAGAGTGATCCCGGTCCGGGGTTCAGCGTGGCGGGCCTCCAGGCCCGTCACATCTGAAATCACCCCCAGTGACCTAGTTCTGTAAATGCAGCTTGTTTGATGCAGGTTCTTCTGGGTGTTTTTGCAGGATGAAAAAGCGTAGAATGTGTTCCAAAGTTGGTGTTGGACTACATGGCAAAAAATTCAATCTGGATGCCTTGATAACATACACTCTGCCTTTTGACAAAATCAATGAGGCATTTAATCTTCTGCAGGAGGGGAAAAGGTAGGTAATGCTCAAGAACCTGAATCACTGTAGACCCTGGAAATATTGCAAAGGGTTGAAAATCTGACATTCCCTTTCATGAAGCTCAAATGACCAGAACGATCTGCCAATATTTACAAGAGGCTTCCATAAGGAATTATCTGATAAACGCATGCACCAGGGAGCTTGTGTGTGCACAGAGTAGAGGGGAGTGGGGGTAAATAGACATTTAAGCAATAATGCTTTCTCATAAGTATATCTATTTTATGAACAGTATTTCAACTGGCAGTAACCAACCATACTTAAAAACAAAGTTACTAAAGAAAGGAAAAATGACACTAGGATGTATCAACATGTATTAAGAAGGAGGTACCAGCACGTGGCAAGCCAAATTCTAAATTAAGCTGTATTTTGCTGGAAATGCCTAGAATTTACTATTATGAAAAGTATATGGATAGCGTAGCAGTGTTTGACTTGTGTAATATTGTAGAGAATACTTTTCAAGGGGGAGACTCAGCCTCTCTAAAAATTACTTGAAGATACCTGCCATATGTGCTCTCTTCTAAAGGCATAACATTTACTCCACGGTGCTATATCCACTAGTGGACACACTTAGCAAAGAGGGGTGCCTCCATGATAGCCAGGGGAACAATAGTCAATTTTCCTTTAGTGTTGTGGAAAACTGATAAGGGAATCCTGCTTATTGCATAATAGACCCTCACTGCAGCAGTCTCTAAGGGATTGCTCACATGAGCACTTTTGCTGGAGGTAACTCCCTCCTACTTCACTTTAGCCTCCCCTTTGTTCCAACAAGCAGAGGTGTGTGTGTGTGTGTGTGTGTGTTAAAGGGTGAAAACAGACATGATGCTAACTCCACTTTAACACAGCTTTAACATTTCTTATGCATGTTGCAGGGCTGTATTGGTGCCCTATGAAGCCCTGAAAAATGCATAAGAAATGTTAAAGCGTTGTTAAAGTGGCGCTAGCGTCATATCTGTTTTCACCCAAAGTTAGCTTAGAGGGGAGGTACTTACCTCTGGAAGGAAATGGGTTTAAAGTGGGGAAGGAAGATCTTATCCAGTGTGGGTGGTCTTCTGTACAGGAGAGTGGTAATTACTTCCACCTTCCCTTTCCCAGACACCATCAGTTTTATCTACTTTTGTGTTTATGTTTTCCATTCTTAGAAGTGCAGAATCTCCCTGCTTCACTGGCTGTTTTTATGCTCCCCCTGCTGGTGCTGGCAGTTCCCTACAGGTTCCCAAGTGGATAAATCAGGTTAAAGAAGAACTATTTAACTCCTCTGACTTGTGGAGATGTGAGGGGAGGTGGCTGCTCCAGATCAGTTCTTCCAGAGTAACTATGCTTGTTTGCAAGAACAATCCCCAAAATCTATCACTTCACCCTCCCAGCACAAGCACATAGTGCTGCTAAAGCGATCAACAATTAGTGGTGGTGGAAAGAGTGAGGCTTAGAAAAGCTGAAGCTGCAAAAGTGGGTGAAATGTTGAATAACAAACTTAAATAAAGTTTATATGTTTGGGATTTTTTTGTTTGTTTGCAGCAACCAAACAGTTTTGGTTTTTAAGGGTTCAGCTTAAACTTTGAGATACCTGTCTGGACAAGACCCTTTGCCTCATCGTGCCTCATTACTTTACAGTTCAATAACTGTTCTTTATGTGCTCAAACGGTATTCACCTACAGTGCATCACATTATGGATCTATTAATAACCAAAGGTGCTGACAGACAATAGCTCTAAAGACATAGGAAAGAATCCTGGCTCCTCTGAAGTCAGTGCAAGTTTTGCCTTAGACTGAGTGAAGTCAGGACCTTGCTCTCATAGATGTAGATGTGAATGTTGTGTTAGTGTGTGCTACCCATGCATAAAATCTGTCCATGAATGTGCAGAGGATTTCATTTGTGTCAAAGTCTTTTTTTGTCTTGCCAATGCTATGTTTTTAATCTCGATCTATACACAGTATTTAATCTCATGTAACAATAAACTACATGCAATGTTTCCTAACCTCGGTGCTAAGTGTTCTCATTTCATTCGTTGCACTTTTCTTGATGTCCTCTCACAAAACACTGAAAACAGCCTGAGCTTTGCATAAGTTTTGCTGAAGTCCATAAACCACTTACTTCAGTGTAGCTCCATCGTGGCTTTTAATTCTTAATGGGATCCACCATGCTAATCTTCTAAATTTGAAAGCATTTTCCTCCAGGACATGCTAACAAGAGACCTGGGTGGGGATGTCTCTTTCTGCTGGGACACAGAGCAGAAATTTGTCATTGGAATCAGAAAGGAGATGTATCCCAGGGCCAGCCTTAGGATTTGCGGGGCCCAGGGCGAGGGAGAAATGTGGGGCCCCATTTTCCTGTTGGTGGCAAAGTTGCCGGCGGGCCTAAGGGCACTCCCCAGCTCAGGGAGCACTCCCCGGCTCGGTCTGGAGGCGCTACCCGGGCCTGGGTCCAGGGATGGGCAAAGGGGGCACTCCCCTCCCCTCCACCCATCCCCAAGCCCAGCCATTTTGTGGGGTACTTACCCCATCCACTGCCACCACCGTTGGTCTGGGCCCTGCGCTGGGCCTGCTTGCCAACTCCCTGGGTCGGCGGGTGCCACAGTAGCAGATTAAAACTGCCGCTGCAACCGCCACCACCGGAGGTTGACAGGGAGTGAGGGAGAGGCAGGGTCTCTGCCTCTCCCTCACTCCCTGGCCCCCTCCACTGCCTGTCTCAGACTGGCCAGGGAGTGAGAAAGAAGCAGAGGACCCACCTCTCCCTCATTCCGTGGCCGAGACTGACAGGCAGCGGAGGGGGCCAGGGAGTGAGAAGTGGAGCCTCTTCCTCTCCCTCATTCCCTGGCTCCCTCTGCTGCCTGTCTCGGACTTGGCCAAGGAGTGAGAGAGAGGCAGAGGCGCCGCATCTCTCTCACTCCCTGGCCCCCTCCGCTGCCTGTCTCGGACTCGGCCAGAGAGTGAGAGAGAGGCGGGGCCTCTGCCTCACTCCCTGGCCAAGACAGACAATGGCCGGGAGCTGGGGGCTTTGAGCGTGGGGGCCCCCCAGGAGCAGGGCCAAGGGTGGCCACCCCGAACCGCCCAGTGGTAAGACCGGCCCTGGTGTATCCTACATGATCAGTCTCTTATTTATTTATATTGTTAGTTTATTTTTTGTTTGTTCAAATTTATATGCCACCTTTCCAATCAAGGCTCATGGCAGTTTACAATTAATACAAATATCTAAAAATTCCTTTTCCCCCCCCTGACCTTATCCCTGCCTGCCAAACACCTGGCCAAATAAAAAGGTCTTACAACATTTCCAGAAGATGAACAGGCTTGGGCTTAAATGAACCTCCAAGGGGAGGGAGTTCCATAATCATGGGGGCAGCCACTGAATGGCTCTCTCCATGCCCTAGCTGTAAAACCTTCATGGGCAGATGGTACCTGCAAGAGGGCAACCCTGGTTGACCTCAGAGGCCACAACAGGACATGAGGGAGAAGGTAGTCTTTCAGGTACCTGGGACCCGAGCCATTAGGGCTTTATAGGTCAAAACTAGCACCTTGAATTGTGCCTATCAGTAGCCAGTGCAGACACTGGAAGAGAGGTGCAATGTGCTCCTGGCAGCCCACCCCCGATAGAAGAGGGGCTGCTGCATTCTGCACCAACAGTCATCAAGGGCAGCCCCATGTACAGCGCACTGCAGTAGCCTTAGCCTCAAGGCTACGAAGGCATGGGGGACAGTGGCCAAATCCAAATTTGATAACAAAGGTCACAGCCTTCTCACCTGATGTAATTAGTGAAAAGTGCTCCTAGCCACTGCCGCAACCTCGGGTCCAGGCGCAGCAGTGGATCCAGGACAGAGCACCCCAAGGCCATGAACCTGAGTGACCAAAGGAGGCTGGATCCCATCAGTAACGGGGGTCCCTATGTATCCCAGGTCACATGGCCCAGCTGACCATCACTTTGGTCTTGCCTGGATTCAGCTTCAATCGGCACACCTGGATCCATTCCCCAACAGCAGCCAGGCACTGGGTAAGAACTGAGATGTAAAAAGGTTGGGTGTCACCATGGGTCTGACCCATTATGGCAGTACTTGCATGTAGCATGCAACTTCTGCACCAATAAAAGGCAATGTTCCAGGGCCAGCCTTAGGTTTTTTTTGGTTGCCCCAGATAATCCCTCAGACGCAGCACACGTCTCAGCCCATGGCTTGCGCTATGGGATTGGAGATGGTGCTCTTGCTCCCTGCTGATTAGCTGGTCCTTCTGGATCCACAATACCCTAAGCTGTGTAAGTCACACAGACCCCTTCGTAAACCCTCAGAAGACCATGACCCCTGGCAAAGTGTCCACCTTCCTCAATGGGCAGGTCAGATGTGAAGCTTTCATGGATTCCCCTGTGTAGCTAGCATACAGTCAACTTTTGAGTTTGTCTGTGGGGTTAACAATGAAAAGCAGACCAGTGAATAGTTACAGCCCATCTGCTCCAGTCTTGCTAAACAATGGGGAATCTGAATAGGAAACAATGACATATTTGTTGATCCTTAATTAGGCGTTAATTTGGCATGCACCAGTGGAGCGCTTTGAAGGTCAGGCTCTAATCTACTGAAACACAGGCCAGGTTATTTTATATTTGAACAAATGAGCAGCACATCTGATTTAATTCTAGCCTCCTTTTCCTGAATATCCATGAGAACTGCATGCCCCCAATGGCCTTTTCTTCACAGCTTTATTAGGATCTCTGGATCAGGAATACAATCTTACCATAAAAGAAAATGCCTTCCACTTGTGGTTTCCATGGGACCTCAAGGTTAACCTCATCATTTTAGTACCTGGGATAAAAATCAGTTGTGGTGTGTTCACATTCAAAAACAAACAAACAGATTATGGCTGCAGCAGTCCTCTGCCAATGAAGTCAGTGGCAAAAAAAACCTTTGACTTTCATGGTAGAGGATTGAATTCTATAGAAATGCAAACGGAACATACCTCCCAACATTTCTAGCAGCTAGGGGAACAAGTCCCTTGGACAATAAGCTCCACCCCATCACGCCTACATGCCCGTACACATTTCCCAACATTCCAAGTACATAAAGGGGAGCAGTCCTGCTGCTTCTCCTCATCGCACTTAGTGGTCTTTGTCTCCATCTCCTGGAAAGGGGCTTTGTCCCCTGAAAGAGGGACACTGGGATTCAGCACCCAAAGAGGGACTGTTCCTCCTCCAAAGTAGGGACTGTTGGGAGGTTTGCACAGAAGAAGTCCCTTCAGAGAAGCACTCCTCTTTGCTGGTAGGCTTTCTCTAGTCCCACTGAGAGTAGTGGGAGCTGGGAGCTGCGCTGAGAGCTGCATGACTGCAGGCCCACTGTTCAGCAGACTTAAGCAGATGCTTAACTTTAAGCACATTCCCAGCATAGAATACTGTGTGTGTGCTCAGAGTGAAACACCCCTCTCCATCTACGTGTTGCTGTCACCTACCGTCCCCCTGGTCCTCTCTCTTCCTTTCTCTCTGACTTTGAGTCTTGGCTCACCTTCTTCCTCTCTGTTGATATCCCCACTCTCATCCTTGGTGACTTCAACATTCATGTTGATGACCCATCTCAGCCCTCAGTCTCTCGCTTCCTCTCCCTAGCCTCCTCCTTCAACCTCCACCTTTGGACCAACTCCCCCACCCATACTAATGGCCATTCTCTTGATCTTGTCCTCTCTAGAAACTGCTCTGTCGCTGATCTCTCCTTCGATCCTCATCCTATATCAGACCACTTCCTTGCCTCTTTCAACATTTCCCACTGTCCCCCCTCCTCTTCCCCTTCTCTACGCCCCTTCCGTGACCTTCAAGCTATTGATCCCCTGGACTTTGCCTCCTCTCTCTCTCCCCTTCTTCCTACAGTCTTCTCTTCCTCCTCCCCTGACTCCGCTGTCTCTGCTCTCAACGCCTCTCTCTCCTCCACACTTGACTCCCATGCCCCTCTCTCTTCCCGCCCTGCCTTCTCCCACAACCCCCGTCCTTGGCTCACCCCTAGTATCCGCCACCTCCGTTCTTGCACTCGTGCTGCTGAACGACTCTGGCGCAAATCCCATTCTCACGCTGACTTCCTTCACTTCAAATTCTGTCTCTCCACCCTTACTTCTGCTATCTCCCTTGCTAGACAACACTACTATGCCTCCCGCATTGAGTCCTGTTCTCGGGACCCTCGCCGCCTGTTCTCTACCTTTGACTCCCTCCTCAAGCCTCCCTGTCCTCCCCCTCCTTCTTCCCTTTCTGCTCAGGATCTTGCCTCCTTCTTCACCTCCAAGATAGACAAGATCCGCCTCGACATCGCTTCCCACTCCTCTCTTCCCACTCCCACCCCTCTCCCTCCTCCCCCTCCTTCTCTCATGTCCTCCTTCTCCCCTGCCTCCCTTAAGGAAATCTCCTCTCTGCTCTCCTCCTCCAACCCTTCCACTTGCCCCCTTGATCCCATTCCTTCCCGCCTCCTCACCTCCATTACTCCCACTGTCGCCCCTTCCTTCCTGCACATCATCAACCTCTCCCTCTCTACTGGCTCTTTCCCTTCTGCCTTCAAACATGCCACAGTCTCTCCTATTCTCAAAAAGTCCACTCTTGACCCCTCTGACCCTTCTAGCTATCGTCCTGTCTCACTCCTTCCTTTTGCTTCCAAGCTGCTTGAACGTGTTGTCTACTCCCGCTGCCTTGACTTCCTATCCTCCAACTCCTCCCTTGACCCCCTCCAATCTGGCTTCCGCCCCCTTCATTCTACTGAAACTGCTCTCGCTAAGATCACCAACGATCTTCTGGTGGCTAAATCTAAACGTCTCTATTCCATTCTTGTCCTCCTTGATCTCTCTGCTGCCTTCGATACTGTTGACCACTCACTCTTGCTGGATTCCCTTCACTCCCTTGGCTTTTGTGGCTCTGTCCATAACTGGTTCTCCTCCTACCTCTCTGACCGCTCCTTTAATGTGTCTCTCTCCAACTCCGCCTCCTCCTCCTTCCCCCTCTCAGTTGGTGTTCCTCAAGGCTCTGTTCTTGGCCCTCTCCTCTTCTCGATCTATACCTCATCCTTAGGCAAACTCATTGCCTCCCATGGCTTCCAATACCACCTCTATGCTGATGACACTCAACTCTATCTCTCTACTCCCTCTCTCTCTCCCTCTGTTCAAGCTCGTCTCATCAACTGTCTCTCTGACATCTCTACCTGGATGTCTCAACGTCAACTCAAACTCAACATGGCTAAAACTGAACTCCTTATCTTCCCCCCTCATCCTTCCTCTCCTTCCTCACTGTCAATAACTATTGATGGAGTCACCATCCTGCCTGTCCCCCAAGCCCGTAGCCTAGGCTTCATCTTTGACTCAGCCCTTTCTTTTAAACCCTACATTGACTCTGTTGCTAAATCCTGTCGCTTCTCCCTCCATAACATTGCTAAGATTCGCCCTTTTCTCTCTGTCTCGTCTGCCAAAACTCTTGTTCATGCTCTGGTCATCTCTCGCCTCGATTACTGTAACCTCCTTCTCACTGGCCTTCCCCGGTCTCACCTTTCTCCCCTCATCTCTGTCCAAAACTCTGCTGCCAGGGTCATCTACCTCGCCAGTCGCTTCGACCATGTGCAGCCCCTCCTCTCTTCGCTTCACTGGCTTCCCCTTCCTGAACGAATCCTGCACAAGCTCCTAGTCTTCACCTATAAAGCTCTTCACAACCTTGCTCCCCCCTACCTCTCTGCACTTATCGCCCTCCATACTCCAGCCCGTGCACTTCACTCCTCCTCTGTCCCTTCTCTCACCCTTCCACGCCTTCCCTGCTCCCCTAAGCGCCTTCGTCCCTTCTCACTTGCTGGCCCCCATGCCTGGAATTCCCTCCCTGTCCACATCCGCCTTGTCCCCTCCCTTCATACCGTTAAATCTCTCCTTAAAACTCACCTCTTTCGCTCTGCTCTGTCTGACTCTTTATCCTGCTGAGCCACTATTTCCTATACCTATGGTCTGTTTACCCATATCCTTGTCACATGGACCTGCCTGCTGTCATTCTCATCGTAACCAAGCCCTAGGGGCAGGGACCATGTCTATTTTATTACTTTGTAAAGTGCCAGGTACACTGCTGGTGCTATATAAATGTTTGTTAATAATAATAACATGCTGATGGACTTTAATGGATCAGAGTCTAAAAGGGGACTACTGATTTATAGCATAGTTTGGGAAGCAAATACTACTTTTTAAAAACTGTAGGACAGAAGTGTACAAGCACTTTGCAAAAGACATAATTCCCTGAGCTACAGAATTTGCAGTCTTGTGGTCAGATGCTGCCTTTCCTTGACACAGGTGTGTGATAGCAGGCAGGATTAGGAAACAACACAGACACACTCTTGCATGACCTCTCTGAGAAGAAGGGATCCAGTTTAAGGAACTCTGCTGCTGCAGTAAAAACAAAAATCCGTAGCAAGACATTGCATTGCCATCTAATGTCCAGTTTTTTTTTCTCTGATGAAATTTCCTGTTTCATTTTCTTAGGCCTCAATCCCCCACTGTCAATGCAAGCTCCCAGCTCAGCGGCGGCGGCTCCCCCTACAGGGCGTTCGGGTCAGTGCCCCCCCAAAGCACTGCAGGGGCCACCGGTGCCTAAACTGTTTTTCTTTTTTAAAAATAAAACAAAACACTGCCGCTTATAATAGCTACAGCAGTCTTTGAGCTGCTGCAGAGGCTGCTGTAGCTGTCACTGTGTTCTTCTCCCTTTGGGGACCCACCCACGCTGGGAGTGGGTCCCCGAAGGGACTAAAAGGGCTCAGCTGCTCAGCCGCCCAAAACGTTTTCCTATGGAAAACGCAATTTGGACGGCTGAACTCCTCCATCCACAGCACGCATGGGGCGTGCTGTGGCGGGAGGGGCAAAGCCTTTCCATTGCGCTCAATGGACGCAATGGAAGATCTCACCAGGGCAGTCGCGCTGACTGCCCTGGCGAGATAGCTTGACTCAGGGGACTGAGAAGGGAGGCAGCGCACATGCGTGCTTACTCCCTGCCTCAGTCAGTCCCCGAGAGAAGTCTCAGCTCTGCGCCAGTTCCCGCTCCCGCTCCCGCTGCCATTGCCGCTCGTCACTGGGGGGAGCGCCAATGGCAGCAGCAGTGGCAGCGGGAACTGCTGGACTGTTGTTGTTGGTTTTTTTAATTGCCTGCACGTCCTGGCTCCGTGCGCGGGGACACGTGGGCAATTAAAAACAAAAACAAAAAACTAAACTCCCCCTGCCTACGCCTAGGAGGACCGCCGGGCGCCGAAGGAGAAGGAAGGAGCAGTCAGACTAACAGGTAAGACTGACTGATTCCTCCCTCCCCCACCCTGTACCCGACCTCCTCCACCCCCTTCCACCACCACCCCGCATCCTTCCCCTAGGCTGAGCCTGTTCCCC
>QEPC01001707.1:772573-809256 GCA_003113815.1 Sphenodon punctatus | reverse complement strand
TTGTACAGTGGGGGGGGGGGGGCTTTGCTTGGGGGGGAGGGAGCAGCCTGAGAAGGGCCTCGGGGTGAAACATTCCTAAATCCGACTCCGTCTGTGGGGGGAGGGGGCTGTGTGGTGAGAGGGGGCTGAGCGAGCAGAAGGGGGGCTCTGTGAGAGGAGGGAGCAGGAGGGGACTCGGGGGAGGAAACAGGAGGGAGGGTCTGTGGAGGGACGGAGCTGAGGGAACAGGAGGGGGGTCTCTGGGGGGAGGGGGCTGAGATAGCAGGAGGGGACTCAGGGGGAGGCCATATGTTACTATTTCGGTGTTTCCGTAGCTAAAAGCAAGGAAGAGGCCATTGCAGTAGTTGAGTACATGTTTTAATTTAATAAGTACGTTTGTTGACAGTTTTATGCAATACGGACATTGAGGTGAGGAAATTGGGGAGGGAGAGGGGCAGGGAGTCTATGGTGATGGGCAGGGGGGGGCCCAAAGTCAATTTCTTGTCCCTGGGCCCTTTCCAACCTAGCTACGCCCCTGATGAGACCCGTAAATAAACCAGAAATAATAACATATGCATAACACACAGGCCTGAAATGCAGGAGGCCTGGCCCCTGAAGGGGATGTTAGTTTAACTGAACATCAGACATTAGTGATGCTAACATTTCCCTTTTTCTAATGGGGAAGTTAGTCTGTGACCCTTTTCAAACAGGCCGCAGCTGGGGGGACAGTGCGGGGGGGGGAGGAGGCGGGTGCACTCCCATTCCCCCACCCCTCTCCCCCCGCTTGCATGCCCCCACACAGAGCAACCTACATTTTTGCCACTTGCTCCGTGCGGGGGCGATGGATGGAGGTGGGTGGGGATGCATGGTACGCAGGAGCATACAAGCATGCCCGATGCGTGGGCATGTCTTGTTTGAAAAGGGCCTGTGTCCATCCAACGTTTCTATGTTCAGAGAAAGCCCGCGAAACCATCTCACACAGTGCCCCATCTCCCTGGATCCAATACTTGGAAGCCACTTGCTTCGGAGTGAGCATGCTCCCGAGGGAGTGGTTGAAGGATGTTTCCATACACATTTGCATGCTCTGTTACTTCTGAGGAAGTACTACAGAAATGCACATATCCTAGGGGCAGTCGCTGGGAGGCTAGGATGAGAGGCTCCAGCTTTACTTCCCCTCCTAGTAAAAGGTGGGAGTCCTGCTCTAGCTGAAACCAGGCCAAACAAAGGGGGCAACAATGCATGCCTTCAGATTGAACTTCACATACTTAGTTAAAAATGCATTCTCTTGTTTAAAAAATTTTTTTTTCCTTAAATAAGAAAAATGTTTGTGTAATTCTTCAATATTAAAGAGACCTTCTACGCAGATGTTTTATTAGCGCTGTGATTACTACTCTCTGGCCCTAGGTCTAAGGTTGCTGTGTTGGTCCCAAATATAGGCAATAGAGACAAAGTAGTACAATGATATCGTTTGGTTTCTTGTTTCTTCCGGTTGTTCAGTTTCCATTTCAAACTGCGAATTTTGATATCTTCCATAGTAGTTTAGAGAAAGTAATGGGCCTGGAATCTCTCTGCCCCACTCTGGGCTGTGACTGTTTCCTCCCTTCCAGCACCCACTGGATCAGCTCTCTCCAGAACTGTTCTGGCTTGTAAGGGGTTAACCCTCTCTGTCACCTTTACCTCAGAGCTTCCCAAAGCACAGAAATGAATTACAAGGTTCCTCTGAGTCTCTAGCTCAGGAACTCGTTCCACTAACCAAGCCAAGTACGTGCACTTGAGACCTCGCATCTTCATGAATGTTAGACCCCTTGTCTCTCCCTCTGTTCCCCTTCCTATGTCTCTCCCCCAGCTTTCTGTCTCTCAGATTGTAAGCCCTAGGGGCAGGGACCGTGTCTATTTTATTACTGTGTAAAGTGCCAGGTACACTGCTGGCGCTATATAAATGTTTGTTAATAATAATAATAATAACACTATGTCACTCCACTCGGGATCCTTACATAAGCACACCAGGCGTAGTAAAAAGAACTAAGATTACGATGGAGTGCAAGATTTTGTCAAAAGGTGCAATAAACCAAAGACATATTTTTAAAAAACAGGATTCTACCTTACTCGATGAGTTCCAAGCTAATCTTACCCTAGGCAGTTGTATGTTTGAAGTTCAGCTCAGTTTTAAAAGGCCTTCCTTCTGTGCTCTTTGATGTTGAGAGCGGAGCACAGTTCTTACTATCAGATGCAGAGTGGATCAGTGCATTGTACTACTGTCGCTGTTGCCTAGGTCTAATATAGTCACTCATCTTAGTCTTCAGTCTAACAGACTGAGGGGGACAGCCTGGAACACATCTTATTTCTCCAGGGTGTCGGGCAGAGAGGTGCAGTGGTGCGAGCACACCGGGTTGAAATCAATTTCACCCTCACCCCCGGCTTGCGAGGCTCGTATCGCAGCTTCCCCCGCGGCCTGGTTGCAATCAATGGCCAATTACCGATGGGGTCTGGACCCTCCTCCTCCCAGGCTCCTATTGCAGCTTCTCCCAGCTCGTGCATTGAGTCGGATCGCCGAGCTCACGCCCCCACAAAGTACACGCCTCCCATCCGCTGTAGCGCGCATGCCCCGGCGGCTCCTTTAAGGCGGGCAGTCTGGGTAGCCAGGAGGAGGCCGGGCAGATGGCGAGTGGGGTAAGGGGGGCTCGTGCATGGAACGTTCCCCGGGAAGCGGCTGGAGGTCCCTGCGCGCGGCGAGGGAGGTGCAGGGCGGCCGGCCGGCTGGGGAGCAGGCAACAGAGGGAAGGGACGGGGCTCGGACTAGAAGCAAGGGGGGGCTGCGAGAGTGTTGATGCCGGGGCTTCTTCTCTTAAGCGGCCCGTGTCGGCAACCGGCCTGCAGCCGCCCCTTGCAAGTCCCCTCGGGCAGGAACCTGCTCTCCAGTGCCCTGATTTCACCCATGGGACCGGCTTTGGAACTGGTGTAAGCAGGGACTGGACAGCAGTTCCCGTAGACTGGTCTCAGCCTGCTAATGGCTAGGTCTCGATCCCCGCTTTAGCTAGAGATGTTTGCATGGCCGCAGGATGCGGCTCTGCAAACTTCCCAAAGTGGAGCCTTGGCATTGCAGACCCCTCTCCGTGCTGCTGCTGCCTAGATCTTGCCGCTGACTCCTGCCTGCAGGGCACGAGGGTCCCTGAATGGGTGGGAGCAAGAGGCAGCAGCCCATGGAGATGAATCCGTCTGTGTTGTAGAATGGGCCAGGCTCATTGAAACCTCGCCTTGCACCGTTTGTTCTGCCTACTGGGAATAAGGAATGGAAATTGCAGCGAAGGAAAAACAAACATTTTATTTTTAATGACACCAGTCAACATAAAGCTATTATAGAGTAGGACACTGCTGTTGGGAGAGGGCTGCTCTAATAAATAAGAGGAGAGGAGTAGGGGAGGGTGGATTAGAAGTATAACAAACACCCTGCCACCAACACTTGTCTAAAATGGTGCGGCGTTGTTCTCATGCTACACTAATGCGCTCTCCTAACAGCAAGATCCTCAAGCTATTTAGCACTGGCCTTTTGTTCTACTTTCCCATGACTGTGAGTTGCGTTGGAACTGAAGGCTACCTACCGCTGGTGCTGAAGAGCCTAAGGACTGCACACTTAATGTTGGTTTCAATCCCTTCAGTGAAACAACACCAGCATCAAAACATAGCTCAAAAATCTTTGCTCTTCCAGTTAATCCTAATACTATATATAATCTTTGAACCCATGGGGTATCACTAGATGTTAACTACCTGTAATCTCAAGTCGGCTGTATAACTTTCACACAGATGGCTTAAACAGCGTGCTTCAGACTTGAGTCAATTTTGCTTTCTTTAAAATGTGGTTATCTGTCGGAAAACTAGCATCATCTGGGTATGAATGTGAGATTGAAATCTTTCTTTCACTGAGTGTACATTATCCACTAACTTCAAGTCTTTTTAAAAAAAACACTGTACCTATTCACACTTAAAAAGCATAAAAAGAGAACACCCTCCATCTTGGAAATTAGGTTTAATTTTTGTACCCAAGGGAGTAGCCCAGCACATTCTTCCCATAAAAATGAAGAGAACTGAGAAATGACTTGTTTGCAGGGTAACAATTCCTTTTGGACTTTGCGCTCTAGAAACTGACTAGGTTTCCTGGCAGGGTTCCATGACTTGTCGTAGCCTACGAGTAGTTCAGTTGGTTGGTTTTTGTGTGGCTTCTTTAGCAAAGCTAATGCACAACATTTATGTTCTGCATGTAACCATAATAGTGATAAAAAACTTTCTTTGTTTGTCATATAAAGGATTGTGGGAGGAGCTTAACCTTGGTTGCAAAAATCATTAGGAAAGGGTTGTGTATTCTGAGGCAAGTTTTGTGTGCCATTCTCCCACCCCTCAGATACAGCTGTGTGTGTGGTGAGCGGAGATTAATCTACGATGGCAGGTGCTTTCTACCAGGATAAGATTTTTGCAATTACGCAGTGGAAGGAAAAGAGATGAGCTGGAACTTGTCAAAGATTTTGGAATCAAAAGGGCAATCCAAACCTTGGTTCTTATGGGACCCAAGAGAGGCATAGCTAGGTTGGAATGGGCCCTGGTGCAGCAGATGCCTCAGGGAGCGTAGGCCCCTCCAGGCTTGTGGGCTCTGGTGCAGTTACACCACCTGTCCTTTATTATGTCTTGGGAACTTGGTTAAGGTGCTGGACTTGCACCTGGGAAACCAGGTTTCGAGTCTCGCCCTAGCCAGTGAACTCACTGGGTGACCTTGGGCAAGCCAAAACCTCTCAGCCTCAGTTCCCCATCTGTAAAATGGGAATATGTGTTTGTTTGCCTGTGCGTTCCCCTCCCCCTTGTCCACCTTAGGTTGTAAGCCCACTGGGCAAGGACCTGTCTCAAAATAACTGATTGTAAAGCACTGCATATTTATTTATTTTATAGATTTATATCCCGCCCCCTCCTGCAATGCAGCTCGGGGCGGCTAACAGCAATGATAAAAAACCATTAAAATCAATTAAAATATAAATATAAAATGCATCAATAAAACAGGGCTAAAGGACAGTAGTAAATAAATAAATGGGCGGGGGATTAAAATCACACACACCCCCTCCCTCCCAAAGGCCTGGGCAAACAGCCAGGTCTTACAGTTCCGCCGAAATGTCAAAAGGCTTGGGGCCAGGCAATGCCTAGTAGCATTATAGAAATTATTAGTAACAGTATATGTCGTATGTTTTAATTTCTTCAGGAAGTGCATACAGGAAACTAAAAGTAGAAGTGAACCCATAAGTTCCATAAGTGTGGCTCTTCACTTATTTATTTTGGCTTTTTACTTAGAGGTGATCTTTGGGTTAAAATAAATGCAGTGTTGTCACTGCAGAGAGCAACAGTAAGACTATCTGAGCATCCTATTGCACCCTAGAAAGGACCTCTGCCTTTTCCGTACATCCTGTTGCATACCACCAAAATGGTGGAGGAAATGAATTAATTCATAATTCTTGTGACAACTCGCTTAAATAATTGTTCTGTGTTTTGTAAGTGTGTACTGTCAGCACCAGCTGGAAATAAACTTGGTATGTTTCATGTAAATGTATTGGTGTATTTGTTAAATTTGTATCTAGACAAGTTACAACACCCAAAAACATACAAAAATGAAAAATAAAATCCAGTATAAATACACTCTGTTTATCCCCACACACCAAATGCCTGGCCAAGTAGGAAGCTCTTGCACTGTCTCTGGAAGATCCTCAGGCTTTGGCTAACTTCCAGGGGATGGAAGTTCCAGAGTTGTGGAAGCAGCCACCAAGACTGTCTCTCTGCAGGCATTTGCCATATGAACTTGGCACAGCGATGGAACTAGCAAGATGCCATTCTCAGCTGAACTTAAGGATTGAGATGGAAACTAAGGAAGGAGGTGGTATTTCAGAAATGCATGGCCCAAGCCATTTAGGGCTTTCTAGGTTAATACCAGCACCTTGAACTTCCACTGGAAAGCTATTGGGAGCTTGTGCAGGTAACACAGCATAGGTTTAATGTGCTCTCAGTGACCCATCTATGTCAGAAGATGGGCCACCATATTTTCCGCCAGCTGCAGCTTTCAAATGCTCTAATAACATGCCTCTATTGCCAGAGCACCTTTCGAGTCTTAAATGCACTTTGTTTTTAAATTCTAGATTTTGGATGAACCAAAGAACTGAATTCCAGGTTTCACTGGTACTTAACATTTCTGTTTAAAGGTTCTGAAAACAAGTGTCCTAAATCCCATTATAAGTCTTCAGATATTTAAGACTGCTAGAAAGAGGGTGAAAATCCATTGCCCTCTGTGGCCATGGAAGGTAAGGCAAGAGTTAAAGGAGCTAAAACTGAAGGAAGAAAGATTTAGGCTAACAGGAAAAATCTTTCCTGCTAATTCGCAGAATATAATATTGGGGAATGGAACAGATTGCTGAAGGAAGCTGTCCCTGTCATTGTAAGATTTGATTATTTTTTTAAAAAAATAGGCCAGCAAAATCAACCAGAGCTTGCTAATATGTTGTGTTAGCAGTAGATTATTTTGTGGTGCCTGTGGTAAATGATCACTTATGGACCGGATTGGTAATAAGTGGTGATTACACCTAAGTGGTTATAAATCAATGACTTCTGTTGTGTGTGAATGCTGGGCAAGAGGGTTGGATCCCTTGGAGTGTCATTCAGGGGAATCTAACCCCAATAAGGTGCAAATCTCAGGAGTGGTTTAGGTATAATTAATCAGGTAGCCCAGAGTGAAGGTAAAATGCAGGGCCCCTATAACTCCATCCTCCGTATTCCCACCCTTTTAGCAATTGGCAGTCTGGTATTCCCTCACTCCGGGGGCGGGGGGAGAGAAGGCAGGGCCCCACAGGAAGCTGCCTGAGAGTTGCAGGCAGGGAGAGGCCCTGCAGAAATAGTGTGGGGCCTCAAGGAGACTGATCCTGAGGCTATCAGAACTAGCTTCCTTGTGGGGCCCCCTCCAACTGCTGGGCCCAGGCCATGCCCCTTCTGGCCCTGCAATTAATCTTGCCTTGGTGTGAGGCAGCAGACTAGATGACCTTTTACTGTGCAGAGGTGCAGTTCTGTGATTAACCCATTTTCCCATGTTTCTACCATCAATGCAAGCTGTGGGGAGGCTCTGGTACTAAATTTGAAATCTGGAATCCTTTCCGAGAGCTAGTAGCCTTTCACTTCACTGAACAAAAACTTCACTAAGGGAACAGTGCCTGAGCTTTTCTTCTTTTTCAGATAATTAAATGCAAGGCTGCTATTGCCTGGGAGGCAGGTAAACCACTGTCTATTGAGGAGGTGGAAGTGGCTCCACCCAAAGCTCACGAAGTTCGGATCAAGGTAATCCTGCAGCTGTTCATAGCTGTATTCTTTATTGCAAGACCTAGCTACTGAAACTGAATCAGTTGCTTGTGGGCTGTAGAAGTGCTAAGCTTGGGGTGTTACCATTTTGTTTGAAACTGAGCATCATACTTAGCAAACTTTCACTGATCTTTGTCAGTTGTTGGGTCTAAGGTTTTACATACCATCTCAACTACAGGTCTATACTTTTATCTTAACAGAAAGCTGTGATGATAATTGCCTTTCCAGCTGCTTGAGGCCTTCATTTCTAACCCTGTCAGGGCATGAAAGGTTGTGATCCACAGTTGCTGACTGTGGATCATTTTGCATTTGTCGCACTGTGTGCAGTTCTCTCCAGCTGTGCGTTGCTGCCAAGGTCTGTACCTCCGTTTCACCACCAATAAGACACCAGACCCCTTCTTCGCCCCACAACCCTTCCCATCTCCGTTACTACTTCTCTCCCCTGCCTTCCTACTGCATCCCTTTGGAAATTCCTCTTAGCTCAGAGTTGAGTGGCATTTGCCAGCAGTGCTGCTGCTTGCTGCCCCTCCCCTGCCCCATAATACCTCCTGGGCCCTTGGGGGGCACTCCCCTGTCTGGAACCACTGAACTTCAGGGCTCCACCCAGACCACCATCCTGGACGTACATTCACTTTCATAAAGGCAGGTAACGTACTGTGAAACACAGTTCAGTCCCTTATCCCTAGAGGTGTGCACCAGAGGTCCGTGTCGTTTTTGCTATTTAAATCTGTCGTTTTCATTTTCATATCAAGTTTTCATTTTTGTTTTTGCTTTTGGTTTCCATTGGTTTCAATGGAAAACACCTTTTTGGCTGTAAAGCTTTTGTTTTTCATTATATTTGGCTGAAACTTGGAGGGATTGTACCTTCAGTGGAAGGCATTAAGTGTACTAAATTCCAAAAAGATTGGATAAAGGAATCCAATTTTTATAAGCAGTTGAATTATATTATTTTGCAAGAATTTTCATATACATCCTTAGGTGTAACTTCTTTGCCTCGCATGTAATGTAGATGAAACCTGGCAAGCTTACACCCCTTCCCATATTTACTATCTCTGCCAACTTTCAAAAGGATTGGATAAAGGGTCCTGGTGATATAAGCAACTAACTTAAAATGTATGTCTGACTGTAACATTTTTGTAGTCCAACCAATGTACATGAAACTTGGCAGGGCTGTATATCACACTTTCACGATCATCTCTGCCAAACATCAGAAAGATGTGAAAGGGTCCCAATTTTATATGCCTGCACAGCGTATGCAGAGAAGGAGCCTATGCCAGGGATTCTCTTACAAGTCACTGTGGTATAAGATCGGTTTGTGATGCCAATTGGCCAGTGGAAATGTCAACCAAATATCCTCATTCTGTGCTGTGACCATTCCAACATCTCTCCTGTTACTGGGAAGTCAGAAGCATCTGTTTAGGAAAGAGCCAATAGAGATTCTCTTATGTCCTCTGTCACAGTGCTGCAGGATGTGACTGTGATGATGATTTTCCAGCCTGGATGTGTAAACTAAGACCGCTTTTAAACGAGGCACTGAAAAGCACCTCCTGAGCCCCGCATTGAGAGAGAAGCCGCATTTAGAGAGAAGAGTGTTTACACGCTCCCCCTTGCCGGCAGCGGCTGGAGATGCGGTGCTTTGAAGAGGTGCGTTCTGAAAGCCTCACTGGAACTGCACGTGCTGCTATTTATCTGAATAACGGTCCTCAAGGGGACAACTTCAATTGCTTATAAAATTGGGTCCTTTTATCTAATTGTCCTGTAGTTTGGCAGAGATGACAGGGAAGGTATGTGATACATTCCTGCCAAAATCGAACAAAAATGTTATAGCCGGAAATACATTTTTCAGTGTTTTCCCTTTATTTCAAAAACAAAACGTCATCTTTGTTTCTATTTTCATTGTTTGTTGTTTTCGTTATTGCAATAACGATAACAAAAATGACCAATTTTCATTATCGTTATTGTAACAATGAAAACGACATTCACAGCCCTACTTATCCCATCATCTCCCTAGGCCTTTCCCTAGCTCAGAAGCAGGCTTCCCTGGCGGTCTCCCCTAACTAGACTCCTAGTCTTATACAGGTATGGCTAGTGGTTACCTGACCCTCGGAGCCCTTTCCAAATCTGCCATAGCCTATTAGGGCAAGCAGGTTCTTGGAGCAGCTAGGGCCCTGCAATTCACCCTGCTACACCCACCTTCGCTTCTCATTCCCACAAGGATTTCAAACAACCAATGCCTTTCAAAATGATACATTGAAGGTGCAGGTCATCCTGTGTAGAGACCCTGTACAAGGTCCTAATAATTGTTAAAGCCATATGTTAAGTTCTTCAATTTTAAGTGATCCATGGGTCTTTCTGTAAAAGACTGATTCCACATTTCCCCTTTATCCTATTTGAAAACTGCTTTCAAGAGGCATACGTTGTTGGTTTCTGGCCTTAGCAGATCTTGAGCCTGTGGCTACTAATTTCATGACACAATTGGAGAGAAACAAGGATGAGAGTGCAATGATAGGAGCATTGGGTCCAGCATGCCTTGACTCTAGCCCTGACAACCCATTGGGCTGCTGTGTGTGTGTTAATGAGCAGTAAATTCTTCCTATTTTTAGGCTCTCCTGCATCAGGTTGCTTTTGTATTCTTGTAGATTGTTGCCACTGCTGTCTGTCACACGGATGCCTATACTCTGAGCGGTGCTGACCCTGAGGGATGTTTCCCTGTGATCCTGGGTCATGAAGGAGCAGCAATTGTGGAGAGTGTTGGAGAAGGGGTAACTAAATTAAAACCAGGTAGGAAAATCTTTGGCTTACCAAGTGTATTTCCTGTTCCTTTTAAATCTCACTTTACAAGAACTGAAGCTGGTTGTTGCTGACACTAAACTGCATTAAAGTGTCTCTTTCCCTAGCTCTCACCCCCCCACCCCCGATTGCTTACTGATGCTTCTCTCTGTCCTTCAGAATCCCCCTTGTTCCTGCATAACTAAACACATCCACTTGCTAATGTAGTCATGTCAGGTTCACTATGCAAGGTGTCCAGTCGAGTTTCCACTATGCAGTATAGCGGGACCAGTGAAAAACATTCAAGTTTGAGACTTGGATTGCTGCACACAATACAGAGGCCTATTCAGCTGAAACAAAAAAGACTGTCACCTGTTACACTGGATATACCAGCTTGACCAGCAGCAGAACAGTTTACATTTGAACCAAGTATATGAACTACACATGAGGCGGGACACGTTGGATTTGATGTTTTGTACCAGCCTGGAAACGGGTTCTGATTATCGGGGGTGGTGTTGCAACACCATTGTCATGATTGGATCATTACCTGCTTGAAGACCCAGATCCCTGTCCTCTTATGCCCTTGTCAGGGTGGTGGACTGGTTAGGGTGGATCCAATTTACTTCCAGATCTCTCTGAGGGATTTACCTACTGACCTGGATGGCTGCTGTGTCAATGACCTGGTCACCTTGTGGCCATCTTGACCATGACTATTGACAAGGTTGCACTCAGGCATTTGCTGCCACCGCTTCATCGGCACAGGTCTGCCTGGTTTACTGAGGACCTGAGGTGGCTGAAGTAGAAGGGTAAAAGCAGCTAGGCGCAGGTGGTGCTCAACTCACGCTGAAGCCGAATTATTGCAGCATACATCATTTTTGAAGGACTATGCCGTCGCTGTGATGGCAGCGAAGAAAGCTTTCTTCTCGGCTATCATAGCAAAGTCTCATCCAGCAGAGTTGTTCTAGGTTGTTGTTGTTATTATTATACTAAACATTTATATAGCGTCTGTCATGTACCTGGCGCTGTACAGAATATAGGGGTCTGGTTAGTCCAGCCTGTCTCCACCAGGAAATGGAGTCATCTGTTGCCTGCTGTGACATTTTGATTAATTACTTTGCGGCCAAAACGCTCGTATTCACCATGACTCGGTGCTACCATTTTAACTGCCAAGTCAGAGTTTGGGGTTATGGAAGCTCAGTCTAGTCCTGTTTGTTTGGATCAGTTTCAATAGATATCACTCACCGATGTGAGGGAGGTGTTTGGGGCAATGAGGGCAACCAGTTGTGAATTAGATTTTTTTCCCATCCTGGCTGGTGAAAGCCAGTTGGGAGACATTGGGGCCATTGTTGACGGGTTGTCTACACCTCCCTTCAGGAGGGGAGGGTGTCAGACACCCTTAATATGTCTCTAACCTTCCCTTTTTAGGGAAGGTCTTTGAATGGGTGGTTGCCTAACAGCTCCAGGCACATCTCGATTCTGTCGGATTCCTGGACCTGTTTCAAAGAGGTTTTCATCCTGGGTAGGGCATGGAGACTGGGCTTGTGGCTTTGGTTGATGATCTGGGCATGGAAACGGACAAGGAGATTCTACCTTGTTAGATCTTTCTGCGGCCTTTGACACAGTTGATCACGAGGTGGTGTTGGGACCTGGCAGGGGTGCACAGGACTGCTCTTGAGCGGTTCCCCTCTTTTCTGTCAGGGAGGTCCCAGCGGGGGAGGGAGGGGTGGCTGATTGCTTGTCATCTCCTCGGGACCTTCCCTGTGGTGTCCCACAGGGTTCTATTCTGTATTCCCTCCCCCCCACCCCCCCTTGTTCAATGTGTATTTGAGGCCACTGGGCAAGTTTATTTGGAGGTTTGGGGTGAGGTGTCATCAGTGTGCTGATAGCACTCTGCTCTACCTCTCCTTTTCACCTGACCCAGGTCCCAGAATCTCGGTGCTTACCTGATGCCTGTCTGCTGTTAAGGACTGGATATGGGTGAGCTGATTGAAGCTGAATCCTGATAAGACTGAAGTGATGATGATTGGCTGATCTTACAACTTGGAGGGCCTCCTCTTGGAACTCTTATTGATGGGGTCTGACCTCTTCTGGTCACTGAGGTTTGCAGCCTCCAGAGTGCTTTTGGATCCCTTGCTGCAGCTGGATCTTCAGGGACCAGGATCACTTTTTACCAACTTCATCTGGTGAGGAGGCTGCAGCCTCTTCTTTCTGATTCAGATCTGGCCATGGTCATCCATGGTTTCATCACCTCAAGGCTGGATTACTGCAGTGCACTCTACATGGGGCTGCCCTTGATGACCGTTCAGAAGCTGCAGCTGGTGCAGAGTACAGTGGCTTGGCTCCTTTCGCGGACGAGTCACCAAGACCACATGACACCTGTGCTCCAAAGTCTGCGCTGGCTGCCTATAGCTTTCTGCACACAATTTAAGGTGTTGGTTTTGACCTTTTTAAAGCCCTAAACGGCCTGGGCCCCGCTTATCTGAAGGACCATGTCCTACCATGCCCCAGTGCGGCCCCTGCGGTTGGCCAGGAGTGCCCTCCTATGGTTTCCATCTGCCACTGTTGTCCGTATGACAGGGGCCCATGGGGGCATTCTCGGTTGCTGCCGCGATGTTGTAGAGCTCCCTCCCCCGGGAGGCTCATTTGAGTCTGGACCTCAGCATCTTTCGGAAACGGTGTAAGACCTTTCTCTTTATTAAAGCTTTTGTTGGGAGTGGATGGGAGGCTGTTGGGTGGTTGGGGTTTTTATTGTATTTTACTTTAAGGTCTTTTAATTGTATTACGTGTGTGTTGTAAGCTGCCCTGAGCCTTCGGGGAAGGTCAGGATATAAATGTAAATATGTGGATTCCCTGATCATAGCAAACATGTCATAATAAATATTCATTAACTAGCTGGTAACTAAGGTAATGACGACAGTAATTATGTTGACTGGTATTCTAATGAGATTTCTCATCGTTCCAGACCCCCTTCTTGGAATGTGCATATTCATGAGAGATCTTGACTCTGTAACCCAGTGCAGGATGTGCAGCATCATTATACCTTCATCCTGCCAGATACGTTACAGCACTACCTTGTTGATCAGAGCCCCAGGGGTGGGTGCATTCCTAGCTCACTTGCCCGATGATGTACCTTCTTATTCAGCAGAACTTCAGGCCCTGCCAAGAATCCTAACCCAGGGTCCAGTTTAACACTAATCAATCGCATTTGGGTAAATATCAAACAAGTTACATAGGCTGTTTTTAAATTAGATGCTCCCACTTATGTCCACCCATGGGACACGTGTGAGAGTGCCCCGTTTGAATTCGGAGTGCGTGGGTGCGCTCTCCCGCAACCTACGCACCTCCATCCTTCTCCACCCACCCCCCCGCTCACGGAGCAATCTGCAAAATGGCGGGTTGCGCCATGCGTGGAGATGGGTGTGTGCTCGTTTGCAAAACACCCCCCCCATGCACAGCGCCTGCATAACTCATGTTAGCTATATTGATCAGCTCACCATATTGAGCATTCATATGCTTGTGCCTATGTATCACCACTTGCAATTTCTCAATATCCTGAATGTATTCCTGTTTCTCCCCATGTCCCATCTCCCCTAGATTGTAAGCTCCTCAGGGCAGGGGCCTATCTCTAATCACAATTGTTCAGGGCCAAGCACACACTGCTGGTGCTACGTAAAGAATAATAATTCACTTCATTGGGGCTTGTCATGGCACGAAGGGACAAACCGCACCAGCACCAAAACAGCTTCAGGATTCTGCTCATGCTTGTTCAGGGTAAAGCAAAGCTAATGATTTCCCCTGGGTTACACCTGTCTAACTTTGTTTCTTGTGGGAAGTATACTAACCAATGTCAGTATCCTGTACAGCAGAGCATAGATGGATTCTTGCTCCAAATCCTGTAGGAGCTTGAGTTCAGTTTGTGTTCCAAAACCTTTGGAGTAATTTAACAAACCAATGCAAGACTGCTTTTGAAATATGCTATTTTTCAATAGATACTTTATATGCATTTCCTTCCTTGAGCTCATGCTTAATCTTATATAGGAATTGATTGTTTCCTCAGATATCGAATGACTCTGACTGCGGCAGTTCAGAGGCAGGCACATTGCTGGCTCTGGATAAAACTTTCATCAGTTCATTTACTGAGCTTGACCTACATGTCACTTTATATTTCTAAGTATTTTGGAGATTCTTTTTTTCAGAGCACAAGCATGCCTCCGTATGAATTACATTAAAGATGTGTGGCATTTGACCATGTTGCGTCTGCTTTAACATGCTGTCCTGTTCAGCCTTTAAACAGCTCATCGTACAAAATGTTCAATACTTTGTTTCCTAGGAGACGCTGTCATCCCGTTGTATGTCCCACAATGTGGAGAATGCAAGTTTTGTTTGAATCCTAAAACCAATCTGTGCCAGAAGATAAGGTTGGTAAACTTTTATATATTGGCACGTGAGCCGAGGCTTATGCTGCCTTATGTAGCAAAGTGCCCCAGAGTTGTATCGGCTTGTTTGGACTTTGCATGAAATACAATTTAATCTAGACAAGATCCCTTGGATGAATAGATGCACGTTTTAAGGAATTTATTCATTATGAGAGACACTTCTTGTTTCCCAGAGACTGAACAGATTTTTTACAGGCCTTAAGTTCAGTGTGCCTGTGTGTGCGCATGCAAGCTGCCAATTTGGTATGGTTCAAATGAATAACAAGCTTGCATGTAAACTCAAGGGACAATAGTTTTCCTCTCATAAAGTAAGAGTTATCACTTCCCATGTTTAAAGTACATGGCAGACCTTATCTAATTAACCCTCCCAACCCCATGAAGTAAGTCATTCCTACTCCTATTTTACAGCTGGGGAACTGTGGCTGAGGGACAGTGACTTGCCCAAGGTCACCCAGTGAGTTCATGATTAAGACAGGATTTGAATCCCTTATAATTTATATGTAGCATAAAACCCCTTGTTCAGTGTGGTGTATTTGGCAGACACTGCTCTCAAGAAAAACGGGGCTGCAGTAGCAGATGAGACAATAGACAGGAGTGACGTCTGCTGAGGACAGCTGTTTCCATCATGTCTAGTTCAGAATATTGTAAGCCTTGACCTATAGTGCTGAGATGTGCGTATGGTGCACTGGCTTCAGTGGGACTAAAGTGTCTGTTTAATCACTGCTGACTTAGGGCGGCTGGTTAGTATGAATTCTAACGTCATTGCATTTGGGCTGGTGGGGCACTTTGTGAAGCTTGTGTTGGTGAAGTCTTTCTCCCACTTTTCTCAACCTAAGTTTCTCTTAAATGGTCTTTTCTCCAAGAAAACTACTTTGAGGGTAATTGTGTAGCTAAACCTTCATATCTGTTCAGAAAATGCTGAACAGAGGTCAGTTTTCATCAGATCATTCCTAGGCTCATGAATTATCCTACCATATCTCCCTCTTGCTTTTATTTGAAAGAGTTACCCAAGGGAAAGGAGTGATGCCAGATGGAACCAGCAGATTCGCCTGCAAAGGAAAGCAGATTTACCATTTTATGGGAACAAGCACTTTCTCTGAATACACAGTTGTGGCTGATATCTCTGTTGCTAAAATAAATGCTTCAGCTCCTCTGGATAGAGTGTGCCTCCTGGGCTGTGGAATTTCAACAGGATATGGAGCGGTTGTCAACACTGCAAAGGTATGGGGGGGCCTAGAGTCATAGAGCTGACCCTTTAGGGTCATCTCATCCAACACCCCACACCAGTGTAGGACTAGCCATACCCAAGCTACTCGCATGGAAAAATCTATCCACCAAGGAGAACTATTTAAAAAAAAATATTCCACATGTAGAGACCTGGCTTATTAGTTTTTTTATGTAATGTAATTATAATCAATGAGAGAGAAAATCTTGGTCCTATACTTTTCCCAGCCTGTGTTGAGGAGAATTGGACAATCGCCATATGCTAGGCCCCTGATAGAAAAACTTTCTAGCCAGATCTCCTTGGAGAACCTGAGGGAGATGCCTACATTCAAGCCTCCAGTTTCAGACACAGATTCACCATCTTCTCTCCCCACATCCTCTTGGTACCCAACCCTGTTAATTGGTTGACTTTTGAATAGCTTATAGGATAGGAGGAGAGCCACTGTTGGGTACAGATACAGTGGTCAAGGAGTGGTTTTGGTGGGGTGAGAGATAGAAAGGAGCCACCTTGAACTGTGGGTGGGGAGGTTGCTTTGTGGTATTATGTCCTTATCGTAGGGACAGGCTGATGTGTTGACAGTTCTGTGAGGCTTTGACAAATGCCCCTTCTGCCTGTCCCACTGTATGCTTTCACCTGCACTGGTGCTTGCTTTCTTGTGTGTGTCAGCAGACTTCTTGCTCTTTTAGGTGGAGCCCGGTTCAATCTGTGCCGTCTTTGGCTTGGGAGGCGTTGGGCTGGCAGTTATCATGGGCTGCAAAGTGGCTGGAGCTTCCCGGATCATTGGGATTGACCTCAACAAAGATAAATTTGCAAAAGCAAAAGAGTTTGGGGCTACTGAATGTATCAGCCCCAAGGACTTCAACAAGCCCATCCAGGAGGCACTGGTTGAGCTGACTGATGGAGGGGTAGACTACTCCTTTGAGTGCATTGGCAATGTCGGCGTGATGGTAAGCAGGTGATGTGCTGACAGAGGGCAGGGTAGCTTAACTTGCATACCTAAGTGCCCCTCCTTATTAACAAGGAAATGGTCTCCCATACTCTTGAGTAGCATGGTAATCCTTATTTTAAAAAATGACTAAAGGAGTGTCCATTTAAACCAATCCTGACTATACAGTGAAGGAGAACAGTATTTTTCAAAGGGAAAATGGCTGTAAAATTTAGTAATGGAAGAAACTTTTGTTGAGAATCTCTGATTGCATCAACATTCCTTGAAATGTTTCCTCTCTGCTTCTTAAGAGGCAGCAAAATTGCTGATCCCCTTCCCTCTTTGAAGGAGTAGCAGGTATTGGCAACGGAACGTCATCTTTGACCATGGCAGTGTACCAAAGATGGAACACTAATGAAAATGCTGGAATCCCTTTGATTTATACCATCCCACTGTTCCCCAGTGACAAACTCATGACCTTGGTATGTTGCTAGGTACCATGTTTCCTAGAACTAAAGTATTCCTAAGATCTTTACACCTTGCATAAACAAGCATGGACTTTAAAGGTTCAGTTCATCTTCCACTTAACTTAGAGGGCTCCCTTTGACTTCATTGGGAGTGCCCCCAAGGAAAAAGCTGGGTCATGGGGCAAGGTGGTCAGGAATTGGTTCAAGGTATTAGCATTGCTAAAGGAGCCAGTAAGATTTTGTGTATTACTTAAGAACTTTTTGGATACTTACAACATTAATATCGTGAGCCGTTAGTCATTTTCAGTATTAAAACTTTTAAAGAAGTGATATCTTAGTTCAGATTATAGAGCAGCAAGTTCTTAAAAACTTTACCCCATTTTGAGACTTAAATATAATCCCGTGACTCCAGCTGGCCACAAAGACCTACAAAGTTGTATCCTGTTGCTCCGATTGCCACCTCACCTGCAGATGGCACAATCACAGTTGGGGTCATGGTTTGGGAATGTCTATATTGAGTTGTTTAATGCATAGAACTTACTGGATTTCTCTTTCTGAAGAGAGCAGCTTTGGAAGCCTGTCACAAGGGCTGGGGAGTCAGCGTGATAGTTGGAGTTGCTGCTGCTGGTCAGGAGATCTCTACCCGCCCTTTCCAGCTGGTAACTGGCCGCACGTGGAAAGGGACTGCCTTTGGAGGTATCGTATGGCATGTGAATTTAGATGTCTTGCATGGGTCAATAAAGGGAGTAGCATTTTTCTGGTTGTCTCCCCATCCTAGGATAGGCTGTGGTGTCACTGAGCACTTAGCATTACAGGGCTGCAGCGTAAGGATGCATGTTGTGGGTGGAGCTGTAGGCACTAGCAGTGCAATCCTGTGTCTTTAAAACAGTGGTGCAGTTATTGACTTCAGTGGTTAAGGATTGCTCCCAGCAGCTGTAACCCTTATGTATTCACTTGGTGTAAGCCCTACTGCAGAGCAGGCTGCCCAACAGAAGTAGTATAAAATACACAAGATGTATCTATCAGCTGTTGCACAGTAAGATCTTTCACTTAATCCCTTATCATCCAGTTGTGTAAAACAAAGGGCTGCAAAGGTCGTTGTTTGTGTCCAGATGTGATATTACTTTTTTCCAAGCCTGTAAATCTGTCAGGCTGCTGCTTTTTGAAAGCAAGGTGAACATTGTGACCTCTTTCACATACCAAGAAAGCTGATGAGAGGGTGGTACGTAGCTGCTTTCTTGCTTCATCATGGCATAGACTTGACTGGGGGGGAAAATGCCATTTTCTTTCAGGCTGGAAGAGTGTAGAGAATGTGCCCAAGCTGGTGGCTGACTACATGTCCAAAAAGATCAAAGTGGATGAATTTGTGACTCACAATCTGCCTTTTGACAAAATCAATGAGGCTTTTGAACTGATGCATGAAGGGAAAAGGTAAGTTAACTCTTATTTTGGTAATCTAACTCTTAGCCTCCTACAAAAGGCTTGGTAGGAGTTCTTAAACAACTTCAAAAATCTAGATCCACTGCTGTTCTCCTAAGTCTTCATCCATTCTCTTGGCCCTAATTCCCCCCCGCCCTGCTCCATTTTCTGGGGTATTTTCCTGCCCTGGGTAAACATCTCTCGCAAAAACTTGCAAGTTAGTGGCTCTCCAACTTTGCCCTTTTAGGACATTGTCGCAAGGCCCCAGGCACACAAAGTACTCAAAGGAAATGTGGTTACCATTAACCATTTTCTTTATTTTAAAAAAAAAAACTTTCAGCAAAAAACAACCCCAATACATTTTGACATGGGGTATTTTTTAACCCCGGGTTTTTTTCACCTGGGGTAGTTTTTTAACCCCATCATATTTCATGTTAACATTCCACTGGAAATCTCAGTGCTGAAGGCAGGGGTAGAAAAAGCACCCCAGTCACAATTAACAGCAGTTTTGTCAAGCAGGGTTAAAAACAAACACATTCATATGGCCATAGCAATGGATTGCTTCCTTTGTCTGATTCTCAAAGTACCGTGCTGATACAAGCCCCTTTTGAAGCAAATCCTAAACTTGTGCTAGAAAACTAGCTTGTGTTTTGGATGGAGGGAAGAAAAGGAGAAAAAGCAACAACTGTTGATGGACAGTATGAAAGCAAATAGGGAACAAAGTGGAGAGAAATCTTGTAATTGTTGACAACTGATTAAAGATGCAGAAGAAATAACATTGATGGGAGCTAAAATTGTTTGGTGTATTTTTTTTTTAATTGAAAATACTTAACTAGCTCTGTTAAATAGCAGACTGCCTATTAGAGAATAGATTCCAACATATATTAAGCAACTAGTTAACTAGGCTGGATTAATCCTTTACATAGACCTTTCAAAATGTTCAAAGCGCTTTATCATCTAGTTCATCCTCACAATCTATCAAAAAATTCAGAATAGCTCCACTGAAGCCCAGTGCGCCTAATCCATGCCTTGTGTGTGCACTCCTTCCATATCTCATGTACAGCATGCACATGAAGCACACAAAGCATGGATTGGGGCCCATTGTCTCAAAGAAATATTATGATCAAAGGCAATTAAGACACTTTATAGGTGGCGTAAGATCAAGTAGTAATTTAGACAGAATAAACTAAACTTTATTATTGATTCCTAACATCTCTACACTTTTTGTTTCCTTCCATCTGAAGCATTCGAAGTGTCCTGAAGTTTTAAGACCGAAGACAGAACCTTCCAATAGAGCAGTAGATATCCAGCTACATAATGTGCTCTTGAGTAGAAATGATTCAGCTTGGATGGAGAAAAAACATCTTCTGTAGGACAATAGAATTTTTCTAATCAAGTGAGCTGATTTTATACCATGTAGCAGTAAATGTTAAATCCAGCTATGCCATTAGCCTGTTTTATTTATCTTTGTTACTCACTCCTGAACTGACTGCCTAAATCATTAAGACAATAAAAATTCTAACAGCTGGTGGAAATTGTTATTCCTTTAAAATTATCAATTGCTGCTACTCAAAATAAATAAATAATGCTTTTAGTACATTTAGGCTACCTATGGGTCAGGCTGTTCTTGTGCATTTATTCTCCCTATGTGCCTGTGGGGGGAGGGGAAATCAGCTGGCTCTAGAGCAGCTTTTTGGACCTTTTGAGAGGGGCTAGATCTTTTAGCAAATGAGTATTGACTGTTGTGTGCTTGAGCTCCACGCCACTGTGACAAATGGGTCACCTACAACAGCAGTGAAGTCGCTGGTGCAAACGTCTGCCTTGACATATCTGTGTGCAGCCATATTGTTTACTGACAGAACAGATGCCCATTTGTTGCTGTTATCAATAACCTAATGGACTCTTATAACTATCTAATGATCAGTGCCAGATACATTGCTGGTGCTACATAACAAAAACCTAGTCCCAACTCAATTTTAAAAAATTGCATTTGAAACTAGCTCTCCTCTGTGTAGTATTTGAGCCCGTGTAAGCCTATAATTTGAATGCAGTTTTGGCAAGACAAGCTTACTACATGCAGAGAGACTTCAAAGAGAATGCAGGAAGTGGTTCTTGAGTCTGACATGGCTTGCTTTCTCTAAGTCACTGAACTCCTGTCCTGGCACAGTGCACATAGTTAGAGGCTGAACAAATGAGCTATGCATTTAGGGTGGCACTTAATAACAGCATGTGGAGTGGACACATTTTTAACAGCAGGATGCTCACTTCCATTCTCCTTCCTTGAGCTTCAGCTGGCTGTAACTTCCTTCCGGTTCCGTAACACATAGGGTATGTTAATAACCTAGGTTATGTATATAACTTGCCCAAACAAGATGGTAGCTTTCCTGCCCTTAGCAGCTAGGCTGCTTTTTTCACTCTGTATGGCACTGATAGAACAGAGTACTTTCAAGACAACTTAGGCATATGGATTGTCACTGATAGTGGGAAATCCTAGAGTTTTTAGCCACAGTTTAGAGTGGGGCTAGTGGCTTTGCATTTACTATTAGTTGTGTTGGAGGGGAGAAGCTAGGAGATTCAACTACTACTAAGGCTATAGTTCTATTATGTAACAAATAATGTAAAACAACCATCTTGGCTCTAGCCACCATCACACATTTTCATCTCTTGTTGCATTGTTAGCAATGGGGAAAACACAATGGCCATAGGTCCCTGCATATAAATAAATACTGAAAAAAAGAATCTTCTCACTTGAGGGGGAGGGTGGCAAGACCCCCATGTGTGCTTTGGTGTTCAGTGTGATTGTCATACCTTAACTTCTGGCAGACCAGGCCTCTATGGCCATAGCAATGTGTGGTGCCAGTGAATTCTGCATGGTATGGATGGTAGGCAAAAATACCACCCACCTGTCAGGAGGTGCAAGTTGTGAGCAAATGAGATTTAAGATGGGCTGCATGCCCTTAATTTTTTTCAGGTTTCTCAGTCACATGGCAGAAAAAAAATGTTGAGCATACAGCTTAAGCGAAAATGACTTCAAGGAGGGAGTTTAAGATGAGTGGAAATATTCCTATAGAGCACAGGTAGGGAACACTTTCTGTCCTGGGGCCCACACTGAATATTAGTACAAGTTCCAAGGGCCACATAGATGTTGGGAGCAGGGGTACTTAACATGTGTATTAAAAAACAGAGGGCCCAGATCCCATGGATCTTGTTGTACACCCTTCATTATCCTGAGCTGTTTTTCAGTGCTTGGGGGGTAGATTAGATCTAGGCACTGGAAAGGGGGCACATAAAAACTTGCTGAGGGCCATCTTTGGCCCCCAGGCCTGAACTTCTCCACCCCTGCTATAGAGTGTAATCCTCCACCACTAAAATCAATGGGTGGAAGATTACACCACAAAGCATACAGACTGAAAACATTTGTCATAGCTCTTGGTTTTCCTACTCATGTGAGTACCTGGACACTTCAATAGGGCCAAAGCAATGCATTGCAGTCATATTTTTTTTGCAAAGCTTGCTCCAGGTTCCAAAGGGCACCCCAACAAGCTGCCATTAGGTTGGAGTTAGCTAAGAGCAGCTTGGGAGCTTTCCTTAAAGTTTTGGCTCAGCATAACCAAGTCTGTGTTGGAAGATACTTACAGGAACCAATAGATGAGAGCTATTGATAAGTATGTCAGGGTTGAGTTTTTTGTATAATTTTGCCAACATAAGAGCAGCTAGGTTTGAGATTGTCAAGAATTGGAGATATTGAAAGGCAGGAGGGCCTAGCCACAGTAACAACATCCCCACATATGATTGGGTATATATCATGGGTGCCAGAGCATGAAGAAACAACAAAATATTTGACATCTTAGGTAGGGAGAAGTACTTATTTTTGTGCTCATATTAATGCCCTACCCTCAAAAGTGCTAGAGGGATGTATTTGCAGTATAACCTATGGAAATTGCCTCTGCCCTTATAAGTCAAACACAGAGTCCATCCAACATATTTAATTGCCATCTCTATGATCATCTGTGTAGGGAACATCTTCCTTATTGGAGAATTTTCTAGGCAGAACAGCTCTCTGCCTGTCAAAGATAGCTTTAAGTGATACCTCCCCTGAACTCAAGCCCTGATAATTTGATAGCTTTTAATTTGAGGCTCCTTTTTCTGGACTCAGTTACCAATGAATCTGAGTATAAAGATCATGGCATTGTCACCTTTATTTATTGGTGCCTTCTGTTGGCCTCACAGGTTGACCTTTGAAGTGGGGATGTAGTTCTCTATGTATGAGGTCTATAAAATTGGATTAATAACAATTCTGATAATAAGGCACTGTGTAATTTTTTCAGCCTGCCTTGAAGCTGTTGATTTGGTTATCTGTCTTGAAATTTTCCTTTTTCCTGTATTTTTCTTGGGGTTTTGTTTCATGTCTGTCTTGGCAATGGCTTCACTGATTTGGGACTACATGTCTGCAGGAACTATCCTTGGCAAAATGTTATATTGTAAGCAAGCTCAAATCTCACTGATTTAGTAATAATTTGAGTCTTCCAAAACACATTAGTTTGAAATTGTTGGTCTTAACTAGAGAACTTGCTAGTGATTTTTGACTAAATACCAGCTTTAAATATTTACTGTATCATCATCATGGACCTGGATTGTAGTTTTTGAGCAAGCTGTGATTCTCATTACAGAGGAAAGCATAGGGTGTCACTTTTCTGATTAGCTTGAGTTATTCAATCATTTCACTTTTAGGTGGAAATAAAGGAGAGAAGAGATAACCATACTTGCTTAAGACCATAGGGAAAGATTTTAAAAGGCATCCTGGTATTAAGAGTTAGGCCATTTTCCCACAGATACCACCCCCTTCCCCTTGCAAATGTGGGTGGGTGGGGAAGGGCACCTGCACAAATGTCATGGCGGGGGGGGGGGTCAGTGGGCACCCAAGGGAACACACCATGCCTCTTAGAAAAGGGCGTCTAACTTAAAGAACTTCTAAGATACTACCTTGATGCAGTATTTCCCCTAGGGAGAAATGCAAACCTGTTATCTCCAATTACAGTGCAACTTTTTTTTTTTTTTAAACGTTCAAATGCCTTTCATGATACTAAGTTTTCCATTGGAGAATTTCAAAATGGAACACTGTCAATCCAGAAAAACTTCTAAAAATCAAGACCAGTGTAGCTATTGATTGGTGGATCAGCTGCTAGCTATGATCTCCTGTACTACCTAGTCACAAATCTTTAAGATTTGAAGAAAATGCTTTATAGCAACATCATGATCTGTGTTTTATTAAATATCAGTCTACAAGATTTATATAGCTTTGGTTTCACCTTGATTTTGGACAAAGATTTGAAATTGTTAAACAAGTTATTTTCTTCCCCACCCTACCTTCAGTTTATGGGAAACCAGTTTTGTAAAAGCTACTTGAACAAACAAGTGTGGTCAGTTGATACCACAGGAGAACTCTTCAATTCTACTAAACAGGGCATTTTTATGGACAACTGTAGGCTGGGGGAAGGATTTCTCCCAACTTCTGATGCATCTTATATAATAATTGTAGTAATGAAGGCGTTATGGATTTATTTTGCACCTACTGTGTCTTGTTGGTGTCCTTATTTTCATGTTTTTATTTAGCATTAAATATAACATCTGTATATCCTGGAAAACACCAAACAAGTCAGCCAGGAGCAAAAAGTTCTATAAAAGCAGCAACAGGAAACTTAACAGAATACTACTTGGATTCCCCTCACCATCCCACCCCACAAGCTCTGCAGTTTCAGCATAATAAAACTACAGCAACTTTATACTTGCATTTGCATGGGGATAGGTCAACAGAAGAGAATGTCCAACTGGAGACAAGTGATGTCAATTTTCCAAAATCTGGTATACATTTGTACAACTGGGACTACAGCAGGGTAGTCGCATCTACCAGGAATGGAAAAATATTCCATAAAAAAAAAAAGCTGCTAAACACACAATTAAGCTGTCCCACTCTGCAAACAAATTTGGGTACTTCCCCACATTAGTCTGCACGATTTGCCTGGGGGAAAGAATCAGAGGCAAAGCATGCATGGGGTTTGAAACATGGGACATCCCCCCCCATCCACACACTTTTGCTGGCGATGCTGTGAGGGATTGCAGACTAGAAAAATCTAGCTCTGTGCTCACTAGCAAAAATGTGCATGTTATAAATCCCACACATGCTCTGCGTCTCCTGGATTCCTTCCAGAAGCAAATCATGCACCAACAGTACCATAGGAAAGCATCATTTATCTGGGGAATAAAGCAGGAGGAATGGCTGCTAGGAAGTTAACGTGACTTTGCAGTTCTTTTAAAAAGACTTCTCTGTTGTAACTCATAACTACTCTTCATTTTACTTGTAGGAAGTAATAGTGCTCTCTGTTACAAAACTAGATTGGATGTTTTTAGACAAACACCTCTCCACCCATCATGCATGTTGCAAGACTGCATTGGTGGCCTAGGCAGCCCCGCAACATGCATGATGGATGGTGAGGCACTTGTCTAAAAACACCCAGTAATTTACGTAAGTGCAAACAAACCATGAGGGTCACCATCCTCAACTCATGTCAATAAGAGCACCAAGCCCCACCCATCACTTGTGCACACAGGGGGAGGGGAGACAGCAAGACAAACTTGCCCACCACGCCAGTCATCTGAATGGGTACATCTCCAGGTTAGTCATCCAGACTTTTAATCTCCTTAATATGTTACATACATAGCATTCATCACAGGTAATTCCACTCAAGTATTGCAGTTTGTTTAGTTAAAATCTCTACACGCACACAAAAAAACCATATGTACCATTCCAGGTCACTTTACTGTATCTTTTAAAAATAATAATAATAAGGTAATGGAAATGTTATCACAACAATAATCTTACAGCAATAAAGCTCTGAGGCACTCTGGGAAGAGAAGACATTTTCTTGCAGGTTTCATGTTTTAGGGGTGCCCAGGACTGGTCCGGTTCTGCAGAAGGCCTGAACACCTTCATCCTCCTTCGGTGCTGATGGGAGTTGAGGGTACTCAGTTCCTCCTTGCAGTTACCCAAAAAGACCAGAAGTCAGACACTACAAAAATATCCAATAAGCCTACAATTTTATTATTTGATTTGTCTTTGTTGGTTTAAATTTACTGCACTGCAGTGTTGTAAAGGGGACAGACATTAGGTCAAACTGTGGGTGAAAACCATTTTCCCTAAACAATCAGGAAAAAAAAAATCTCAGCAAAGAGACCAAACGATTGAAGAGGGAAGGACTCTCACTAATCCATCCCCGTAGCTCCCCAAAGTGGTACCTTTCAGATCAGAACCAGAAGACGCTGGTAGGGAAGCATGAAGGAAGTTGAGCTGCCCCTGCCTAATGCTACTCCAGATCTGAGGACACACAGAGGGGAGACTTCAGATGCTAGGGCTGCCAACCCACCATCTTTCAAGAACATTAAATTTGCTTAAAACTTTAAAATTAAAAAAGAAGTTTAACGCAGCAGTAATAGCTAAGATGCTTCATGTTCACTCAAATATTTGAACAACATTCATTAGACAAGTTTGGAATTGGCCTTGCAGTAATGCCTATCACTCTGCAATCTCTGTTCCCCACTATCTACTCCAAACATCTTGGAGACAGCAAACACATGAAGTGGAAGATAGGAGCCTTTGCATAATTATTTTTGGTTGGTTATTTATTTTGTTCCCTATTCTGATCTAAAAATGCAAAACTTACAGTAAACTTCTGTAGCATCATTCCCTGCCAACCATTGCTTCTCACACAGGCAGCATGTTGGGGAAAGCAAAGACAAGTCAGAATTTCAGTGATTTTCCAGGAGATAACTGGCACAAGCAATTATCAGCCAGGCCAAGCAAGTCTTATCAACAACAGGTAGTTATGGCTGTTTGGAAAAGGCAGAATTAAATCTGACGGTAGGGTAGACTTTAGCAGCACAGGCCTCTTCACAAGTACATAATACTCCCTCCCCATCTGATTATAAGCACAAGGCCCAGCCTAGTAAAATAGTGTTGTCAGCAGTATCCAAGCAGGTCTTTGGAACTAGAAATGCTTAAAACCTCAGGTGTCACTTGTACAAAAGAAAAGGCAAGAGACACTGGTAATGTGGAAAAAGCCTCGATACCCAAAACGTCAAGTCCCAGAAGGGAAAGTAGCCAGCACTTGCTAGCTGATATCATGGCAGTGATAGAAGCCAACTACAAATCTGACAGGAGAAAAGGTGTTGAAGGGGAAAATGCTGAAAAAAACTAACATACAAGTGTTGTGGGAACAGGAGGGCAGAGAAAACACTTTAAAACTTCTCTAGATCGTGGGTCAGGTTCTTCATGGTGTATGCCAAACAATATTCCTCTCTTACCTACCATCAGTGGGAACAAACAAGTGATAAAATCCCCCTCTATTCTGTACTCTTAATAAAATGCATAGTACAGAGACAAGAGACATCCTTGAGGTCCACCAGCTCAGCCTAAACTAACACTGGGTCATGAAATGAGGACGAATGCTATCCAGCCGGCGGGTTAGTATCTCACAGCCAGTGTCTGTGATGAGGAGCGTGTGTTCAAACTGGGCAGAGCGCTTTCCATCTCTTGTCACTGCAGTCCAGCCATCAGGCCACGTTTCATCTTGCCACCCACCTGGCCAAAAAAAAAAGAAAAGAAAAAAAAGCAATCCAAGATAAAATCTCTTCATCCATTCTCTTGTCAATCATCTGATCCTCCCCCCACCCCATATTTAACTAGGGGAAAGGAGAATTGGTAACCTACCTTCGGTGAATTCCTTTCTTCCCTAGTCTCTGCAGACTCCTCCTGCTGGGTAGACCACTAGGAGGCAGATCATCATTTATTTATTTTTTCACTGCACTGTGTCACCAGAGCTACCCGGCTCTCCAGTCCGTTCCCAAGCCAAAAGATCTGTCCTCCATCTCCGGATGAAAGCTAGGCACAATCTTTGTGAGAACAGGATCCCCCTTCACATCCAACCAACCAAAAAAACCTAAAAAATTGTACCTAAACTAACTACTAGTTTTTGCTAACAGCTGACAAAAGAAAACTCCAGCAACTAAAACTGTGGTACTGGTCCCAACTCCCTGTTTCCTGCAGAGACTAGGGAAGAAAGGAATTCGCCTAAGGTAGGTTACCAATTCTCCTTTCTCTCCCTAGCTCTGCAGCCTCCTCCTGCTGGGACGTACCCAAGCAATATGACAAACCTCAGGGGTGGGAGCAAACAGCACTGGGAGTGTCCAGTACCGCTTGCAGCACCCGTCTGCCAAACACAGCCTCTGCTGATTTGTGAAACATTCTAAAAATCTATGTTTTCCAAAGTATGAATTGATGCCCACATGGCAGCCCTGCAAATTTCCTCATAAGAGGCTCTTGCCTTAAAGGCGTATGAGGTCGCTGCACTACGAACGGAGTGGGCCCAACATTGGAGGGGAGGAACGCTTACCCCTGCTCTGTATGCTTCTACAATTGCCTGCTTCACCCATTTTGAAATCAGGGTCTTTGATGGCTTGAGTCCCTGATACCCTGGCCTGATGATCACAAAAAATGCAGTGGATTGTCTAAATCCCCTGGTTCTGGCAAGGTAAATCTTTAGAGATCGCTGAACGTCCAGCATGTGCCATGCCTTTTCCTTTGGGTGTACTGGCCTGGGAGAAAAGGAGGGCAGCACTACTTCCTGTGCCCTATGAAAAAAGATATTCACTTTAGGTAAGAAGGACTTAAGCGTTAGCCTTAAGTCCCCTGTCCAGGCCCTGCTGGAGGAAGTTAAGGACCTGCGACATCCCTGTGTTGAAGGGGTCCTGATTCTGCTGTAGGGACCACATGACGAAAGTCTTCCACGTGGCCCGGTAACTCCTCCTGGTGGCAGCCCTCCTGGAGAGCTGTATAGTAGCAAGTACAGCCTCGGAATAGCCTCTTGCCCTTAGTGCTGAGCTCTCAGTGCCATACTGTCAGTTTTAATGCGTGTATCCCTACGCACTGCACTGGGCCCTGGTAGAGTAACGTCAGGAGAAGAGGGAGCCTCTGGTATTGTGAGTGACTGAGGGGAAGTGATCATCTACCTCCTAGTGGTCAACGGTAGATCTACCCAGCAGGAGGAGGCTGCAGAGGTAGGGAGAGAAAAACATCCAGTGCTATCACATTTTCTCCCTTATTTATTCAATACCATAAACACCTATTAAAGTTATAAATAGGAAGGCATAGTAGATATTACAGACCTGGGGGTGGGTGGAGCCAAGTTCGCAACCTCAAGAGCAGTGTACTAACATTTTCATATGGCTGAGAGCCACGACAGTGCAGACATGCACATGCATGAAACTTTCTAACTGTCACATCTCCAGGGGCTGAGCTTCAGCTTCCCCTAAGTCTCTTGCTACATGATTGGCTGACAGAACTGTGGTCTGTGGGCCTGGCTGCTGAGATACTGAGGAGCAACTATGATTCAGCTGCTGCGACTCAGGTGCAATGAAGACAAACACAGGACCGTTAAGGCAGCACAAGACCTGGCCAAAAGCCGCAATTAAACTACCCAAGAGCTGTATGTGGTTCCACCGTTTCCCCATCTCTGTTACAGACTGGGAAAAAGCTTCATCACCTGCCTAGTTTTTCCACAGTTTCCCCATTTTACTCAAATTGCTGCCACGCCTTCAAGAACACCTTGGAAGCAGATAGGAAAACATACAAAAAGCAATTCTGGTCTTAATTTCAGAATGACTGTGTGGGATTCTATTGATTGCCCCTCCACCCCCGTGTTATGCACTGGTCAACTCAAGATCATAATGGTCTCTTAGAAATCTATAGAACACTAAAGAATGGGTTTTTACATCCAATTTCCTTCCTCTTCAATCGCCCCTCCCCTCAACACCACAAGAACCCCTAGTTTTTCCAGCTTACACAGTAAAACTGCAGAAGACTGGGTCTCTGAAACAATTCACCAATAAAAAACCGGTAAGACCTGTGACACTTGCTCCGTTTACCCACAGAACAATTACAGCACAGCGAACAGTCCTCCATGCCTCAGCTATTATCTAGAGAGGATACACGCAGGAGTCCAAGAGTCACTCGGCTCTTAGATGCTCTCTCAGGGCTATTAACAGGATTACCAGTTAGTGCCAGCTGAGATGCAAGCATCTGTTCAGTGAAACAAAAGGGCTAACACAGCAAGCTCGTTTCTCAGATGCACGTGCACATTCTCGGACATGCACATCCAGCAGCTTGTGCATTCTGGATTGCCCTCAGACGCGTGAAAGAAAAATGCAGGCGTAGAGCTGGGGGTGCAGCAACTCTGTGCCACACTGCCATTGGAGAATCCCTACAGCAGTTCCCAGCCATTACTTTGTGGGATGCACTGACCCACTGTCACAATCCCACATATTCTCTCTCCTGAAGCCTCATCTCCTCCAATGAGAAAAAAGCTAGAAGACGAAAGGCAAGGTAGGACTTCCTTGTAGTCACAAGGGCTGTGGGGGAGAAGAGGCCAACTCCTCCTGTCTGCCAGATCCTAACCTATTTTATATGGGTTCTTTCATGGCCTCCATCACCACAATATCTAAGCATCTTCTAACAATGCATTAAAACATCACAATTTTTGTCAGGTGCAATTCATTTTCTATAGGGTTGGCATTTACAGCACAGCTATAGCTCTGCAGAGGGAGAGAGGATAGTCTTTTTCTAATCAGCCATAATGTTTTCCTCATCAGTCTGTAAATTTGTTTTTTGAATGATTGCCCACTGGATGAAACAAACATTGAGAACCACTAGTGCAAGTTATTTTTCACTGGTGACTTAACACTGGCTCCTATACTACCCTCCTCCCATGACTGGGGCTTACCTATACTTTGTATGTCCTCTGTTGAGCTGCACAATGCATACTTGTTGAACACAGGTGAGGATCAAAGCCTTAGATTCAAAGGAGCACCACTAATATTCTCTTCCTGCACTACATTTTTGATCGATGAAGTATTTGTATCTCTAAAGCCTTCCACTCAATAGAGTCTAAGCATGCAAATGAACTGATAGAGGAAAGTTATTGGTTCTGCTGCTGCTATCCCAGTCCACAATGGCCTGACACAGGTGTCTAGAGCCAGTGTGGATGTGCAGGAAATACTGCTGGCTACTCTCAATGCCTTTCACAGACACCTGGCTAGCCCAAAATGAATGATTGTTCTGGCTCTTAGCTACATGCTGCTGCTCATTATTCACACAGCAGCAGATACTATTTCAGCAACAGGGTACATGAAACCCATGGAATGATATGAAGACGCCAGAAGGATTAATGCAGCCCCAGGCATCCAATTCCAAAAAGTCTGTATAAAATTTTTACTAAACTAGAAGTTCTGTAATCAAGAAACAAAAACCACTTTCATTCTCTTTCTTTTAGTTCTTTGCTGCTTACCTTCACATATCATTGGTTCAATTGTAAACACATGACCAGGCTTCATCACTCCAACAGCCTTATTTTCTGAAATGAAAACAGAATGTAAATTACAAAGAGTGAAAATGCTGATTGAGTTGAAAAAGATACCAAAGGATTCCTTCTGATGCATCTGTCAGAGCTGGATCAATAATTTGGGGGGGGAGGCGCAAATTGAGAGGTCCCAATCAGACTTTGCAATTCACTGCTTTTTTCAATCAGACTCACTTCAGCATAATTCTTTGTTCTACCAGCCCTTCTCTTTCTAAACAAATTTATATTATTTTACTTCAGGAGAATATCTTTTATTGGACCCACTTCTGTTGGTGAGTGTGTGTAAGCTTTCAGGCCTTGGAGATCAACACAGCAAGTGCACTCTCTGTCCAAGTAATTAACTCTAGCAGGTCTTTGAGCTCAGCTCCTGTCCCCTATGAGCAAACATAATGCAAAAACTCCCACAGACTTTTCGTGCTTTAAAGGATGAAAACCATTAAGTGGTAGAAAGACTATAAAAAGGCTGTGAGGTATAGTTTATTAAAGCATATTCAGAGGTGGTTTAAAATATCTTAAAAAATAAGTTTCCATCACTGTTCTTATTCTAAAAAGTCAATACAGAGGAGTGAAAAATGAAGGATAACAGGAATCAGATTCAGGCAACCTAAATTCTGCTTATGGAAACAAGCAGTTCTTTTTAGTATTTTATTTATTATTAGCAATCATTTACATAGTGCCAGCAATGTACCTAGTGATTTACAAATTAATTGAATAGACATGGTCCCTGCCCTAGGGTTTACAATCTGAGAGACCGGCGGGGGTTGGGGGAAGAGACACAAAGGAAGGGGAACAGAGGGAGACACATGGAGTGTAATGTTCACAAAGATGCGAGGTCCCAGGTGCACACGCTTGGCTTGGTTACATCAAGAATGAGGACTGATTGGTCCATGTGGTGAGATTATGAGTACACAGACCTCAGGTCTGTACTAGTAACAGGTCTCAGGTAACAGATAGGGCAATTGGGATTCTTACCTGTGAATTGTCCTTCTGTAGCCTTTGCAAGGAGATTATTTGGACTCAATAACTCCATCCTTATTATTCAAATTGTCTTTCCTCTTGAGGATGTGGCATTGTTCTCGAATCATTTCTCCATATTTTTGTCATTGCAAAGACTTGTGTACTAAATTAAAGTAGACTGAACTTTTTTCATAATCACTTCCCATCTGAGCAAGCCTTAGTAAATCAAAATGAAGACTTGGCATCCGAGATTTCCAAAGCAATGTAGGAGGTTTAAGTATATGTGTTTCACAAATACGAATATCTTGATACAGTTTTAAGACAATACTGGCGTAAACCGCCTAGATTGTTTTGAAAGTTCCAGACAGTATATCATCACCAAATTGATTGTAAAGCAAGGTAAAACATAAAAGAACATTCTATAGCCTTCAGTCCGATTATTCGGACTCAGGGAGCACTCTCTCTCACGGCCACTAGGAGGCAGCACAGACTTTCAGCTGGGCATGAGTAGGGAGAGCGCGCCCCAGGTGTATCAAGTCGAAGAATCCAGGATCTGGAAAGAAACCATAAACAGAACTCCCCCAACTAGGGAGCTAGAGTAACGTAACCCCAGAGGGGACAACTAAGAGCCCCTACTCAGTCTGAACCTTAACACTATAATTAAAACTCAAACAGCCCAGGGTGGGCCGAATAATCTCCCTGCAAGGCTACAGAAGGGCAATTCACAGGTAACAATCCCAACTGCCCTTTCTATAGCCTTCAGTCCGATTATTCGGGCTCAGGGAGTTACCAAAGCAGTATGTATATTCTGCAGGGAGGGACAAATAGGATCAAGGGGACGCAAACAAGTCCAGAGTTGGGGTGCCGAATCTCTGTGTTATGAATTGGAATGCGGAGGGACCATTCTGCAAGGTCTCTTGCCTGGCAGCTCAGCCAATCCACCTCCACGTTGTCTATGCCTCTTATGTGAAGGGCTGAGAGGTAGAGTAGGTGAGACTCTGCTCAATGAAGGAGGAGTTGAGGCTTCCTTGTGGAGGGACCGAGACCGGGAGCCCCCTTGGTTGTTGATATAGGCCATGGCTGTGGAGCTTGGGGATATCATCCCTGTCTGAACCCTCATCCTCAAAGGTGGAGTAAGAGTCTCTTTTCTTAGGGGTGCTAGGTGTAATATTAAGCACTCTCTGCGCCCTTCTAAGGAGCTTTGGACCCTGTTTGGAGGGCAGCTCTCTGCCGAGATCTTTGGGGCCCTTAGAGAGAATTGTGTCCCATTCAGGGGAATCCTTCCCGGATTCACCGGCCGCCGTAGCGCAGTCTGAGGCCTCGGAGGTGGATGAGGCAATAGGCTGAGATCTGACCCGGGCGGCCTTCCTACGCCGCTTAGTGAGAGTGTCGGATCCCGCCTCTAGTCCGCCCTCCTCCACAGGGGACTCCGTGCTCATCCTCCGAAGAGGAGCCGAGCAGCTCCCTCAGCGACTGTTTGCGGGGGGCGGGGTCATGGGTCCTTATGTTTGCCTTTGCCGGCTGCCCTGGAGGATCCTTTAAAGGAGGCTTGGGGGGGCGGGGGGTTATGCTGTTTACCCCTCCATTGGATACTCTCTATACGGATGAGAGCCCCCAGCATTGATCTAAGTGTGTCTAGCTGGAACTGTTGGAACGGGTCCGCGGTGGCGGCTCTCTTACTTGCAAGGAGGCAGAAGTGGCTGCCTCCTCTTCCTCCTCCTGCTCTGTGCTGGCCCGGGATCTGTTGCTCTGCTCCTCAGTCTCATCGACAGGAGCAGCCTGGGCAGGAACTTGTGGCGTGGTTTCGCTTTCGGGCTGTGGCGAAACAGGGCCTGCTCGGCATGCCGCAGTCCAGAGGGCAGCCGCCCTGCGAGTTTTGGCGGTCTACGCTATTTATGGGCTCACGGTAAGGAGGGTCATACCCAGTGGGGCGAATACCTCACTGCAGAACCCCAGGCCATACCCAGGGGCTGGCACCGGGGGAAGATATCAGGAGCAGCCGAGCCGCTGGTTTAGTTGTCGAGGTGGCTAGCTAGTGAAAAAAGAACACGGGCCCCCCTCTCAGAGAGAGCCCGAAAGTCTGGATGGGTACGGAGCACCTCTAACTGCACGTCCTGATGGATCAGAGGCAGACTTTCAACTGGGAAAGCGAGGGCACGCTCTCCCTACTCATGCCCAGCTGAAAGTCTGTGCTGCCTCCTAGTGGCCGTGAGAGAGAATGCTCCCTGAGTCCGAATAATCGGACTGAAGGCTATAGAATGTTCTTTTATGTTTTACCTTGCTTTACAATCAATTTGGTGATGATATACTGTCTGGAATTTTCAAAACAATCTAGGCGGTTTACGCCAGTATTGTCTTAAAACTGTATCAAGATATTCGTATTTGTGAAACACATACTTAAACCTCCTACATTGCTTTGGAAATCTCGGATGCCAAGTCTTCATTTTGATTTACTAAGGCTTGCTCAGATGGGAAGTGATTATGAAAAAAGTTCAGTCTACTTTAATTTAGTACACAAGTCTTTGCAATGACAAAAATATGGAGAAATGATTCGAGAACAATGCCACATCCTCAAGAGGAAAGACAATTTGAATAATAAGGATGGAGTTATCAGCCAAAAATTCGCACAATGTGGCACAATGCCTTCAGAAAAGCAAGAAAGGATGTTTTGAAGAGATGGAGGAATGCTACGAGTCTATACATAGATGGATGATACTGAAAGATAAAAGATCTGGAAGCCACAACCTTCCTGAACAGGATGACAACCTGCTGGAAAAGGTGGGAAGAGTGTGATTAGGAGGTTAAAGAAAAATAAGTGAGTGACAGACCAGCAGAGTTGATTGTAACAGGAGGCAATGGTTTGATCAGGCTGCAAGTGTTAAATAATAACTTCTGGAACGAAGAAAAGTTTCCTGGTGAATGTGGGAGAAAAGCGGGCAGCTCTATGTCTCCCTTCTGCTCCTGCTCCTCCCCCACCCTCCCTATCTCTCACTTGCCCCACCGCCCCCTTTTTCCCAACCTTATCCCCATTCCCTGCCTTCCCCCTGATCAGCTCCCATTCTCCTGCTCCCTTTGGAACTGTCGCCCCTCTGCCAATAAAGCCCCCTACATCCATGATCTCTTCCTCTCCCTCCAGCTCCTTGCCCTTATTGAAACTTGGATCTGCCCCTCTGACTCTGTCACCCCAGCTACCCTCTCTTTTGGGGGTCTCTCCTTCTCTCACCAGCCACGCCCCGAAGGTCAGAGTGGTGGCGTGGGCCGCCTCCTCACTAACTGCTGTCAATTCCAACCACTTTCTCTTTCCCCCCCTCTCTCCTTCCCTTTCTTTGAGGTTCACTTTGTGCACCTCTACTCCCCCCTCCATCTCCGCATCGGTTATCTACCGCCATGGCTCTCTCTCCTCCTTTCTCTCTGAATCTGAGCCCTGGCTCACTTTCTTCCTCTCTGACGATACCCCCACTCTCATCCTCGATGACTTCAACATTCACGTTCCTGTCCCTTCCCAGCCCTCCATCTCTCGCTTCCTCTCACTAGCCTCCTCCTTCAACCTCCACCTTTGGACCAACTCTCACACCCACGCTAATGGCCATTCTTTTGACCTCGTCTTCTCTAGGAACTGCTCTATCTCTGATCTCTCCTTCGATCCTCATCCCATCTCTGACCACTTCCTTGCCTCTTTCAGTGTCTCCCACTGTCCCCCCTTCATCTTCCCCACACCCCTTCTGTGACCTGCAGGCCATTAACTCCCTGGACTTTGCCTCCTCTCTCTCCCCCGTCTCTTTTCAGTCTTCTCCTCCTCCTCCCCTGATTCTGCCATTTCTGCTTTCAATGCCTCTCTCTCCACCACCCTTGACTCCCTTGCCCCCCTCTCCTCCCACCTTGCCCACTCCCACAACCCCCATCCTTGGCTCACCTCCAGTATCCGCCACCTCCGCTCCTGCACCCGTGCTGCTGAACGCCTTTGGCGCAAATCCCATTCATATCCTGACTTCGGTCACTTCAAATTCTGTCTCTCCTCCCTTACTTCTGCTGTCTCCCTCGCTAGACATAATTACTATGCCTCCCGCATTGAGTCCTGTTCTCGGGACCCTCGCCACCTGTTCTCCACCTTTGACACTCTCCTCAAGCCTTCCTGTCCTCCTCCTCCCTTTCTGCTCAGGATCTTGCTTCCTTCTTCACCTCCAAGATAGACAAGATCTGCCTTGACATCGCTTCCCACTCCTCTCCTCTTCCTACTCCCTCCCCTCTCCCTCCTCCCCCTCCTTCTCTCCTGTCCTCCTTCCCTCCCACCTCCCTTGAGGAAATCTCATCCCTGCTCTCCTCCTACAACCCTTCCACTTGCCCCCATCCCCTCCCGCCTCCTGACCTCCATTGTTCCCACCATTGCCCCTTCCCTCCTGCACATCATCAACCTCTCCCACTCTACTGGCTTCTTCCCATCCGCCTTCAAGCATACCACGGTCTCTCCTATCCTCAAAAAGTCCACTCTTGACCCCTCTGACCCTTCTAGCTACCATCCTGTCTCACTCCTTCCTTTTGCTTCCAAGCTTCTTGAACGTATTGTCTACTCCCGCTGCCTCGACTTCCTCTCCACCAACTCCTCCCTTGACCCCCTCCAATCTGGCTTTCGCCCCCTTCACTCCACTGAAACTGCTCTCGCTAAGATCA
>QEPC01001707.1:735403-772112 GCA_003113815.1 Sphenodon punctatus | reverse complement strand
CCCCCCCCCCCCCCATCCTTCCTCTCCCTCTTCCCTGTTGATCCTCATCGATGGGGGTCACCATTCTTCCCGTTCCCGAGGTCCGTAGCTTAGGCTTCATCTTTGACTCACCCTTTTCTTTTAAACCCTACATCGACTCTGTTGCCAAATCCTGTCGCTTCTCCCTCCATAACATTGCTAAGATTCTCCCTTTTCTCCCTGTCTCCTCTGCCAAAGCCCTTGTTCATGCCCTGGTCATCTCTCGCCTCGATTACTGTAACCTTCTTCTCGCTGGCCTCCCCCGCTCTCACCTTTCTCCCCTTATCTCTGTCCAAAACTCTGCTGCCAGGGTCATCCACCTCGCTTGTCATTTCGACCACGTGCAGCCCATCTCCTCCTCTCTCCACTGGCTCCCCCTTCCTGGATGAATCCTGCACAAGCTCCTAGTCTTCACCTATAAAGCTCTTCACAATCTTGCTCCCCCCTACCTCTCTGCGCTAATTTCCCTCCATACTCCGGTCCGTGAATGCTGCTCCTCCTCTGTCCCCTCTCTCACCCTCCCACGCCTCCCCTGCTCCCCTAACCGCCTTCGTCCCTTCTCCCTAGCTGCCTCCCACGCCTGGAACTCTCTCCCTGCCCACATCCGCCTCGCCCCCTCCCTTCGTACCTTCAAATTCCTCCTCAAGACCCACCTCTTCCACTCTGCCCTCCCCGACTTCTTGCTCCCCTCACCTAACTCCTGGTGATACCCTCCATCCAGTACAATCTGTTACCTAAGGTCTGTGTACTCATATCCTCACCACATGGACCAACCAGCCATTCTTGATGGACCATTCTTGATGTAACTAAGCTAAGCACGTGCACCTGAGACCTCGCATCCTCGTGAATGTTACACTCCTTGTCTCCCCCTCTGTTCCCCTTCCTTCTTCCAGATTGTAAGCCCTAGGGCAGGGACCGTGTGTATTCAATTAGTTTATAAAGCACCAGGTACATTGCTTGCGCTATATAAATGCTTGCTAATAACCACCACCACCAAGGAGTTGTTAGTGTAATGGTTAAAACAACAGCTATTCATCTCTATGAATAGGGTTCATTTTTCACCCAAGATAAACACCACACATCTCAGCCTCTCCAGTAGTGCGTAAAATGCTACCCCTTCCACTTCAAGAAAACCAGGCTGTTCTTCATTATGCTAAATTGCCATGTGCTGATTGTCACAAAGCCCACACTGTCTGGGCATCAATTTCCCACCCCCATTCCAGACACGTACTGGATCAGTTGTGCAACATTCAGAAAGTACATTAAGATCTAAGGCTGAAAAACTGTTTTACAAATGCATCAACTCCAGGTGTCCAGCTCTGGTGGTCAAATAACATGCATCACTTTAGTAGAAACGCAGAATGAAAATAAATGTTTGTTCATTACTGGCCATGTGCCGATAAGTAACAGGCGCTCCAACATACTCACTGGCATAATGTGGCACGTTGGGAGCAGTATGGAAAAGCTTATGGATGCCATGTCCGCAGTAGCTCCGTACAACTGAAAATCCATTGGCTTGAGCGTGTTTCTGTATGATATTTCCTAGCTCTCTGTATCGAACGCCAGGCTTAACTGCAAGGCAAGACATATCCCTTTTTGCCAAGAGCGATACCATAATGGATTTTTACTATCTACTTACTACAGGCAAAGACTGTTATCAGGATTTGTGCAATAGCCATAGCTGTCAAGACCTGCATACAAAAAATTGCCTTCATTAGTGTCATTTACTTTAATGCAGGTCTGATATGCAAAAGAGGGGAGGACTCTGACAAGGAGAGAAGCTGAAAAGACAAAATGAGAGCAGTTATTCTTTGCTATCACAGTTCCTCACACCATACTGTGGAATAGCAGGACCAGCCACTGACTTACCTGGAAAAGGAGCATGGAAAAGGGCCAACCGGGCTGGTTTATATAGCAATATGAGAGACACGCCACCTTTTGTCCACAGGAAACCAAAGTAATTTTGGGAGACGCTTAAGCCTTTAAATACCAATCTTTCTATTACAAGATCAGGCAAACAGAGAGCACAAGACAGACAAGAACCCTCCTGCAAACCCTGGAGTAGTTTTGAATTCTTTTTGGCTTTCACTTCATGCGCATGTGTAGATAGCGGCACTTGCGAGAGCACCCTAAAAGATGGTAAAGTGGTTTCTCTGTAACATCCAGGGCAAACCACTGACAGAAGATGCAAAATCCTACCTATTTGAATTTTTGGTTTAAGTAAACCTGGAATACAAAGTTAAAGTTTGTTGTTCCCATTTTAGTAACAGTTTATTCGTTTAAAAAGTGTTCAAATCAAATTCATATTGTTGTAAATAAGATGTAATTATCTGGTGTTTTTTTTAAAAGGTTATGTGAAAAATTATCCAATAAAGTTGTTTGTTTGTTTTTTTAAAAAGGAGGAGGATGGTATGAGCATGAGGTGACTTGTGTTGTTATTTGCTGTTGCTTGGAGTCTCCTCTCCAGCAAGACCTTGGTCATCTTTCACACTCCCAGGGGGATAAATGAGAGAGAAAACGAATCCTCACTTGCACACAACCATGCATTTCACCTGGGGACAAGCGTGTGGCTTGGGATACCGGCAACTTGAGACCAATTCAAACTTTAAAAAAATTCTGGGTTGGATACCGTTTCCAGCACTACTTGGGACCAAGTTCCTCAGCCAATTTTTGTGCCCCACCCCATCATGTATTAAATATAAGTTGCTCTCCCCTACTGTGGCAACGTAAAAGAACTCTACCAACAGAACAAACTGATGGTAGCTATCGATTTTCAGCCAGATGTCACAGGATTGACGTATTCTACAACTACAACAACTTTCTTATGCTTGAGACACTGCAAGGTAAAGGTGGCCGCAATCCAATGCTGTGCGGATCCCATGCGGAGCCGCCATTACCGCACATTATGCTGCGCACCAACTGTGCGTACAGGCACTCGCGCACATGCAGCTATGCACGGGGATCCACACAGCATCGGATTGCAGCCAGTGGGTGTTCCCAGACATAATGATAAATCTGTGGCAATCCACTGCACGCAGAAGCAGCTACTGGATTGGAAAGTTTCAATAGATGTTCCTGCTGTTGCATGCTCCTGCAGCTACCAAATTCCTGTTTCTGTGGGCACTTGGATGGCCACAGACTAGAAGTAAGGTGGTTATGCTTAACAGCCACTACATGCAAGCACCAACTAAGGGCTTCCGTTCCCCCTGATTTCTGGAAACACAATCCATGGTAAGCACATAGTGGGATCTATGGTTTGCACAACCAGATGCAAACCCAATGGGTGCTGAACTCTGAAATCAAATGGCTACTGTAACATCCAATGTCACATATGGGTCAATTCAACACAGATTATTAAAGCATTTTTCTTCCAAATAAATGGTGCACTAGCTATAATTAAAAAGAAAAGATTAAATTTGCAAATAGTATCAGAATTCAGCTAGCAATATGGCACCAACAGTGGAAATTCTTAAGTAATAGCTCCAACTTCACAAACCAACGACACGTGAAACCGTAGGCCTCTGCAACGGTGCTTACCTGCATCAATTGATTGCATTAGGCACTCATAAGTTGTCTGGACTAGTCTTCTTCCACCTTCATCAACTTCCCCAATATAAAACGTCTCATTCAGATCCCCATGATAACCATTACGATAAACAGTAATGTCCACTGTAATGAGCAGAACAAAACCAAAGCTAGAGAGTCTCACATGTTGGTTTTACTTAAAAGCATGATGATAATCAGTAAGTACCAAATATGCATTATAAGATATTAATGAAAGGATAAGGATACAAGAGCAAATGCTCAACAGGAAAGGCACCCGCAGTAAATAAATTCCAATGGTAACTCCAACAAGATTAACACTTCATAATTACTGTAAATTTTAGTGTATGAATTAATATGAAGTATCATCACAATTTTAACTTTGCATTAACAGCAATTTTTAAAGTTTCCTTTCATTAAAAACATGTTAATGGGAGGAAGACAACATCTTGATTCACAGATAAGCACCTGGCCTACTTAAATATACCAGATATTCTTCTAGCCATGACTATGTGCTTTAAAGTGTTGCAGATCTGAGACTATGAGATTTACCACTGAAAAGCAACCACATCTGAGGTTAAATGTAGCAGCTGTTAAGCAGTACAAGCAGGGGTGGGGGACGTTTTCCCTCCCAGGGGGGGGGGGTCACCTTGGAAATTAGAACAAGCTCCAAGGAAGGCCCACATAGACATTGGGGCAGGGATGCAGTCAGGAAGAAGGGGTCTAGATCATGGATCTGTCCTATCACCTACGCTTGCGTGCACACCCTTATCTTTGCTCCCTTACCCCAAGCTCCGTTTTTCAGTACTTGACGGTAGGAATCGGATCCAGGGGTTCCCATAAAAGCTAGCCGCAAGCCGCATTTGGCTGCTGGCCCCGAGGGTCTCCACTCCTACAGTACAAGATACCATATCTAAAATAAAACCCAATGCTATGTTCTAGCTGAACCCACTCATCAACAAAGTGGAGGAAGGAAAAAGGTTAACCTCCCGCCTCTATAAATGTTTTCAGGGAACTGAAGCAGCAAGGCGCTTTTCATTTCTTCATTTTTAACTCCTCCTGCCTAGCAAAGATACTTCTACAACAAACAGGCTGTAGCTTGCCCGTCAAATTTACTGACACAAAAATTTACAATTTATCAGGACTGTGCTTTACACTCTCTGCTACATACTATTCTCTCCGTTAATAAGCAGCATTTTGAGATACAAAGGAATAACGATTTTTCAAAAGGGTACCAAGCCAAGTGCTTTTAGCCCCCCCAAAAGCAAGATTAAATATGCTGAATTTAGCCATTAAGTTCCTATGGGTAAGAGTGTCAGTGTGTCTGCAAGATGCTGTGCAATAACCATATGTGGTAAAACTTGATGCTCAAAAGCCACACTATTAAAAATTTGTACAAAACTAATCAAGGGGAATTGTTCTACTAAGAGCCATGCAGTCAGCATAATAAGGGGAATTGTTCTATATTCTATATATATATATATAAAATTCATATTTTATATATATAAATAAATACACACACGCATATGTGAATTCATAGATATTCAGGAAACAAACATCTTAATAAGGATTGAAGATTCATTCCCCCCTCGCCCCTCAAAAAGAGGAATTGGGTTCCTTACCTTGGGAATTCCTTTTCTATTCCCTCGAGGGAGGTCATTCGGACACTGGGAGCGATCTCCCCAACGACCACTAGGAGGCAGCACAACTTTGCTGGGAGCACGTGGGGAGAGCGCTCCCCCGCCCTCCCAGAAGTAATAAGCCGAGGACGAAGCTTATCTGAAAAACTTAACAGATATTAGTAACAAGCCCCCCGAAGGGGTAACATACAACTAAACATCACAAGAGTTAATTCAGCGCCCAGGAAACTCTGGGTGGGCCGAATGACCTCCCTCGAGGGAATAGAAAAGGAATTCCCAAGGTAAGGAACCCAATTCCTCTTTCTATGCCCTCTCGTCCGGTAATTCGGACACTGGGAGGTACCAAAGCAGTAATTTATTAGATGGGAGGGACTGGGCGCTTATTGAGGATCTAAAACCCCCTGCAGCACCCGCCTCCCAAAGGCGGCTTCAGCAGACTCGAAGCGATCTATTTTATAGTGCCTCGTGAATGTGTGGAGACTTCTCCACGTAGCCGCTCTGCAAATTTCTAATGTGGGAGCCCTGGCCCGGAACGCCCAAGTAGTGGAGGCTGAGCGGGTCGAATGAGCTAGAACTCTAGCTGGAGGGACCAAGCTTAAGGCTCTGTAGGCGTCTGCTACACAAGCAGAAATCCACTTCGCAATGATGGATTTCGAGACTTTCTTACCCTTGGAGTGAGGGTGGTAGCTCACCAAGAGGGAGGAAGTTTTCCGAAAGGGAAGAGTACGCTCCAGGTAAATCTTGAGTGCCCTGCGTACATCTAAAGTGTGCCAAAGCCTCTCTAAGGAGTGGCGAGGCTTAGGGCAGAAGGACGGGAGGACCACCTCCTGTGCTAGGTGGAACAGGGAGGAGACCTTAGGAAGGAAGGTTGGGTCTAGCCTGAGTAGCACCGATTCCTTTCTGAAAATGCAGAAAGCTGGGTCGATGGACAGAGCTCCGATTTCAGACACCCTTCTTGCCGATGTTATAGCAATAAGGAAGGTCATTTTGATGGATAAAAAGTAAAGGGACACCTGGTGCAGAGGCTCGAATGGAGGACCCATTAGTGCCTTAAGAACCACATTGAGGTTCCATGTAGGAAAGCGGTGTACAACCGGAGGGGCTACACGCTTGGCTGCCCTCAAGAACTGTTTCACATGCAGGTGAGAGGAGAATTTATTGGCAGAAGACGAGGAGATGGTACTGTCAATGGCCGATAGCTGTCTAGCCAGTGTGTTGGGACGAAGCCCCCTATCGAGGCCGTCCTGTAGGAATTGGAGGACTTGAGGAACGGAAGGCTGACGAGGTGGAACGTGATGGGTGTGACACCAGCGGACAAACATCGCCCATGTAGACTGGTAAATTCTCCTTGTCGATTGTCGCCTGGAGGCGAGGAGAGTCCGGACTACTGGAGCTGAGTACCCTTGGGCTCGGAGAGCGTCGGCTTCAATAGCCAGGCTGTCAGTCTCAGGAACTCTGGCCGATCGTAGCAAAGAGGTCCCTGGGTGAGGAGATCCGGCGTGACTGGTAGAGGGAGGTAAGTTCCTCTGGATCGGCTGAGAAGGTCTGGAAACCACGATCTGCGTGGCCAGAACGGGGCTATCAGAATGACTGTGGCCCGCAGTCTCTTGGCTCTGCTGATCGTTCTCGCTAAGAGAGGAAAGGGAGGAAAGGCGTACAGGAGGCCGTGGGGCCAAGGGTGGCTGAGAGCGTCGTGAGCCTCTGCCAGCGGATGTGGGCTCCTGGCGAAGAATCTCTGCGTCTTGCGATTGGAACTCGACGCAAAGAGGTCCACTACTGGGGTTCCGAAGGTGGTCATCACGTGATGGAACGCTTGAGGGGACAGAGACCATTCCGCCGGGTCTAGCACTCGTCTGCTGAGCCAGTCCGCTTGAACATTGTCCTGGCCCCTGATATGTCTGGCTGACAGGGAAAGAAGATTGCCCTCCGCCCATCTGAACATCAGGGTGGCTTCCTTGTGGAGCGACGAGGATCGAGATCCCCCTTGATTGTTCACATAAGCTTGTGCAGTGGTATTGTCTGTGAAGACCAGCACATGATGGTTGTGAAGCTGTGGGAGGAAGTGGAGGAGTGCTAGACGGATCGCCCTGAGCTCCAGCCAGTTCATGCTGTGCGCCAGTTCGTGGTGTGACCATGACCCCTGGACCGTGTGTGTGCTGAGGTGGGCCCCCCACCCTAGGAGGCTGGCGTCGGTGGTGAGTATGAGTCTCTCCGGTTCTAGGAGAGGGACGCCGGCGAGAAACCGGTGGGGTTGCTCCCACCACGCTAGCGAGTGGCGAGCGGCCGGAGTGAGAGCAATGGACCTCGGGCTGCTGTCGATTATTGCTGATTGCCAGGGCCGCAGAAGCGCCTGCAAGGGGCGAGAGTGGAAGCGCGCCCATTGCAGGTGACGTATGAGTGAGATCATCAAACCCAGGAGAGAAGCGAGGGTGAGGATCGGGACTCGTGGGCGGTCGCGAATCGTCTTGATGAGGGACAATAATTTTGCCTGTCGCTGGAGTGGGATGAACACTCTGTTCAGGGAGGTGTCGAACACAACCCCTAGATGTTCGAGACGTTGAGATGGGGTAAGATGGCTTTTGGGAATATTGATAACGAAGCCGTGGGTCTCGAGGTATTCCTTGGTGCGAGTGAGATGAGTGTGGGCCAGCTGCAGGGACGGAGCGGTAACTAGCAGATCGTCGAGGTATGGAAAAACCGCTATCCCCTCCAGTCGGAGCGCCGCTATGAGGGGGGCGAGAACCTTGGTGAAGGTCCGAGGGGATGATGCCAGTCCGAAGGGGAGGGCTCGATACTGCCAGTGCTGGCCGTCGTAGCAAAACCGGAGCCACCTCTTGTGTGCCGGAAGGATGGGAACATGGAGGTAAGCGTCCTGCAGGTCGAGAGATGCCATCCAGTCGCCTTGGGAAAGGGCTAGGGATATGGAGTGAAGTGTCTCCATCTTGAAGCGTTGCCTGCGTAGCGCCTTGTTGAGACGCTTTAGGTCGAGCACTCCCCTCCACGAGCCGGATTTTTTCTGCACGAGGAATAAAATCGAGTAGACCCCCAGGCCGCGCTCGTGCCACGGCACCCTCTCTATGGCCCCCAGTTGGTGGAGCCTGGTGATCTCCGCCCGCAGATGCCCGTGTTTGACGGGGTTGCGTGAACGAGGAGATATTCTGAAGGTCTCCCGCGGATAGTATTTGGTCTCTATCGAATATCCTCTGGAAACTGTTTGAATGACCCACGCATCTGATGTGTTCAGGGCCCATCTTGGTGCGAAGGCGAGGAGACGCGCACCGATCCGTGGAGAGACGGGGGAAGAAGCGGCGATACAGTCAGGATTCCTGCCTACGAGGCGGTGATCCTGCACGACGGTTCTGTTGGTGCTGAGGCGATGGTCTGGTGAACTTGCCTCCCCTGCCCCTCTGAAATCTATTGCGGTTAGCAGTGTTCCAGGAGGGTTGCGTGGAAGATTGGTAGCGCTTCTGGCCCTGTTGGAAGCGAAAAAAGGGGCGAAAGGGATTCCTGCCCGTCTGGATCTGGTTCAGCGAGTGCTTCTTGTCCTTGTTAGAAGCCTCCTGTAGTGCTTTGTCTAGCACCGTGCCAAACAGCTTGCCGCCCTTAAACTTGCTGTTAACTAACAAGTTCTTTGCGTGTGCATCAGCCCGCCACGAACGAAGCCAGAGTCTGCGTCTGGCTGCAACATTGGCTGCCATCCCTTTTGCAATCCAGGTCAGCATGTCCATTGATGAATCTATCAGGAAGGCCTGAGCGAGAGCTACGTTAGTGGCTAACTTCGTGGACTGTGCTCTAGTAATGTTAGGGTCTTTCCCCATCTTGAACCACTTCATCACAGCCCGAGAGACATATGACGAAGTGGTAGCCATGCGCAGAGCATTGGACATGGCCTCGTAACTCTTCCTAAGGCCGGTTTCCAGGCCTTTGTCAGTCTGATCTTTTGGTAATAAATCCCCTTCTGAGGGGAAGACAGACTGTCGGGCGAGGGATGCAGCGGCAGCATCAACCCGGGGCAGGGCGAAAATGGGCTTGCTCTGTTTAGCAAAGGCGTACAGAGTCTGTTGAGGCCTAGATAACTTGAAGGACTTAGTGGGGTGCTTCCACTGTGCCCTTATAATTTTCTCAAAGGCTTTGTCTAGGGAAGCGCCTTTGGAGGCCTGGCCCAATTTGGGAATATATTCCCTGTCTGATTCCTCGTCCCCATCGGAGGAGGAATCGGAGTCCCTTTTCTGGAGAGGTCTGGGAGTGACCTTTAACACCCTCTCCGCTCTCATAATTATTTTAGGGCCGTGGTCCAGGGGTAGCTCCCTGCCTAGGTCCTTATGGCCCCTGGAAAGGATCCGCTCCCAATCGAGGGACTTGTCCTCCAGCAGAGAGTGGGAGGCCCTGGATGAGCCAGCCTCTGACTCCTCCTCTGAGGAGGGTACAGGGTGGTAGCGGGGCCTAGTGGGGTGGGCCCGTGGCCGTTTAGCCGGGGGAGGGGAGTCAGCCTGAGAGGATCCCCCAGAGAACTCCCCTTCTTCAGGGGGAGAGCAGGGATCGTCCTCCTCAGCCGAGGAGGACCCCAACAGCTCTGAAAGGGAGGCATGAGCCCTGGGGGTAGGGGGGCCCTTACCCTTCCCCTTCCCCGCAGAGCGGGAGGCTCCCTTAAACTTTTCTTTAGGGTTTGGCCCCCGGGGAGAGGGTCTCGCACTGCGAGCCCTCTGGTTGCTCTCTATGCGAGAGAGAGCCCCCATCATGGCCCGAAGGGCTTCCAGCTGGGCCTGCTGGAAAGGATCGGGCCCAGCCCCCCCCCCGGTCCCTCGTACCTGCGAGGAGGCAGCCGAAGCTACCTCCCCCTCGATGTCCTGGATGAGGGAAGCCTGAGGGCTGCGGGCGTCTTGGGGCCGCCGGGCGGGGAGGGAGGTCTCGCTTCCGGTTTCCCCCTCCGCCGCCATTTCGGCTCTGGCCCGGTCAGCTTGCGGCGTGGCCGCGGCCGCATGGCCCTGCCTGGGCTTGCTGGACTTCCGCCTCTGTGCCCCAGCGGCAGTTGGAGGCTGCGGCGCCCGTCCGGCTGCGGCGCGGCGGGTCTTAGCCGTCTCGGCCATTGCGGCGTCGGGGGGGTAGCTCCGTGGAGTCCCCGCTCCGAAAAAAGCCTCTGGCCTGAACCCGTGGGCCGGCCAGAGAGATAAGCCTCCTCCCGCCGTGCGGGGAGGCTGCGCCCGGGAATCGGTGCGGAGGCACCGGCAAAGTTCTTGTCCACGTGGGGGGTGCAGCGCACCCGGCTGCACGTCCTACTGAGTCGGAGGCAGACAACGAACTGGGAGGGCGGGGGAGCGCTCTCCCCACGTGCTCCCAGCAAAGTTGTGCTGCCTCCTAGTGGTCGTTGGGGAGATCGCTCCCAGTGTCCGAATTACCGGACGAGAGGGCATAGAAAAGCCTTCCTCAGTGAACATTACAGTGGAAGTAAGTCTGGAAACAACTGTCGGTAAAAGTTTTGACTTTCAAGTTTCCTACCATTTACAATATCACCCTCTTGCAAGGGCCGTCTGTCGGGAATTCCATGGCAGATAACTTCATTCACTGACGTACAGCAAGACTTAGGGAAATTGTAATAATTCAGCGGGGAAGGGTAGCAACTTCTATCAATGCAAGCCTAAAACAGATAGAGAAAATATTTATATTACACTTTACAGTAACAAAGTCCTTAAGAAACAATGAAGCCTGAAAACATTTCCTCAAATGTTTAATTTTTAGTTCTAGACCATGCGCTCCATCATTCCTTCCTTCTGCTTTTCTTTCAGCCTTGGTAATGAAAGAGTCTACTTTAAAAAAAATAAAAAATAAAAATGTAACACTTCTAGTTCTCAGGCCTGCAGTGTTTTGATTTGAAATACTGCAGAGAACATCCATTGGTTTAAGAACAACTAATTTAACCCCATGCATTTTAATCGATGGAAGCTTTGTGGTTTATATAAACAATTACATGAAAGCTCATTTTTACAAGATTTAAATGTTGGGCAAAACTTTAATCCTTTTACTTTTTCATTTAAAGTATATCCAACTTCTTTTTGTCTCCCTAAAACAACTTGTACTTTCTTGCAAACACACACACACACACACACCACCTTAGTGCATAGAGTAATTCTCAAAAAATAATATTCCTCTCAGACAACAATTAATATTATTCATGTCTAGACTAGTTCAGAACCATCTGGTAGCCAGCAATTAAGTTTCTGGTGCTTAAGACAGTAATTCCTAACCATTTGCCTGAAGGATTCCATTGGGGTAGAAACACATGTAACGGAAGCATGGTGGCAGACACAGCATGGTGGCAGCCCAGGGAGAAAAACCACGGCAGACACGGTCCAGGCCACCAAATAAACGGGCCCAAGGTCGTGGCACCATCCTGCCACCCACACATCCCGGAGACGGTGGGGAGAATCACAAACGGGCAGCCGAGCTGCCCCGCCTCCATGCTGCGCCTAGCCGGACAGACAACCAATGACAGTCAGCCATGGCAGCTCCAACCCGGGTCGGTATGTCAGCCGAGGAACAGACATGATAGCCAGCTGTGGCCTGGTTGGGCAGGCCTTAGCCCGGCCTGTGCCCTTGGAGATTTTACGAGGTCATAGCCCAGGCTAGGCCCTCCAACACAACCCAGGGCAACCTTGGCAGCACCTGCACACGTGCAATCACCTAAGATTGAGGGACTCCATAATGTCCTTCAAACTCCCCAAGTAAGCTCTCTTGGTGCTTTTCTGTCTTTGACTTTCCCACTGCACATCTGGCAGCGCCTGCACGCATGCAGGTGAGGTCCAGGACGAAACAAGCCACAGCATGCTGCTGTTGCGTCTGTTTTTACCCTTAAATATAATCCTGTGACCCCAGACTGCAATGAAGACTTGCAAAGCATAGAAAATATAATTTGGGATCATGACTTCATCCATATATTATGCGACCCACTTGGGATCTCAACCCACAGTACGGCAACCTCTGGTTAAACCTGTATTATGACAGATTGAGCATCAGCGCTCAGGTGACTCCACTATCCTCAGCTCAAATCAAATTGCCCCTTGCAGAAGTAGAAGCACAGCAGATGTCTCTACTTCTCCAGATGTTTATTTAAAGACCTGCATACACTATCGAGTCCACAAAAACCCTGGCACCAATATAAACAGCTTGGACCCTACGTATCTAAAAGACCACCTTCTCCCCTATATTCCATTGTGATCCCTAAGGTCAGCCGAGACACCCTCTGCAAGTTCTACCACTGCACCAAGCCTGTATGGCAAGGGTGTGCAGAAAAGTGTTCTCGGTGGCTGCCCCGCAGCCTTAGAACTCCCTTCTCCTGAAGGTTTGGCCACAGCCCAAGACTGAGCATTTTCCAGAGTCAATGTCAGACCCATTTATTTGGCAAGGGATTTGGCAGGTGGGGACAGGGTCTGGGATGTTGCTTTTAAATAAAACTTTTTTATATACAGCTTGCGTTTTTAATTGATTTTATCCATTTTTATATATACTTTGTTACCTGCCCTGCACCTTTGGGGAAGGACGGGCTATACATCAAGATAAATACATACTGAAATTCCATATAAACTAAAACAGGTTTTAAATTACATCAGTGCTGAACAACAGCTCCTGCCCCTTCAACATGCAAGGAAATCTCCTTAAATGAGGCCTTAGTTTGCTTGGATTATGCACAGCAGCCATGTCCAATAAAAGAGAGGATGCTGGGTCAATAGAGGCTATACTGTGGATTTCATATAACAGCTAGCTCCCTTCCCCACTATCCTGGCACTCACTATTTTCTTAGCTTCTACAAACCGACACACCGGCAGAAGATAGAGGTGTAAGTACCAGATTTTGTCAAGTCTGTAGAGGCAGAAACAGACTTCGTGAAGTCTACATTAGGTCTGTTAAAACCTTCATGAAGCAATTCCTGTGTACTTTGGAGAGTCCATAAGGAGGAAAATTTGGCAACGTTGGTCACTTGGTCAGAAACCATCCTGAGGAACTTGGAGGGAAAGTAAAAGGCAGAAAAGCACCAAGAGAGCTTACTTGGGGAGTTTGAAGGACAATATAGAGTCCCTCAAGCTTAAGTGATTTCATTGCTAACATTCTTGGTATGGAATTTGTTTCAATGATGATGGTCCTTGGTAAGAGAAAAGCTTTTTAGCTAGGAATTGCGTATAGGTCTAAAAACAAAGCATTTTAGCAGCAAACATGAACTACACAGTCACATTAAATAAAAAGGGACAAAAAGCAACAAAAACTCTGAACGCGAAGTAAAAATAACCTTACTAAATGAACAGCATGGTCTATTTCTTCAGTAGTTACGCCTTGTTTCACCATCATGGCAGCAACATCCAATACTTCCCTAGCAAGCTGTAAAACAGGGATCAGAAGCTACTTAATCAAAAGCACACACAACATAAAGCTACTAAACTCCCAGGTGGATCAATACTCGAAAGCAGTCAGTTTCTTGGGATTTTGGTTCAGTGAGAAAGGACAGACTAGGACTTCGGAAGACTGAATTCTACAAGCCAAATCTCAAGCTAATTTAATTAAAATTAGGGTCTTAAAATAACTGTTGGCATATCTAAGCTCTCTAAAAAGGTTAAAAAAACAACCACCTAGGAGTGGGAATTTGGTTCAGATATAATCTGTAATAGGCAGTTACAGATTAATCCGTACCAAACCACAACAGTGGGTAACACGCCCCATTGCAGTTAAGTTTACATTAAAAATTGTGCACACGCAAAACGGCCACCGGGCCATTCTACAAATGTGCACTCTTTTTCAAAATCATGGTCGCAGCATCGCCACCATTTGGAAAAGGATAGCCACCACTGCAATTATATTTAAATTAAAAAGAACATTGTGCATGTGCAAAATAGGTGCTTGGCCTTTCTGCACATGCATGTCCTTTTCCAAAATGGCAGCAGCAGCAGCACCATCGGTGCCATTTTGGAAAGAGGCAGCCGAATGGCCCAGCAGCCATTGTGTGCACGCACAACTTTTTAAAAAAACAAAAAAAAACCAGAAATTGCAGAACCAAACCGATACCATAAACGGAACTGAACCGCAATTTCCTCTGGCTAATCATCCTTAAAAAAACCAAATCAATAACATTTTTGACATTCAAAGATCAAATATTTCTTATTATCTGTCCACAGCAAAAAATGCTCCTTAGTTTCAAAACTCAAAGGCCAATTAGCATCAAACTCTCCAGAACATACCAAAGGGAAATGGATTATTTAAGTGCAATTACAATGATTGTAAAAACTGGTGATTATCACCAAGTTCTTATTCAACAGACTTACTAACTTTGGTGACTGATTTATTTATAAGCAAACCCTGATGGTCTAATTTTATTAGAAGATAGTTGTTACGAGATATTTAGTGATATGGTTATTCTTAAGGGGATCTTTGCATAGATCTGGTGGTAAGAAATGTGTTTTATCTGGCAAGTAACGATTTGGTATTTTATTTGTGTTGTTTGGTTTTTGTAATTGTTGTTATAGTCAATAACTTTTTTAAGTTGAGGCAATGTTTTCAATAAAACTAAAACTAACTTTGGTGACTAAAACAAGGTAGTACTTTGGACTCTTAATACCATGAGTCAACATAATTAGAGGAGGGCCAATGTCCTCATTTTACATTGTCAACAAAGCTAGTAATTAGGTTTTCTACTGCAAAGGTTTTGTTACTGGTGAGAGCCAGAAAAAAAAAGGCCCACTTGACTTTCATATCCCAGCCTGATTATACAAATATATGGCTGATAGTTGAGTAGGCACGTAATAAGTGGGGATTTATGGTGCACTGGCAATTATGCCATATTGCACCAAACAAGGGTAGAAGAAAGGAGGTAAAATAATAAAACTGTTAAGTTGCTTCAAAGTTCAAAAAGCACAGTAAAAACAGAGTATGCCATAAGAATGACTTTAAAAGAGCAGGACCAGTCAAGAACCTTTAAAAAGATCTTTAAAAGCATCCAGATCAGCCTCATCTTCAAGAAATGTAGACAATCGACCGAGCTTTGCAGGGTTAGGTCAACTACATAAAAACACATCTCGGGGAGTGCTAAAACAGAGACAGTCAAGTAGAAGACGTTTGACTGTTGGCAACATGTGGAAATGGCCATAAAGTGGCAGAGCTCCCCCCAGAATAAGTGTTGGTCAGTGGGGACCCCGGGACTAATACACACCCTTTAAAGGACAACTTCCTCTCTACGGGTCCTGCAGAAGGAGCTCCTCCAGTTCTGGAGCACGAGCTTTATGTCAAAAAGTTTAAGAGGCCTGACACTTCTCCCAAATGGTTTGCCAGTGCGCCACAAAGTAAAAAAAAAATGTAAAGGTTAAAAAAAATTAAAATCACTAACACACCCTCCAGTGGGATGGGCGAGGCAGATAGCTGGGTCAGTATTTCTTTATCTTGCAAAACAAGCTAATTTGATCTGGAAAAACTGGAACAAAATTAATACAAAACCATGACATTTTTAAGATATAGTTCTTAGAGTAATTGCACTTTCAATGTTAATACTGTATTTGAGTTGTCACGTAGGCTAATACTTAGAATTATGGAGAGCTGACCGTTTCTGTAAAATGAACTTACCCTACATACTATTCGCATCCCTTCTATATCTTCAGAAGAAAGGATTTTTATTTGAGAGGTTCCTTTAAGAGCCTGTTCAGATTCTGACATGCCTGAAAAGAAGTAGTACCAAATTAACAGGCAGTAGTTTTAAAAACAAACAAAAAAGTGCTTTTTCACATAGTGCATAACTGGCCTGAAAGGAACTTGTTGTCGTGGGACAGTGAGGTGAGTTTTCCAGAAAATTTTGAATTGGAAAATTTTCCGATGCCCTAAATTTGATTTGATTTAGCATATTTATTTGACTTGTACTTAGTAAACAAAACTCAAGAAGTACACTATATTAATTTTATGTGCTAGATGAACATCTCAAAAGTTTTTACAATAGCCAAAAAGTAGTTCCACTGAAATATTTAATTAGGAACAAATGTTATGCTATAATTATGTTACTATTTAATTTTATGAAACTGCGTTTTTGGAATTGGAAAAATTTTGGTGGAAAATTTTCCATCCCACATCACTGCCATGGGATGTTGTGATGGCCAATAGTATATAATGGAGAGCACAAAAAGGACAATTTGTTTCACTTACCTGTGAATTGTCCTTCTGGAAGATTCCATAGGATAAGTATTCTTAACACTGGAAAGCAGTTCCGACCTTCACCACTAGGGGGCAGAAATCTTCAATGATTTTTCCCTGGGCATGCTCAGAGGGATTGTGCCCTCCATTTTGTCCCCAGTTGTGATAAGCTGCCTGAAAAATACAAACCTACCTACAACAAAACTAACTATTAAAACAGATAATTCTAAACTACTAACCAAAATGTCCGAATGAATCCAAGGTAATCTCTCATCCGAAGGTTTTACATCCCATATCTGACAACAAAATCCTAAAAGATGATGGAATTAATACTTATCCTATGGAATCTTCCAAAAGGACAATTCACAGGTAAGTGAAACAAATTGTCCTTTCTCCTCGATTCCACAGGATAAGAATTCTTAATGCTGGGAAGTTCCAAAGCAGTATCCCAGTCCGGGTGGGAAGCAACTTGATTTTTTACTGACTACCTTACTGCTTTAAGAGCCCTTGAAGCACCCTTCTATCGAAGGCTGCCACTGCTGAGTCCTGAGTCTCTATCCAGTAACAAAAGCAGGCAAGCTGAACCATGTGGGCAGTCTTGCATATTTCGCCATATGAAGCCCTGAACCTAAATGCCCAAGATGTGGCCGCCCCCAAGAGAACTAGGTTAGAAGACCTGGAAGCCTCAGAGATACAGACAGCTACCCATTTAGCCCTGGATGCTTTGAGCCCCCTACTCTGTGGGTGACAGTTAACAAACAGCACAGATTACTGTCTGAAGGCTTGAGTTCTGTCAATGTAAACTTTTACGGCCCTCCTTACATCAAGGGTATGCCACTCCTTTTCAAGAGGATGAACAGGCTTTGAACAGAAGGAGGGCAATACCACCTCCTACTGTCTATGGAAAATAGAATTCACTTTTTGAAGAAAAGCGGGCTCCAATTGAAGAACTACTGATTCCTTCTTGAAAGAGCATAAAGTAGGAGCCACAGAGAGAGCCCCTAACTCAGAAATTAATCTTGCTGATGTTATTCTATGAGAAATACGAGTTTAATGGAAAGATAGGAGGAGGAAACCTTTCTCATTGGCTCAAAGGGTGGCCTGGTTAGGAGCCTTAAAGACCAGGTTAAGTCTCCAATTTGAAAAAATACGTACCACTGGAGGAGACAAAAATCTAGCTGCCCTCAAAAACTTCCTGATATGAGGAAGGTCAGAAATTCTAGACCCCCCAAATATCTCCAGGGTATTTCCTAGTGCGGGCACCTGCCCGGACAGGGTATTTGGTTTAAGGCCGCTGGCCAAGCCTTCTTGGAGAAATAGCAAGATGTATTTAATCTTGGGACTCTGAGGATTAATACTCTGTGCCTGGCACCAGCTAGAGAACAAACACCAGGTGCCTTGGTAAATGCGCTTAGTCGAGCCTCTGGGAAAAGCCATTAAGGTGTGTATCACTGCTTCTGGGTATCCAAGAGATCGCAGGGCTGAGCACTCAACAGCCAAGCTATCAGCTGAAGGAAATGGGTCTGACTGTGCAGGACGGGGCCCTGTGACAGGAGATCTGCTGTCAGCTCTAGTCTCAGAGGTTCCGCTGTCTTGAGATTGACACGGTCTGGAAACCATGGCCTTCTTGGCCAGAACGGGGCTACGAGAACGACCGTGGCTTGCTCCCTCTTGAGCTTGCTGATTGTTTTGCTGAGCAGCAGGAAGGGCGTACAAAAGACCCTTGGGTCATCTGTAATTGAGTGCATCCATCATCTTTGCTTGTTGATGGAAGGTCCCGAACATGAACCTTGGTCTTTTTGTGTTTTCTAGAGATGCAAACAGGTCCATTATGGGAGATCTGAACTGATGAACAATCTGTTTGAAGGCCCGAGGATTGAGGGACCACTTTCCTGGATCGATTTCCTTCCTGTTCAGCCAATTTGCTGTTATGTTGTTCCTCCCTCTGATGTGGGCTGCTGAGACTGATAGAAAGTTTCTCTGCGCCCATTCCAGCAACTTCATGGCTTCCTTGGCAAACGGACTGGGTCTGGAGCCCCCGATTCTTTACATAGGCTAATGCCATTGTGTTGTCTGTGAGAACAAGCACGTGCCTTCCTATTACTGATGGTGTGAACTCGAGAAGGGCTTGATGGATCCGCCCTCAGTTCTAACCAGATCATGCTGTTTGACTCTGGCCACCTGCCCTGTACCACTAGGTCCAGCATGTGCACCCCCCCAGGCATGTAGGCTCGCATCTGTTGTTATTACTACCCTCTACAGCTCTTGTAGTGGGACTCCACTGGTGAAGCGGTGATGAGCTATCCACCATAGAAGACTCCTTGGTGCTGTCTGGTACCCTAAATGGTATGTTTGCTTTGGATATTATCTGTAGCTGCCAAGACCTGAGGAAGCCCTGAGGGGTCTCAAGTGGAAGCAAGATCACCTGAGGTGTTGCTGGCATGAGACCATTAAGCCCTGTAGTTTGGCTAACTGAGGGAGAGGCATTGTGTTCTGGTGAAAGAATTTTGATATTAGCGCTCTGATTTTGGATTGTCATCGAGATGGTATAAAGACCCTGTCCACTATCGTATCGATTATCACCCCCAAGTGCTTGACAGACTGCGCTTGGTGTAGGATGCTCTTTTTATTATTTATTATTAATTATTATTATTAGCAAGCATTTATATAGTGCCAGCAATGTACCTGGTGCTTTATAAAGTAATTGAATACACACGGTCCCTGCCCTGTAGGGCTTACAATCTGACAGACGGGGGGGAGGGGGGAGAGACAAAGGAAGGAGAACAGATGAAGACACAAGGAGTGTAAAATTCACAAGGATGCAAGGTCCCAGGTGCACACGCTTGGCTTAGTTACATCAAAAATGATGGCTGGTTGGTTCATGTGGTGAGGATATGAGTACACAGACCTTAGGTAACAGATTGTACTGGATGGAGGGTATCAGCAGAAGTTAGGGGAGGGGAGCAAGAAGTCGGGCAGAGCGGAAGAGGTGGATCTTGAGGAGGGATTTGAAGGTAACAAAGGGAGTGGGGCGAGGTGGATGTGGGCAGGGAGGGATTTCCAGGCGTGGGGGGCAGCTAGGGAGAAGGGGAGACGAGAGAGAGGACAGAGGAGGACCGGAGTTCACGGACTGGAGTACGCAGGGAAATTAACACAGAGAAGTAGGGGGGAGCAAGGTTGTTAAGAGCTTTATAGGTGAAGACTAGGAGCTTGTTCAGGATTCGTTCAGGAAGGGGGAGCCAGTGAAGAGAGGAGAGGAGGGGCTGCACGTGGTCGAAGCGACGAGTGAGGTGGATGACCCTGGCAGCAGGGTCAGGTTTTGCCTGTTGACTATGAATCCTTGAGATTCTAGATAGGCAATCATTTCTGTCACCATTAGGTTGGCTAGAGTGAGAGATGGGGCTTTGACGAGAAGATTGTCCAGGTAAGAAAACAGAGCTATGTCCCTCATCCTGAGATTAGCAACTAACAGGATCAGGATCCTGGAAGAAGTTCTGGGGGCCGTAACCAGGCCAAATGGGAGAGCACGATACTGCCAATGAAGGCCGTTTTAACAAAATCTGAGCCACTGTCTGTGACTGGGACAGATTGGAATATGAAGATACGCCTCCTTTAAATCTAAGGAGTCACGCCAGTCCCCTTGGGAAATGGCTAGACAGATAGACCTTACCGTCTCCATCTTGAATTTCCTTACTTTTACGGCCCTGTTGAGCAATTTTAGATCCAGCATGGCCCTCCAGTCACAGATCTTTTTTGGAGACCAAGAACAATATTGAGTCCCTGTCCTCTTTCCGCATCTGGCACTGGCTCTATTGCTGCTATGCCTGCCAGCCTGGCTATTTCCTGTGACACTGCCTGATGTTGTGTCTCGTTTTTGGATCTTGGGGATATGTGGAAGAACGCCCTTGGGGTTTTGCAAATTCTATCACATATTCCTGCGACACTGATTCCAGAAACCATGCGTCTGTTGTTGCGGAGACCCACCTTTGCACAAACTGAAGAGGGCATCCTCCTACAGGTGGGTTGGGAACGCCTGGTAAGTCGTAGGAGTCAGGAGCCCTGTTTTCTGGCGGTGGGTCCAGCTCTGGTCCTACCCCTTGGGTTGGAGTACTTGTTCCACCTGCCTCGAGCTCCATGTCCTCTGGCACTGTAGGTAGCACCTCCCCTCCTGTTGAAGCTGTTGAAAAGGAACGGCTTGCTGGAGGGGCAAAAGGATTTAGAATTAAACTGAAGCAGTGAATGTTTTTTGTCTTTATCTCCTGCCTCAGATAGTATCTTGTCTAGAGACGTGTTGAAGAGCTTATCACCTTGGTAGGGGCCGGACACCAATAGGGTTTTTTTCATGCGAGTCGGCCCGCCAGGACTTTAACTAGAGTCTATGCTTGAGGTGACATTAGTGGCTCTGGCTCTGGCGCCCAAACAACTGCATCGGTGGACGCAGTGATTATAAACTGCTAATGCGGTTGGTCAATGCGATGTTGGTACAGAGTTTTCGTGCGACTCTCTCTCTGGGGTGTTAGTGCTCCTACTAATGTTCACCCATTTCATAATTGACCTTGAAAAGTAGGATGTAGCCAGGAACATCCTAAAAGCACCACTGAGACTGCCTCAAAGTTACAACAAAGCCCTGACTCGATGCCCCTGTCAGTCGGGTCTTGGGGATAAGGATCCCCTTCTTCAGGGAAAACTGATTTCCTGGCTAGAGACGCTGCTGCAGCATCTACCTTTGGTGTATTAAAAGACTGCTGCTTTTCCTTTAGAAAATACATAAAGAGCCTCCTGCGTTTTGGTAAGCCTGGAAGTCTTATTGGGCTGACCCATTCTGCTCTTGAGCTTTTCGAAAGCTCTGTCTAGTATTATGCTCTTTTCCTTGCCTGAGACCTTTGGTATATAATCTCTATCTGACTCATCATTGTTTTTCTCCTCCTTTACAGTCAGGCCCATGCGCATTCACCTGACTATCTTTTCCCTGGATGAGGAGAGAAATTCACAGTCCTGATCGCACACTCCCAGATCTGGGAGTGGGGCTTGAGGAGTCCTCCCCTGACTCCTGAGAAAAGGGAACTGGGGCTCTTACCTGTGAGTCCCTGTTCTGCTCGGGCTGCGCCAGTCCATCTCTTTGTGATGTACCAAAGTGGTACTGGAAGGAGATGCGGTCTGGGACAGCCAAGAATCTTCTGAGTGGGCCCCCCATCCGGTCAAGCTGGCATCTGTGGTGATGGTTACCCTCGGGCTCAGAGAGTGGGGAGCCCTGTCGAAGGGTTGCTGGTCCGCCACCAGTGCATGGAGGTCTTGAGCCTACGTGAGAGATGGATCCAGAGGTTGAGACCCTGGATGAGGTGTGTCTGCCATGGCCTGAGGAGCTGCTGAAGCAAACGTGCCCAGTCCACCTGCTGTGTGCATGGGGGACTGAAGCTTCCCAGGCTGGAGAGAAAGCCTGTAGCCTGCCCCCGATGTGTGCGGAGGTGTCAATCCTGCTTCCTCTGGGGGGTTCCCCAGAGGATCTGTGGCGAGGGGGGGGGGGGGCTGGTATTTCTTCTTCCCCTGCCAGTTAGGCTTGTTCCTGGACTGTCTGGAGAAGCCAGCTCGTGGCGGACCCCTTCGAAGAGCAGCTGAGTCTCCGGTTAAGCGGCCGGGGCGAAAGGAACTCTTCTTGTTGCCCAGGTGCTGGAGGGTTGTGCGTTTGGACTCATCTCTGGTGTCGGCCAAGACCTTGTCCAGGCAGGTGCCGAAGAGCTTGTGTCCCTGGTATGGTCTGTCAATTAGAAGGTTCTTGGCTGTAGGGTCCCCGTTCCAGGATCTCAGCCAGAGCCGCCTGCGTGCGGCTACATTTGAAGCTGCCGCTCTGGCTGCGTCCGTAAGCGTATCTGTGGAAGCGTCAGCAATGAACAAGATTCCCAGCATTATGCGGGATGTGAGGGTCTTTGCCTTCCTCTCAGAGATGTCCGGGCTCTGCACCTCCTGGAACCAGGAGATTAGGGCCCTGGAGACGTAGGAGATGGCAGTAGCCATCCTCATAGATGTGGAAGCGGCTTCGAAACCCTTTCGCAGGACCCCCTCTATGGCCTTATCCGTGGGCTCCTTTGGGTAGCAGTCCCCCTCAGTAGGGAAGAGCGTCTGCTGGGTGAGGGAGGCTGCGGCTGCGTCCACCTTGGGTTGGTGGAATAGGGCCCCTCTACGCTGAGAGAAGGCATAGAGTGGTTCCTGGGATCTGGGCATCCTGTGGGATCGGGTGGGCTGCTTCCACTCATTTAGGATGAGCCTCTCGAACGCCTTATCTAGGGGTAATCCTGTCTGGTTTATACTCCCTGGGAATATGGGCCCTGGTGTCCTGGTCATCCTCTGAGTCTGAGGACTGGGTATTGTTGACCTTTTCCTTGAGCTGCAGGGTGTGCCTCACGTGTCGCATCAAGCCCTCCCTGTACTGGGCAGGGGACTCCCTTCCGTGGTCGGGGGAGGTCGAGGAGTGAGGCCCCTGCTCTTCCTGCAGGGAGAGTTCCCCTTCTGAGTCTCCCAGTTCTCCCTCCTCCTCTGAGGCGGAACTGTGTGGGGAGGGGAGTCCTCGCCCGCCCTTGGGGGCTGCGGTAGAGGGAGGGGGCTCCAGGGGGAGAGAATCCTGGGCTGAGAGGGTCAGCTCCTCCTCTGATTCCCCTGTGGAGTCGACGAGGCGTGCCATTCTGGCCTTTGCTGAGGCCATTGCCCCCTTGGCTACCACCTGCTTTGAAGAGGGAGCCCTGTCCTGGACCCGGGGCCTCTTACTGGCCTGGAGGAACCCGGGGGCCTCGAGCCAGGCAGGCCAGGATCTGCTCAGGGTGTCTGCCAGGTCTGCAGCCTGGGTACCCTGATCTGGGGGAAGAGGCTGGCTGTGACCCAAGCTCGGTGCTGTGGGGACCGATCCACCCTCCCTGGTGAGCACTGGAGGGGGAAGATCTCCTTGATCCTGTCCCCACGCCTCCTGGGAATGGTCCTGTTCCCCTGGGGGTGCTCCCTTCCGGGCCTTCCCCATGCCCAGTACCTTTGACCCGATCCAGGGTCGTAGAAGTTGGGAACTAGAGAGGCCTGCGGGCCGTGGCAGCGGAAGGAGGAGGAGGGAGCCGGCTCCTGCCCCGGGTGTGGGACACGAGGAAGAGCGGCGACGGGGCTACCGGCGGCGGCTAAACGCAGAGGCAAGGGAGCTCCAATGTCGCGCTGCCTGAGTGCGGGCGGCGGCAGTGGAAGAAGGAGGAGGGAGCCAGCTCTTGTCCCGGGCGCGAGGGAGAGCAGCGATGGGGTTGCTGGCGGTGGTGAGAAGCAGAAGCGGGGAAGCTCCAATGTCGCGCTACTTGAGTGCGGGGAGGGGACACGGCCTCTGCTCAGCCCCCCTGCCGCGATCGGTGTCTTTGGATCCCTTCTCTGGGGACCAGCAGCCTGCCACGGCTTGAGCCCGGGGACCTGGGAAGCTGCGTGGCCTGGAGTCCTGTAGCCCATATGGCGCTCTGTGCTGTCGGGTCCCCTCCGAGCTCTCTGCCCCTTCTCCTCGTCTCTGGAATCTTTCTTTCCTTCTTCCTCTTTGTCCTCTTGATCTTGTCTTTTCTTGGAATGTTTACGTTCTCCTTTTTCCTCCCCCCACCCTTTTTTCCCCCCCCACTGGCTCCTCTGGAGCCAAACAAAACTGCTCCTGCTAGCACGGAGGCAGGAACGAAACTGAATTGCGCAAGGGGTGATCCTGCGCATGCGCAGTTCAGTTTTTGATTCCTGCCTCCTGCTGGCCAAGGCGCAGTATCACCCAAAGAGATGGACTGGCAGCATCCCTGAGCAGAAAAGGAATGGTGAAGAGATTCCCCATCCTTCAAGTCCTCTGAATCTTGTGTCTATCTGGTCTCGAGGGTCTGCGGGGATGAGGCTGATCCTGATCGAGACCTCGTGAGCGGGCAGAGGGGTGTCCCTAGTTCTCCTTCACAGGGAGCACTTTTAGGAGGAGCCTGGTGGAGAGCGAGGGGCGCTGCTTGTCTGCCTTTTTATGGAGCTGGTCCAGAGACCCAATAATTTGATTTAGGGCCTCCAGCTAGAATTACTCAGTAGGGGTTAGCACTGGTCTTACTGTATCCGCCGGGTGTTGTTTCTTCTCAGCAGTTGGTGTGTCGGCAGCCGCTCAGGCGCCTTTCCTGCCGAGTGCCATTTTGCTTCTTTTTTGGCACACTTTTCCTGTCAGTGCCTAACTAGCTCTCTGTGTTCCCTTTCTGAGGCAGATAAGCAGCCTGCCTGATGGGGGGGGCTGCTGCGGCAAAGCCGTCAGTGGGAGGAAAAGCCAAGCAGCGGCAGGTATAGAGAAGCAGAGGGAGCCCAAGATGGGACTCCCCACCCACCCCCCCCCCCCCCCCCCCCCTAGCTAGGCTGAGCCTGTCCCCCCCCATCCTGCATCTTCCCCCACCCTGCTGCATCCCACCCCTCGGCCCACCCACCCACCCCCGCACCCACCCTACTCGTTGCCTGCGTCTGCAAGGACAGGCAGTCAAGGGGGAAGCAGAAGCGGGTCAGTGAACCCAAACTAACTGAAAGCCTTGCTTGGGCTTGATACAGAGTCCTAAGACACTGCCTAGACCCTGGGTTAAGCCCAGAGCCCAGGCTGGATTTAACTGCCAAAATGTGCGTGGAGAACACCTGATCCACCTCCTAGCTGTTGTGAGGCAGAAATCGAACTGGGGACAAAATGGAGGGCATGGTCCCTCTGAGCATGCCCAGGGAAAGATCATTGAAGATTTCTGCCTCCCAGTGGTGATGGCCAGAACCGCTTCCCAACATTAAGAATACTTATCCTATGGAATCGAGGAGACGGACGTGGCAAACATATGGAGGTTATTGGTTATTAGCCAAATTTATGGAGGTCAATGGTTATTAGCCAAGATGGTCTAAACAAGAACACTCAAAACTCAGTGCTGCAATTCTCCGACTACTTACTCTTGAGTAGTGACATTAACATCTATTAAACTACTCCAGAGTAAGTTGTTGGGGTTTTTGGCTCTTAACTCCAACAATGGATGTTTAAAAGTACAAATGTTTCTATTGGTAACACACAAAGTCAACTCCACTTAACTGGGTCACTAGTAATTGGAATAGCTGTTTACAGAAGGTCTCCTCTCCTTTAATTTCAACAGTTGCTTTTCTGGAATACTTTTACATCTCCTAAAGTGTCCTAATAAAGGAATTTTCATATACTGATAATTTGGAGTAAAGATCACATGTTTAGGCTCTGATCCTGAAAACTCTTTTATGCACACTCTTCTAGAGATCAATAGGGCTGGATGTATTTATTATTATTATTATTATTGTTATTATTGTGATCATTCAACCAGCTCTTCAAAAATACACTGCAGACGTGAAGAATCTTCTCTGAGAATCAGAGAAAATTACAAAAGCTCTCTCTAAAAGCGAGTACTTCACTGTACCTAGATAATAAGTACTTATCTACATAAGTATAAATTATTCTCACTCTGGCTTTGTGTCAAGTTGCTGTCGCATATTTCAGTTAACTTTTTTTTTTTTTTTTTTTTTAAATGATCACCAAAATCAATACCAAACCTTACTTTAAAATTCTCAAAATAAATTTCTTCAAATTACACTTTTCCTGACACTAACATACTTGACTTTTGAAATGTAGAAAAAGGAGTCGAAGTAACAGAATAAGCAAATTCAGTAAGTTTTGAATAAGTTTGCTCCCCCTCCATCAGGCTCTTGCATTAGCATGCCATGTTTCTCTTTCTGTCCTTCTCTAAACAAATATTTTTTAAATGACCACACAAAAGATATTTGCAAGTCTTTTTACAGTGTATTTCCAACACACAATCTTCTGAAATTATGTCTGTGTCTATCAGCTGTGAACTTTGTTATGCAATACAGCACAGAGCCATCTCTGTATTTTGTGAGAAAACAGTTCAAAAAACGCACCTTTATATTAGAAGGCCTCTAGAAGAAGTGAACTATGTAGGACATATTTGCAGACTTATTTCTTAAAAGCGTTTATCACTAAATGGCTATTTTAAGAAAGCCTAACAGATTCCTCTCTTCACAATTATTTTATTATGAGCAAAGATGTACAGTCTAAATCAACATGAGTAAAACTTTAAAATTGTAGTGTTTCAAGTTACCTAGTGGGTGATCAGCATAATCCGGTCTTTGAATATAACTTGGCACCGGTCTTGTTGGCATCTCAATAAATCACAGTTAAAAACAAAACAAAAAACTGTTAGACTATAATAAGTATCTTTGCCATAACCAAAACTTAATACGATAACAGTATGGATAGTAAATCCTTGCTTTATGAATCTATGTATCCTGTGAAATGAACACCAAAAACGGCAACTCATTACTGTTCTCATAGAGGTCATTGCTTTCATCCAAAATACCAGACTTTTTCACAGCCTACTACAAAGTGTTGTCCTAAAACCAAACTGTGTGTTTGAGCAGAACATGTTATCAACTTCTTCCTGCAGTTTTATATAATTTTTTTGCCTACTCGCCAACCTGAAAAATTTAATTCCTGATAAATCTTCCTGTTATTGGCTGCTTGCCCATGTTACCATGCCAGGAAAACTAATGAGAAGCAAACTCCGGGTGGGGAAAAGGAGAATTGGTCACCTACCTTCGGTGAATTCCTTTCTCCTCTGCTGTCCAGATAATCCTCCTAACGGGTAGCTTCCACTCTGACCGCCGGGAGGCAGATGATTCCAAACTTGCTACTGCGCATGCGCGTCCCAGCTACCCGGCTGTTAGCCTCCAATCTGTCCCAAAGCCGAGGGTCAGAACCTTTGACCGCCAGATGGTATGCCTTGTCCAACAAAAACTAAAATAGAAAAGTAACGGACGTGCTCCCCTCCCCTCCCCAGGCAGCTTGCCCTGTACTTAACTCTTCCCAACGGGGAATGAACCTCTCTTGTGCTACTCAACCACCTGAAGAACAGTTGCCGTGAAGTTTGTCCTCTATCCTCTCCCCCCATAAGTGCTGTTTGGAAGGGAGGGCCGGAGGATTATCCAGATAGCAGAGGAGAAAGGAATTCACCTAAGGTAGGTGACCAATTCTCCTTCCTCACCCTGCTTCCGGCTAATCCTCCTAACAGGACATACCCGAGCAGAAAACCACTGGCCTTAAGGGTGGGAACAAACAGCACTGGGAGGATCCAGTACCGCCTGTAGCACCCTTCTACCAAAAGCCGCCTCCGTGGAGCTATACACATCTAACTTATAATGTTTAACAAATGTGTGTAGAGAAGACCACGTAGCCGCTCTACAAATTTCCTTGTAGGAGACTCTGGCCTTGAAAGCATATGAGGTGCCGCACTCCTAACCGAGTGAGCCCAGATCTGCAAGGGGGGAAACCTTCCCCTTTGCCTTGTATGCCTCCACTATGGCCTGCTTGACCCACTTCGAGATCAAGGTTTTGGAAGCTTTGGTTCCCTTATATCCGAACCTTATGTTGACAAACATGGCTGTGGAGCTCCTAAAACCCTCTGTTCTCTTTAAATAATTTTTCACTGCTCTACGCACGTCTAAGGAGTGCCAGACTTTTTCCCTAGGGTGTTTAGGTTTAGGACAAAACAATGGGAGAATTATTTCCTGAGCCCTGTGGAAAAGGGAGTTCACCTTTGGGATGAACGCCTGATTCAACCTCAATATGACTGAATTTTCCTGAAAAACACAAAAATTTTCATCTACTGAGAGCGTCCCTAACTCGGAAATCCTCCTGGCCGATGTGATGGCCACTAGAAAAACTACCTTTATTGATAGAAAATAAAGTGAAATATGCCTCAAAGGTTCGAAGTGAGCTTTTGTAAGGGTTTTGAGGACCAGGTTCAGGTTCCATGAGGGACATCTGTGGACCACCGGAGGAGACAGAATCCTCGTTGCTCTCATAAATCTTTTAACATGTCTGTTAGAGGAGATGGGTCTATTGGATACTGTCCTAATGACGTCATCCATAACTGCCGCCTGCCTGGCTAGAGTATTGGGTTTCAGTCCCTTGTCCAATCCCTGCTGCAGAAATTCTAGGACTTCTGGGACTCCTGCCTTGCAGGGATCCTGTCTCCTCGCAATGGACCACTGCGCAAAGGTCTCCATGTGTTTCTATACGATCACTTGGTAGCCGGTCTTCTTGATAACTAACGTTGAAAGAACCGCCTCTGAATATCCCCGTTTGCTCAGCGCTCTGCGTTCAATCTCTATAGACTGTCAGTTTTAGAACCTCCAGGTTGTCGCAGAGTACGGGCCCCTGCGAGAGTAGGACTGGAATTTGGGGTAAGGTCCACAACTGCGAATGGCTTAGTTCGATCAGATCTGAGAACCACGGCCTCCTGGGCCACCATGGCGCAATCAGGATCACTTGCGACGTCTCTCTGCGAATCTTCGCTACTGTTCTTTGAATCAGCGGAAAGGGAGGGAATGCGTAAAGGAGCCCTTGAGGCCACAGATGGTTCAGTGCATTGCACGCTACCGCCTGCTGGCAAAATGTCCGAGACATAAACCTCGGAACCTGTGCATTTTGCTGGCTTGCAAACAAGTCCATCCGAGGGAGGTCGAAGGTTTCCGCTATCTCCCTGAAGATCGACCAGCTCAATGTCCATTCGTGTGGATCCAACATCTGTCGACTGAGCCAGTCCGCCTGGATATTGTCCCGACCTTTGATGTGTAAGGTTTGTAGAGACTCTAGATGTTGCTGGGCCCACGAGAAGAGTTTGATCGCCTCCCCCTGGAGCGACTTCGACCTGGAGCATCCCTGGTGGTTTACGTAGGCTTTGGCCATCGTGTTGTCCGTGTAGACTAGGACATGGCGGTTGGAGAGGGATGGAAGAAGCTTTACTAGCGCTAGACGGATTGCTCTGAGCTCCAGGAAATTGATTCCCTGAACTATTTTTGTCGTGTTCCACAGGTCCTGGACTGACAGCGTGTTGGAACGGGCCACCCAGCTCTTGAGACTGGCATCTGTTGTGACTACTGTCCTTGCCGGTTCTGCTAACGGTGTTCCCGCTGCGAATATCTCTGGTCTTGACCACCAATACATTGAGCTTACAAGTACTGCTGGGATTCTGACCCATCGATTGCCCCCCTAGTGTCAGCTCTCTCTGCATAGGCTGAAGCAGCTGTTGCAAGGGCCTGATGTGGTAACGACCCCATTGCACCTGTTGGGTACATGAGACCAGTAGGTCTAGGAGTTGTGCCAGCACCTTCAGCCACAGCTGCTTCCGATGTCTCAGGAGTAGGATTAGCGACCGAACATTCTGCTGTCTGGTTGGGGGCGGGGGGATCAGGCCGACTTCTAAGGTGGTATCTAGTATTACCCCCAGATGCTCCAACCTGCGTGTTGGCTCAAAGTGACTCTTGTCGTTGTTTACAAGGAAACCATGACTGCGTAGGTAGTGGAGAGTCCTGTTCAGATCCTCTCGAGCTTGTGACTGGGACTGAGCCCTGATTAGCAGATCGTCCACATAGGGGTAAATGTGTATCCCCTCTTTCCTGAGATTTGCCACTAAAATCTTTGTAAACGTCCTCGGAGCCGAGGCCAAGCCGAAAGGGAGGGCCCTGAACTGCCAATGTGAATTCTGGTACGCAAACCTGAGCCACTTCCTGTGGGGAGGCCGGATTGGTACATGGAGATACTCCTCTCTCAGGTCGAGACACGCCAACCAGTCCCCTGCCCTCAGACTCCAACAAATGGAAGAGACTGTTTCCATTTTGAACCTCTGTTTCCTGACTTGCCTGTTGAGAGATTTCAGGTCGAGCACCGCTCGCCATTTCCCCTGCTTTTTGGCTACCAGGAACATAATTGAGTAAAGACCCTGATGGATGGACTCGGGTGGAACTCTCTCTATGGCTCGAATTGCCTCGAGCCTCTGGATTTCTCCTAGCATGGCCTGATGCTTGGACCAATTGTGGGAGATGGGGGATGAGAGGAATCTGTGCCTGGGATTGCCCTGGAGCTCTCTCTCGTACCCCTGCCCCACGCAGAAGAGTACCCAGGCATCTGACACCAATTCCTCCCACCTCCTGCAGAAAAACTTGTAGCCTGTCCCTCCACTTCCCCCTCGTCCAAATAGTCATGAGTTTTGTTTGGTGAGGGATGCTGAGGAGGAGGAAGGTCTCGGTCTCTGGTTCCCGAACCTTCCCTGTCTCTAATCCCTGCTCCGGAAACTAAAGGAGGAGTTGTAATCCTTGTTATTCTGGGGATAACCGCATCTGGGGCGTTCGAGGCTCCCCTGAACCTAAATGGTTGGCCTCGAAAAAACATTTTCTTCAGCGCTACCTAATGCAGGGTGTTTGCTTTGTCCTTTTCGTTAGCGTCCTCAAGGACCTTATCTAGACATGTGCCAAAAAGCTTCAGCCCCTTATATGGCTCTGCCACCAAAAGGTTCTTTGCCGTGTTATCCCCCTGCCATGACCTCAGCCACACTCCCCTCCTGGCCGCTACAGTGTTTGCCACTGAGCGAGCTGCCTACACCAAGGCGTCCGTGGAGGAGCCTGCAATTAGGGCCGTAGCTAACATAATGCGGGAGGTCAGCTTTTGGGCTGTCTGCTCCGAGATTTCTGGGGCCTGAGCCTCCTGCATCCAAGCCAGCACCGCTCTAGCTGCGTAAGATGTTACAATATTGATTCTTAGAGTGGCAGAGGCCGAATCTAGGGATTTTCTAAGAGTAGAATTGAGAGCCTTATCTGTGGGGTCTTTCGGAGAGCAATCCCCCTCAGTGGGAAACACAGTCTGCCTTGCCAGGGAGGCAGCTGCTGCATCCATCTTTGGGATTCTAAAGAGAGGTGTCTTCCTTCTTGAAAACGTATACAGGGCATCCTGGGTCTTATTCATCTTATAGGTTTTGTTTGGATGTTTCCACTCCTCCAAAACCAGCCTTTCAAAGGCCTTGTCCAAAGGGAGCCCCGGGTCCCTTGCATGCACCGTGGGGATGTAATCTCTGTGATCCTCCTCTTGGGAATTAGAGGAGTCCCTCTTTACAGATCTTTCCTTTAGCTGTAAGGTCCTCACTATCTGGCCCATCAGCTCCCGCCTACGGATGAGAGGGAATTGCCTGTCTTTTTCCATGGTTCACCCTGCTCTACACTCTCCTTCAGTCCCCGAATCCCCCTCAGATCCAGAGCAGGAGCTCGAACTAAGCTGGGTAGTCTCTTGTCCCCTTTCGCCCCACTCCTGGGACAAGTTCTCCTCAGAGGAATGGGAGGAGTCCATGAGATACGCAACTGCGCCCTCTAGCTGGCCCTTTCTCCGGGCTTTTCCCACCCTTTTACTAACTGCCCAAGAAGGCCCCTTGTGGGTCTTACTCCCAGGGGAAGGCCTTTTCCTTTTCCTTTCAACTTGGAGCTCGCATAGCCTTTCTAGCGACTCCTGAATCTTTCCCATGGACTCAGACAGGGATGATAGCAATACTTGCATGTCCTGAGTAGGAGCAGCCGGCTCTGGTTCGGGCTCCATGGGGTTGGGGCTTAAACCGGCTCTCAGGCCACTGCTGGTCTGAACAGACTACCAGCCACGCTGGTTCTGATCAAAGGCAGAGGGAATACCGGCACAGGACGGGATCTCTGTCTCTTATATTTATTTCTTTTTCTTCAGCGTGGCTTCCCCAGCTCCCAGGCGCTTTGCAAGGGAGCTGGCCGAGGCCTTCCTCGCAGTCCCCAAGACCACATCTGGGAAACCCACTGCCCCTTTGGCCCCGATCTCCACGCTCCGTGACGGAGCTTTCCGATGAGCGTCCCGACGGTCCCGAGGCAGAAGACGGACTGGAGGCTAACAGCGGGGTAGCTGGGACGCGCATGCGCAGTAGCAAGTTTGGAGTCATCTGCCTCCTGGCGGTCAGAGTGGAAGCTACCCGTTAGGAGGATTAGCCGGAAGCAGGGGGAGAAAGTAAATGTAAGGCTTGGAACGTGGGCACATAGTTAAAAGTGTCATTTAACACATCTCCCATTGTTTGCAATCATGAAAGGAAGGGTTGGATTTTGAACCAAAGTTTAGGGTTTGTCCACAGGCAGATATGCATAAATTGCATGCTAAACTGTTTTAGGTGAACTACTGAAGAATCTTGCATAGACACTCTTACTTTAGCAATGGTTTAAGTTAATCCCTTACCAGTTTATGTTAGACAACATAAGCCTCTCTTACTCAAAAAATAGGAGAGTCTGTACAGGGCTTGGTATCAGTTTAATTAAATTGCTGTTAAACCAATTAAGTTAAACGAAAGCAAGTCTAAACCTGGGGAATGGAATGGCACAATTGTCAAGATCCAAGAAATTCCCCTGTCTGACCTGATCTGAAAGTGTCTAAAAGGGAATTACCTTTCTTTTTTTTTTTTTTACTTACCAGTGGATAATGTGGCCTGAGTTTACCAGTATATCTATAACCAGCCCAGGGATCTGTGTTAATATCACCTTCCACAGTCCAGGAAGAGACTTCACGCTTAGCTTTTTCATCTTCTGCAAAATAAATTTCAAAATTAGTGCTAGGACGACAAACTGACCATCCATATAAAACATTGTAACGATAATAAAAAAGAAATGTAGTTTTAGACTCTTCTCTCTGCTTTTCCTTTTAAGTCTCATGAGAAAAAAGATCCGGTATCCTCACTGTTCCAGGGATTCTGGGTTTGTTTTATAACTGAACTTGATATGTTTTCCTTGAGCATTGAGGGATAGTGAAGGCCTACTGCTAAAAAGAGGCCACAACTCCAGGTCTTTCATTACAATCTACTAATTTCCCTTCTCTGCGCATACCCCCAAGCTCACACGATGAAACTTGTAACCGTGTCGATGAGAATGCGATAGATAAGATCTTACACCCTACACTCTCGGATTGTTAAACTTAGTACAACGCTACATTCTTGAAAAATAATTCCTCATCCCCTAGTTCTTTTATCCAGTTTTGAAATTAAAAGTCTAACTTCCAAAGTTGATGAGAATGGGATGACAGGAAAGAGCTCTGCAGCACCAAAAGAACCAGATGCAAAACCCATTCCAAGGAATAAGGGAAGAAAGGCTTGCTCAGTCTACTATCTCACACACACACACACACACACACACACACACACACACACACACACACACACACACACACAAATCACCAATACTTTCTCAGAAAATGATAAAACACAAATGTAACATATTCCAGGAGTAGTCTCCTTTTGAATTTTAGCAAATTGGGGAATAAATGAACCAAAAACCTTTTTTAAAATCCTAGTTTCCTTCTTGTACGTTCCTTTTCTTCCCCAAGTTCTTCTAAATGCTGATTCTTTAAGACTGAAACCAATCAGTGGATGTAAACTAAAATATTCTCTCAGAGTAATGTGCACATAAAGTATTGATAATGAGTAGGTACACGGTTACAGAACTCAGGCACCCACAACTAAAAGCATAAGGAATTGCACATACATGGAAAAAACTTTGCAGTTGTTTGTACAGATAATTAAGTGTTCATTTACACTAGGAAATTGGTAATCTGTTTTATGAGTTAGGCCGTTTTCACATGGATGCCCCCCCCCCACCCCCCGCACATGTGCGGGGTGGGGTGGAGTGACAGCGTGAATGCCGTGGCGGGCAGGTGTGCAGTGGGGGGGCGTCCATGGGAACGCAAGCAGTGGGTGGGTGTGCGTGCATGCTCCACCCATCTCCACTCACTGCACACCCACGGAGCAATTGGTCAGAAAAGCGGTTGCTCCGTGGGTGTACACCTGCAGGAACAGCTACACACACAGAGCACACCTGCCACCGCCTCCCCTCATCCACCGTGACCCATGTGAAAACGGCCTTACTGTTACCCACAGCCAAAGATGCAGAGTGGACATCACATCCTCAGTGCAGAAAAATATTTACAAATCTGGTCAAGTAAATAAAGCATCAGCATGCAGCACCCTTCTCCATAAAGGTATTTCATTCTACAGGCCTGGGTGGGACACTTCCATTTTAGTATAAACATACCAAAACACGTTTTTATTTGTTTTTGGTTTTTTTTAATAACAAGCTTCTGTCCCTTCTTCTACCCCAGACATTAAGAGCTGCAAAACTGAATAAGTATGTCAATGTCTAATTTTTATAAACTATAAAAATTAGACATTGACAGACTTATTCAATTGCGCAGCTCTTACTGTCTGTCAGAATAGTGGACAGAGAAAGTGGGATGGAGGTACGGAGAACACAAAGAAAAAATTATAAGTCATAACCTGTTCTTTGTATTCTCCATACCTCCATCCCACTTTCTCTGTCCACTATCCTGACAGTTTAGATAACAGCAATATTTTAGTCATATGCAGGCATGGCATGAGCAACAATAGCTGTGCCAAAGCCTCTGAATTTTTACCTAAAATCTACAGTAACAACTTAGGGCATAATGTGCAGTATACATTCTCAGTCATCAGATGTGCAATATACATTAATCAAGCAAAAGAAAAGTCTGTACCTGTGCTTTTAGGTGTAGCACACACAAAGGGTATTTGGCAGTGCAAGGTCATGCCAAAGTTCATGAGTCTGCAACTTGAATGAGCCAGGTCTTTTGAGTTCCAACAGTGGAGCAAAGATGCGAAACCTCAGGCGTGGGCGGCAAGTGTGGCTCACGGCTAGTTTTTATTTGGCCCCTTTCTAGTGCCTGGATCTGACCCCTAGGTCCAGTTCCTGCCTCCAAACACCGATAGATTGAGCTCAGGGAGCTGAGAAAGAGGGCTTGCACACGAGGATAGAGAACCAAACCATGCACAAGTCTATGATATGGACCATCCTTTTCCTGAGCAGACCCCTTTAACACCCCCAACCCCAATTTCTATGTGGCCCTTGGAGCTTGTACTAATTTTCAAAGTGGCTCCTGGGAGGGGAAAACTTCCTACAGTAAAGGACCATGCTTTGGAATGAGGTGTGCCATGTTCAATTCTCTCACAGACCACCACATCGAACCCAATGTCCCATGGCAGGCTAGAATACATTAAGTTACTATTATCTTCCCACTGTACCACCACTGAAGGACTAGATCCCCACAATCCATGCCTGTACACTTGCACATTTCTAGAGAGATAGAAAAAGAACTACATTCTCACCTAAGTTTTTTAATGGAACATGCTTTGTATTTTAAAACTTTTAAATTTTAAAAAACCTAAACATCTTCCAAAAGGATGAAAACAGACCTTCACATTATAAATAAAAATATCTAAATTCTTTGGGGCATGGAACCCAATTACTACGGAATTATACAATGCATAATACAGTAGGGCCCATATTGTTCTACAAGTGCCACCACAGCTGAAAAACTACAGAGAGATGGGAAAGTATTTACTTACTTGCTTTTTTGTGTAGTAACTTGTGAGTCGCCCAGCTTCCCTTAAAACACTCCTAAAAAGGACAACAACATAAAAGTCAACACTGTCTTACGCAAAGCATGTGAATAATACAGGGCTGTCCAACTACTAGCCCGGCCCACAGGCCACATCCAGCCTGCCACAAGATTCCATCCAGTCTGCAGCCTTAAAATCTGATTATATTAAGTATTGGTAATTTCCAAATAAAAAATAAATTTCCAGAATGGCACTGTGTAATAGCAGCTTCAAACTCTATTTAACTCGCGCTGCTTAGGTTGATGGTTCGACAACCCCAGCATTACAGAAATACAGTGCAAGCACACCAGCAAATTGCTGTGAGGCAATCTGGCCCAAGATGTTGGACAGTCCTGACATAATGGATGAGAAAGTTGTTATTATTATTATTATTAGCAAGCATTTATATAGCGCAAGCAATGTACCTGGCACTTTACAAAGTAACGGAGAAGACACGGTCCCTGCCCTAGGGCTTACAATCAGAGACAGAGCAGAGGGGTGGGGGGAGACGAAGGAAGGGGAACAGAGGGAGAGACAAGGGGTGTAACATTCACGAAGATGCAAGGTCTCAGGTGCACGTGCTTGGCTTGGTTACATCGAGAATGGTGGCTGCCTGGTTCATGTGGTGAGGATAGGAGTACACAGACCTCAGGTAACGGACTGCACTGGATGGAGGGTATCAGCAGGAGTTAGGTGAGGGGAGTGAGGAGTCAGGGAGGGCAGAGCAGAAGAGGTGGGTCTTGAGGAGGGATTTGAAGGTATGAAGGGAGGGGGCGAGGCGGATGTGGGCACGGAGGGAGTTCCAGGCGTGGGGGGCAGCTAGGGAGAAGGAACGAAGGCAGTTAGGTGAGCAGGGGAGGAGTGGGAGGGCGAGAAAGGGGACAGAGGAGGAGCAGAGTTGACAGACTGGAGTATGGAGGGAAATTAGCGCAGAGAGGTAGGGGGGAGCAAGGTTGTGAAGAGCTTTATAGGTGAAGACTAGGAGCTTGTGCAGGATTCATTCAGGAAGGGGGAGCCAGTGAAGAGAGGAGAGGAGGG